>JARQOC010000001.1:603695494-603778337 GCA_033576535.1 Allobates femoralis | reverse complement strand
GACATCAGTTTGGTGGCCATCACACATGCCGGCAGAGAGAGTGGGTAGGGATAAATCTGTCTTAAACCAATCAGGGAGAAAGCAGTGAATATATCTGAGCTACATGAGCGGGCCCGGAAGCAGGGTGATAGCGGCACTGAAGCTTGCTAAGTAATAGTATAGGAAACTAAAGTCTGTGCCAAAACAGGGGGGGCTCCACTGTAAAACGGTTTGAGCTGTGTTTGGCAGCTTTTGGATCACTTTGCAGGTATTTTCTAGGCCCATGATTTTGACTCCAATTGTGTTTTAGATGTTCAACAAATCAAACTGAATTTGAACTTCAAAAGATTCGCTCATCTCTACTGGTGTGTGAATACAGGTCCAATAACAGTACATTGGGCCCTTATATCATCCTTGTAAAGTCTCGTTTCTGACAGCTTGGTCAGAGACATGCACACCTGCAGGTCATGCAGCAGGGGTCTAGCAGAGCGACATCTGTTCCTCCTCACACAAAGAAGCTTTTGCTGGGTTGTTACCTTTCTACAGCCCTGTCCGGCTCTTGAAACTGTGCTTGGAGACACAGTAAACCTTCTTGTATCGAAAAGTATGGATGTGCCATCCTTAGGAGAAGTTATCACTTTCACCAATGGAGTAGACAATGATTCACACACTCACTTATGCATCCTCTGTCCGATGTTACATGATCAGTGTTTCAGCCTGTCCTTTGATTGGAAGATTACAATCTACTGCTAGGTCTCCTGAACTTAGCAAGCTGTCTCATAGGTAACTATGTAGCAGTAGTGGGGAGAGCTGGCGTTTGGGCCAAGTCTTTCAATGAAAGTAAAGTGTGTGCTTAATTGATTTGAGGTTACACTTTGATGTGCAAAAGTTCCTTGCATTTCAGTGTGTAATGAACAAAGTCAATAAAAGTTAACTTACACAGGCTGACAGCAGTAAATAATGCAATATTAAGCAATCTTGTAACTGAAGAAGAGCAGAGATAGGGCCAGGGAAAAAGCACCACTGTCACAAATCCACAAGGCAGGGTGAAAACAAGGCAAGGTAATCAAATACCATTGGCGGGTTCTTTTCGGAAGGCGCTGTCCAAGAACGACCACAGGAGGTGCTCATTTGAGAGCCCAGATCCAGGAAATGGTCTGTGCAAACATCTAGTGAAGATAGCGGCACTCATACGGGTCAAAGTAAAACAAATTATTTATTGAAGATCTTGCTGAAAGCATACACAGGGTGACAGAGTGTACAAGTGGAGAGGGGTGCCAAGAAGGGGCGGGGACTACAGCTGTTTCACGCTGATGCGCTTCCAGGTCCATGTGGCTTGTTCATCTCACAATTTAGGTACCAAACTTTCTAGCACACAATCCTTGGTTTTAGAATTCATTCTCATAAGCAAAATTAGGACACAGGGGTGTTAAACTGACCTTCTTGTTTGCAGTGTGGGAAAAATAATGAAACGGTTACTAATAAATTACACTATTTCTCAGATCAATCAATTCTCAGTCACAATGACTATCCAGATCCAGCACCACTTGAATCTATGTATCATTAAGTGATCTTGTAACATAACAATTTTTCCAGTACAATCACTGGAAATTGTTCCTGGTGTAGATGTGGCGTTTATATACTTGTTATATCATCACCTAGTATTCATTTGAATTTGTTCACTTCTGATGAGACGATGTCTCTTGTTCAATGAATAGAATCGATCCATCCCCAATGTGCAAGAGGATACAGTCAGCGGGACTGAGTATGTGTGACCACCAGCACTGGACACATGGACGTTTCTCATGTCTGTCACATGTGCTTAGTGCGAACTTCCTCTCATCTATTAAGAGAACGGGGATGCAAAGGTGATGCTGCAAATTCTGATATTCTCCTCCGAATGCCAGCTGTGCTGTATGGTGTTGGTGTGCCGACTTTTTAATATCTAAAAGTGGCTTTAGTGTCCTATTCCAACATATTGCATAAGTTATCAGGACATGGACTCAATATCTTGTGGTCAGATGAAGTGTAAAAGTTTGTACATACAAATGTGGTGCCAAACCAGATTAAGGCCAGGGTCACATTTAAAACAAGAATTGCATTCACCGCATCCGGATGCGGTAAACGCAATACCGGTCACACAGATATTTGCTGTGACAATCTGGCAGTAACAATGCATGCGGTAAACGTATTGGGGCAAAAGTGCCTTGCGTGTATCGGATGGTGGCTGCGGCTTCCCACCATTGTTTCTCCCCGCCGCGATAAAGAATCGGATTGTACCGGTTCATGCCGGATCCGGGACAATCCGGCGCCTGTTAATATGGAGTCTATGAGAATCGTATTCCGCCGTTCCGTTAGCGGAATCGTCATCCGGTGTCCGGATTTTAAACAAATCGGATGCTATGTGGACGATTTGTGTAGTCAATTTTCCAGAAAAAGTAAAGGTCCTGTTCCCGCTCATTACGTTGCACGTGAGGGTTTGAGGAGTGGGATAGTTATGTGAAGACCAGCGGACGTGTGCACACTGTGTTGTTAACTCACTCTAAAATCTGCATAATGGGTTTAATACTCAAAACCACACCCTGTGCCCAATTAAAGGCCCATTCCACAACAGTCATTTGTGCGTTGGCTCTTGTTTTTGTGCTGCTACAATGGCTGAAGTCTCTGTGTTTTTGAGGATGCGGTATCTTTTGCTCCGCCACCAGGAGGAAAGAAGGCAACGGAGACTGCGTCGTGTCTGGGTGCATCCTGTCAACCAGCTCCATCCACACTATGGTGCCTTCCACACCTTGTTCCAGCAATTGACCCATCATCCCCCAAAATTTCAACGGTTCCTGCGCATGTCCATGGGACGTTTCATGCGTTGCTGGCCCTGGTTGAGGATGACATTGCCCGTCAGGACACGTCCTGCAGACTAGCAATCAGCCCTGCTGAACGTTTGGTGGTCACCTTAAGGTATGTGTGTCATCTGTCCACCATGTTGACTCAATAATATTGAACACATATACCCCACTCATGTAGCGGCATAACAACTGCTGCATGCTGGTACATGTGGCAATGTGTACAATAATGTTTTCAGGGCAATGGGCACAGTAGCGTTGTTTGTTTGAGCTATGTTCTTTCTTGTTTGGCCCCTATGTTACATCATGTGTATTGTAGAAAATTATTATGATGTGTGGCTGGCCTTTGTAGTAATAACAATGGTGCCAGGTGTTGACTCTACAGATGTTGTAACAGATGCCCGGTGTACCCTTGTGTTGATCATTCTCCTGGTATTCATACATTCTGTGATGCCATTGGGTCCTTGCCTTGTGTTGGTCAATTTGCATTGTGTTGGTATCATGTGTGTACCTCAGTATTCTCTCCACATATATCAAGATGTGTGTTGGTTCAAAATTACATTACTGACCCCCAAATAATCAAACAAATTAAACGACCCATAGATGGCCAGGAGTGTGTGAAAATGTATACACAACATGACTGCATCATGTGTCATTAATTTCTGAAGCAGTGGCCTCTATATTGTGATAAGCGCTTTTGGCCTGGCAATGTATAGGCCAATAAAACTAAACAACATCACCTCCATGCCTCACACACCATATACGCCTGTGAGCCCACATCAATCCATGTATCTTCATTGATTGACTAACAATGTCCCCCACCCCGGTGGTTTAGCATGTTATTCGAAACATCTGTGTACAATGTAGCTCAATGGTGTCCTGTAAATTTACAGAGCTGCTGTAGAATGTTATGGCATTGCATCCATTTCAGGACGCCCACTATGAGTGTCCACCAGGGCATTGTTTGTGTGGCCTATGTTGTGCTGCTGACTTGCTTCATGTACAAATATTTAGGGAGCACAATAACCCGCTTGTTAGCATTTTGCAAATGAACCACAAATGTCTGTTATTTCATGGGCACATCCACTTGGCACAGCACATCCTATACACCACATCTTGTCTGCACCTGAGTGGAGCCATTTGCCTTATGTGTTTATGCCCTTGCTAATACCATCACCACCCACTGGTTTGCAAGATCCTTCAGCACAAGGGTCCTTTGCATAGTCTGGGTTTATCCAAACATGAGCAGGAATTTATGATAGCAAATCTATGATAGCCAATCACTTGCACCAGGTTCCTCTCTGGCCCATCATGCGTCTGGTCCCAGATGCGTTGTTTGTGTTAAATGTTTAGTTGGTGTGAATACTGCAAAGATCTGTAAAGGCAAGCTTTAAATGGTACCCATACGCTAACATGATGTGTGCAGCCTTGCTAAAAAAGGATTTCCGAAAATGGCTGGGGATCTGCTGGCTGGCCCATTGAACATGCATGATGCATGTTTCAGACCAGGTAACTGAACCTCAATCCGGGTGACGCCTTGGCCATCATGTATTCTCATCGCCAATGCTGTGGCAGTATATTGTTGCCCTCCTTGCTTCCACATGTAGGCTAAATGTGAAAATGTGGTATGTTCCGTTAAAAATACGGATAGCTATTTTTCACAAACATGTATCGAGTGGTGGCCACACACCCACACACATGAAGGTCACAATGAATGTTATTAACCTGTTTGGAATGGAACAGTAAACACTTTCCTTTTGCCATCATTGCTTAACAAAGTAGATCAGACACGCCTGGTTCAGCCTTAGCCATGTGTACACAGCAGTTTGGGGCCATGTTTTTGCCCTCAACTATTTCAAAACACAAATCTGTCTGATGCAAATGGCCTTCACAGCATCTGGATCTGGAGGGCTGGAAAGCAATGGCAATACAAAATCTCCCCCCACCCTATATGTGTGTTATTGTCTATATTTTAACATGTAGTTATGTTACCCATGGGTCACTATAACAACATCATAGCTACACATATATGTGTAGGAATGATCGTCCTCGCTGCTCCGTCGAAGATGTGTGTGTGCCATATGTGGCCTGGGGAAGTAAGGGTTGTCGTGAATGTGTTTTGTGGTACTTGGGCCATGGCCTCTTGGGATGGCTCCTGTGTATCCCCATGTCAGCCCATGTATGCAAACACATGTCTGGAACTTTACATAACAATATTGATAGACTATGTTACCATGTCACTATGTTTCTCAGCCCTAATCATGTTGCCTTTTTTCTCACTTAGGTATTTGGCTACAGGAGAGACATATGCGTCTTTACATTTTTTGTTCCGCCTTGGCCGATCCACCATTTCTACGATAGTCCCAGAAACCTGTGAAGTAATCTGGACCAAGCTCCATCAGGAATTATCACCCACACGGGAGCTCTGGCTACAAAATGCTGCCACATTTGAATGTCGTTCACATTTCCCACACTGCGTTGGTGCCCTTGATGGGAAGCATGTGGCCATCAAGAAGCCACCAAACAGTGGCTCACTGTACTTCAACTATAAGAAGTTTTATTCGGTGGTTCTCATGGCCATCGCAGATGCCCAAGGCCACTTTGTGGCGGTAGACATTGGTGCCTATGGCCGAAGCCATGATTCCCGGGTTTTCCAGGATAGCATCATGGGCCAAGCCCTCTACACTCACCAGTTCCAAATGCCGCCACCATCACCTTGCCTGGTACTGCTGGCCCAAGGGTTCCCTATTTTCTGGTTGCAGATGAAGCATTCCAAATTCACCAGAACTTACTCAAACCATACTCGAGTCGCACCTCAATCCTCGTTCCAACATTTCAATGCCTGTTTAAGCGCAGCCCGCCAACATGTGGAATGTGCCCTTTGGCCTCATCACCGCCAAATGGCGTGTCCTACAGACGACGATCCTGCTGCATCCCAAAAATGTGGACAGTGTCATCAAAGCCACTATATGTCTCCACAATTTGGTCCTGCAGAATGAACCAATTCTTATCAATCCTCAAGACTGGCAGTCACCTCTGATTGGGATGGAGCCAGCTGGTGTCAGAGGGACATCTATGGCCATGGAGGTGCGGGATAACTATGCAGCCTACTTGGAACATGTTAGGGGCAGAGGGGACAGGATCCAACCTGGCATTTTGCTGTTGTGACTCATTGTGTCTTTGTTGGAAATGTGTACCCTCATGTTTTTCTGTAATCTGTTGTGCCAATTGAAAAAAGGGAAGGAACAAGAGGCGCAATAGTGCTTCCTTAGACATGACATCCGTTTAAGACACTCACTATTCAGTTGTGCACCACAACTTATGCAAATGTAGTGTATATGGATGTGCTGACTGCTGGACCACACCACTTCAACTTTGAATCACACAAAAAAATGAAAGGAAACGTTCACCAGCCCGCGCTGCGATCCATTTATCCAGAAGAACTCACGATCAGATGTGATGTGAATTTCAAAAATCTTATTATTGCATCAACGGTTCACGCCTTTCCTGGCGTCTCCTCAGGATCCTGGGTAAGACTCAGGAAAGGCGTGAAACGCGTTGGATGCAATAAAAAGTTTTGATCACATCACATCTGATCGTGAGTTTCTTCCCTGGAATAAGTGGATCCTGGCAGCGCGGACTGGTGAACACCGTTTCCTTTCCCATTTTTTACTGAGTGCCAAATTTGGGCCTCTGATGTTTGTTTCTGTTTCAACATTAAAATAGCTGATTGTGTGCGACACTGTTTTTGACCCACCTTGAAGTATTAATTTGCACTAATATCCAAAGCCACACTCAGCTCTTCATAGGGCCTAATTACATGCATATGTGTGTTGGGATATGTCAAGATAAAATCATTATTGTGTGGGCTAATTGTAGTCACCTGCTGGGCCTGAGCATCAGGACTGGTTATTGCTCAGATGTGTTGGCCAACTCTACTTGTGTACACACGTAACCCATCTCCACAGAAGCTTGTGTTTGTGGGGCAAGTATAAGCTGACATGCACCTATACTGTACATACGCTATGTTGGCAAGAATTGAGCCGGAAATGCTGATGATGGACATAATGGAACAAGTGCTTGTCCAGCTTTGCGTGACACTTGGCACTACATAATGTCAGGGGTGGCATACTATAGGGTGTGTGTTTGACATAGGGTGTTATGGTGTTATCAACACCAACACCCATGGCACGGTAGCCAAACCAAGTAAAGAGCCAAAATAAACTCAATGGTTTGCATCAAAACGTGTTGTAATAAGCAAATAAAGACACACACACTCTGTGCCCAAAAAACCAACCCAAAAGTCCAAACACAAGACTTAACCACAAACACACACATGCTTCTGTGCACGTTTGTTCACGCTTCACATAAACATACATTTAGCACACACACATATGGCCACCACACTATTTTCGATCACTGTACACGCCACATTAGGCTAACTGTTAGGCCATGGCATCATGGCCCAAAAGAACACTCATCAGGGTCACATCACCTTCACCATCCCCTCCGAATGTTCTAATAAGCCCTCCACTAAAGCTTGAAATTGTCGCTTAAACAACAGCATCTTTCGAGGGGGAAATGATGAGATATGGTCTACATAAGATAACAGAAACATCTGGGCCTCATTGCCTGCGTGGATTTTGGACCATTGCCTTACCTCGTCAAGTTGACGCTGCAGCTCCCGCTTCTCCATCCGCCAGTTCTCCTCCATCTTCTGCATGCCATCAATCAGCAGAAGATCACTCTCTGTTTTGGCAACTGCCTTTTCCTTGCCCTGCTGATAGTTGGCTCAGCAGCAGCAGTAGGTAGCAAGACAGAGCTACCGCTCCCTATGGGGACCACAGATGTCAATGGTTTGGCCCGGGACCTGCCGTTCAACTGATGGCACTTGTGCAGAGGGCACATCCTCAACTGGACTCATAGTGGGATCACCCAACGAGGCTGGCATACTTGAGTGTGTCCTGTGCAAGTAAAGAAAACTGTCATTTCAACCCAACCACACAATCCAGAGTCTTAAAGGACTACATCATGACACTCACACACGACCCTCCACAGAATTCTGAAGGAACGCCAGTTGCTGATAGTGACGATACAGCACAGGTGGGGCTGCACCGGACCCACTTCGTTGAAATTTTTGCAAATTACGGCGGTCCTTCACATAACGGTCACGGATAGATCGCCACTCTTCGTTTGGACATGTTTCACTAAACCACAAAACACACACCATTAGGCCACCTCTAAACAATGCTACATGTGCTATGTTCATCCGAGATACACAACATAGCACATCAAGCTGACAAACACAGTTTTACTCACAAACCTTACCGGCGTCGTGCTGTTGTGTGGGCGTCATATGCTCAAATTCGGAAACTATTTCGCCAGTGATCTCCCTCCATAGTTGTCTGTTGCGGGAGATGTCATGATGACCTTCATCTCTCTGGTCCCAGATGGATGGGTGGGGCTGGATTAAATTGATAATCTCCTCACTCCTTAATTTTGGCTTGCAATCCACAACAATGATCCTTGTCTGTGAAGTTGGCCCAGCTTTTTCCTACATGTGTGGCACATGAGGTCAGCCAATGTACATGCAAAATAAAACACTTAACCACAAAACCACAAAACAAAACTGACATGCATCAGGCACCAAACCTAAGCATCATGTGTGCTACATCAAACAAGATCTGGTAAATCCATGTTGTTGGGACACCACCAACAAAGGACACACATTTGATGTGGCATGTACGTTAACAACTTACCGCTGTTTTACGCCCCTGCCCATGAGGTGTCAGCCTAACTCTTGTTGTTGTTTGCGACCATCTGTGGTCAGCCACCTGTGATAAGCCACACAACATTAGGAAAAATCACATGCCCCAAACAAGGGGCTGTATGCTCCCAAAACAACCACACATGTCAGTTTGCCAACGTGGACACAAATCCAAACCGAACAACACCAATTACCACAGTCTTGCGGCCAGCACCACCTTTTGCCCCTGTGGGTCTGAGTATTGGACCCTTTCCTTTGGTTTGCTTTTTCTTCTTCTTTGGTTGGGGCTGCATGGAGACAGAAATGTGCAACTCATTAGAAATGTCCTAAAGCACACAATTGCACACACACATTGGCTGAACAAACAGCCTACACCTACGTACTGAGCACATACAAGCAAACCTGGTCTCGTCACTATGTTTGTCAGTTAGCAACCACTACCCAACTTGGAGGTTATGGTTCATCGAGCACCTTGCATTACATGTGCACCCAGAACCCAGATTTGTGTCATGACAAGATGTTTGGCCACATATTTGGGTAGGGTTTAAAATTACACTACATCCACTCCAGGGGCCCCTTCAGACTGGGGCCATGGAGTGGCCAAGGATGGCATGGCGCCTAAATGTACCCCAGCAGGATCCGAGACCCTCACACCAGTGTGTAAGCACACACAGTATCCCAAAACAAAACTAAATGTGACCATCACAAACTGCTTACATCTGGACTCGTAAACATTACAACAGATGTGTGCAAACCCAGACCATCTGTGATTGAAAAACACAAACACAATTGTGTGTTAAAATATACAGATTTGGCTTTGTAGCTTAGGTGCAATTTGCCAGCTGTCACAAACATAGTGACCATACATGCCACAAAGCATTTCTTAGGAAAACATCTGGTAATGTCCACAGGTTATGTGAGAGATGTGGTCACATGGGCAAACTCATCCAAGTTGGGACACTTTAGCTGCCCCTTGCATCTAGCATGTGGCTGCCAATTACCCCAGGAGGTAACACATGCGTGGACACACTGGTGCACAGTCCCCTGCAACCCACAACATGGGGGCAGTTTGTTACAACCAGCCCACCAGCCATGTTATCAAGGAGGAGGCTGGGGTGGATTGAAGACACATGGAAACCATTACACCTCTGCCACTCACATGCCACTAACCCCACCCATGTTATGGGTTGCAGGGGAATGTGCTCAGGTGTGTAGCCACATGTGTAAACTCCTGGTGGAATCAGCAGCCACCTGGTAGATGCAAGGGTTAGCCAAAAGATGTGCACACATGGGATATCCGGCCAAAAGGAGATGGCTGCTGATGTCTGCCTTGGTGCACCAGCCATCACCCATCCCTTGTGTTTTGCTTCACACACTTCAACCAGCAAATACCCAAAAAAAAATACACCAATAATGCACATTGTGTGAGTGTGTAAATGTAACTTACTGCTGTATGCTCACTATCTGATGGTGTGGACACTTGAGATGGCTCCTGTAACATGACACAAATACATAGTTACTCATATCAGTACCTGACAATCATGAGCTTCCATCACTATGTTCCCGCCCACACACAACAAGATAGCACCTACACTAACAACACACATCTAATTCTACCATCCCTGACTAATTTTCATCTGCACTCTGGTATAGTACCGAAATTCTCATATTGGTCCTATAGCGCTGCCTGCATCAGTGACCTTGATTGTCCTGGCAATACATGGACATGTCGTGTAATGGTGGTGCATCAACCAAGCATGTGACATATCCTCTCCCACACAGGGTGGGGACATTCATTGTCCATGCAGATGGGTCAAACCAGTGCTGTGGGTGTAACTCTGAGGGCACGCACATATTCATTGTCATCGTTAATTGCAGATTGGTGGCTTGAAATCTACACACACACATTACCCAGGCAAACATAGATTGTGGCTTGGGCCCAGAAGGCCAACACTCCATGACACCTGTGCTGCCATTATGAAGCCAATTACAACACGTGACACCAGATAGTGTTGCAAAAACACATGTTCCACAACATACAAAAAAAACACGTAACAATCATTATGGCCAAAAACCACATCATGTGACACGGGCACAAATTGACACAGGCCAACCCATAAAACCATTGCACAAATGTGTTACACCTTTACATATGGTAGCGTTGGGGCCTGCCTAAGCTGCATCAATTAACAGATAATGTAGGGCTCGAATCGACAACACAATGCAGTTACCTTATACATGTGTTGTGTTTGAAACCATGATCAGGAACGTGACAATTACACTACAATGGACACAATTATTTCCCCAAAGGACATCTTGCACCAGTGTAAAGTGTGTGCTTACTCCATTGCAAAACCTAGACACAACATTGTGAGGCCTTTTATCTTGCACCCCACTTTTTACACAACTATAACCCAGTGAGGACATGACCCTGGACCTCATGTGGCCCAAATGCCTACACACAGACTGGCCACAAAACTGCATCCTGCAATGGATGGTGACTCACAAATGTTACGTTGCAGCTAGTGGTATATGGGCCAAATTTGTTTGTCAAAGCAATTGACACTCACTGAGTAATTGCTGCTTAAGGATGGTGAGGATACTGAGCCAGCCTCGGAAACCTCGGGTCCAGACATCTAGAGGGAGGATACACAGGCTGTAAATGTGTGCAATACCACTTTGCCTGGCCACCATGGCTGGCTACAAAGGGCAACTGGTGTACGTACCTTGCTGTCTCTTTCAAAAAGCAGTCCTGTAGTCCCTGTAACCTACCCAGTGTGTGTCTTTTGGCCAAATGTGTTTTGCACTTTTATTTACTTTCACCTGGCCTACAAATAGTTCTAATTAGCCTCAGTGAAGATTGATGTGGTTTGCAGGCGATGGCAGTCGCACACCGTAAGTCTGTTGTTTTTCCGGAGTCAGCCGGATTGTCCTGGATTGAAGTGGAACTACCATACAAACCCATGGCGGCCCTAGTACGCCGGTCCGGTTTGTCGACGCGCCGTGATTATTTTTTCCGGCAAGTTTCGGGATTGTTGACAGAACACGAATCGGAGCACTCTGCATTTGTGTTCCGAGTTCCCCGGATCGTGTCGGATACGGGGTCGCGTACGGAACATTCCATTGCAGTGTATGTGCGCCGGATCGCGTCGGTCCGTGGCGAAAACCGGACATAGCTCCGGCTTGTTCTTAGAGGTGGGCGGAGGCGCAGACCATCATTTCCTGAGTCAAACACCCTGTCTACATACGCCCTAAAGTGGCATGCTGGATTAGGCTAACAGGAGACCAGCTCACAGGTGCCCTGAGTGACAACTAACAAGGTGATTGCAAGTGTTCGACAGTGCACCACATTTTGTGTGCACATGATTGCAGAATGCATGGGGGTGGGGGGGCTGCAGGGAGCATGCACCTGTTGCACACACTACATGCATGTGTGTATGCACTGGCTACTTGGAGCGTGCACCTGTTGCACACACTACATGCATGTGTGTGTGCACTGGCTACTTGGAGCGTGCACCTGTTGCACACACTACATGCATGTGTGTGTGCACTGGCTACTTGGCGCGTGCACCTGTTGCACACACTACATGCATGTGTGTGTGCACTGGCTACTTGGAGCGTGCACCTGTTGCACACACTACATGCATGTGTGTGTGCACTGGCTACTTGGAGGATGGGCAGCTGGTGCTACTAAATTGGAACTTTGATTGATTACATGTTTGGCAACATGTGCCACCAGCCCACACAACCCTGATTGACATTAGCTGGGTGTGTCGTGTGTGGGGCTGTGTTTTGCGAAACATATATCTGTATGTATTTGCATATGTGACAAGGATGGCATGGATGTTTCATGGGCCAACCTGTGGACTGTTGCGGTTGATAATGTCCCATTGTGTGTCTTGGTTGTTGCCACTTTAATCTGAGGAGATTATGTTGGAAGCTGTGTTCATGTTTTTTGTTTGTTGTTTTTTTGACAAGTTTCGAGAGTGTGTCAATTCGACTCCAAAGTTAACCTTCTGACGATTGTGAGACTATGTCTGATCCAAATGATAATCCACTGTTGCAGGTGAGTGTTTTTGGTAAACTTACTGAATGTGTTTGGCACCATGTGTGCAATTTGTGGACATAGTAGAAAATTTTGGATCAAATGTATTCAAGGATTCAACTGATTCGGCAACAGATGTCGAGGAGGAAGCACAGGTGCAGGATGTGGCCGGGGAACATGTAAGTTGTGCGGGTATGGGTCAACAGGTCTGCCCAAATTGAGAGTAAACATGTGTCTGATGCTTTATGATGTGTGTTCTTTGTTTGGCTTAGGGCTGTGATGCATCAGGAGGAGCGGCTGCCGGACCATCCCATGGTAGTCGTGGCCAACCAAGAGGTGGTCGGAGCAGGGTAAGTTTGCCAAACAACATAAGCTCCCCAGAATATTTATCGGCCTAAATGAATTGGCTTTTTCCATAGCCATGTTCCTTGTGTGAACGGGTGTTTAACACTTAAACATGGATGCAGAAATTGTGTATCTCCCGTTGCAATGGGTTTGTTGTTTAGTTATTTGGTGTGCTTGTGTGTTTTGTTGTTGTTGTGTCCCTGTATTGACAAATGTTGTTTTGCAGGGTGGGGCCAATGTCAAACATGTGTGTGGGCCTTGTACGTGTAGCTGCTGGGTTGATATGTGTGCACATAGTTCAGCAGGTGCCACTGTGTGTGAAGTAACCAAGAGGCTGTGGGGCTACCTTTCAAGTGACATTGTGGTGTTGCCTTTCTGACCACTCATATTTGAGGTTAGGGCACACACGTAACATGGTGTGTTTGTGTGTGTCATGATCTGTAAGTCACACAAATGTGACACCCAGAGTGGATCACAACATTGTGTGGCATGTTGTGTTTGTATGGATCCCATCCGGAACCATGGCCCTGAGTTTCTCGTACAGTGGCCAGTTCAATGTGCCATGTGTGGTTGTGTACACTTGTTCGCCCTTTATGTTTTGTAATGCATGTAGTTTTTTGTTTGTGTGTTGTGGCATTTTTCAAAATGGTGACTTCACAGATTGTGCTCAAAGTTGTTTTGGCCCTCTAGTGTGGGCACCAATATGGTGCTGTGTGCTGCGGATGCATAGGTGTGGCCCTTAGAGCCTCGTGTGTGTTTTTCCTTACATTGAAGCTCTTGCAGACACCACACGAGGTGCATGTGTCCACCGAAAGTTTGCCTTACCTAAACCTTGTGTGTCAAGGCTGGTTGCCACAGAGATGTCTATTTGATCAACACAACCGTGCAAAATATAGCAACACATGGCTTTGGATTCATTGCTTGTGTTGTGTTTGACCTTTTCATTGGGTGTGGAGTGGGTTACTATGCATCTTTTTGAAAGGCCCTATGTTTGTGTTTTTTTGTCGGAAATTATTGTGGTGTGTCCACTTGTGTAGTGCAGCATGTGTTGGTGTTGCCCTTCTCATCCTTATTTTTCTCTCTGTCTTAGGCTTCAAAACGTTCTCACAGGTCCATGGAGGAGGGCCTTGACATAGATTTTCTGATAGAATTGGTCGAAGCCAGGGCCCCTTTATGGGACCAAAGCTCCTACCTACATTCCAACATGGCCACAACACGGCGACTGTGGGATGAGGTTTGTGGGGCTCTACTGCGTGGGTGGCAACGCCTGAATGAGGCTGGCCAACGTCGTCACCGTAAGTACCGTGTTTTGTAAGATATTGGCTAATTAGTCCATTTGTTACTCTTAGTCAGCAAGTTGCATTCCACAAGAGTATGCAATTTATCAGATGTTATGCTGCCTGGTAAATGTTGAGGACAACCTAGTCAAAACCAGCCCCTCCAGAAGACACAAACCAAATGATGTCGAAACATTTATTTTGGATTCGTGCATAGTACATTGCCCACAATCTGCATGTGTGTATAGGCTTGTGTTTGGCGCTGTCCCACCCAGCATCAAGCCATGTGATTTTAACCATGTGATCTATGAACACAACACCAGTGTTGTTTCACCATGTAAACAGTGGTAGACTTAACAGTGCTTGATGCGTACATACCCGTTGTTACGCAGGGTTAACGTGCTCCTACATGCTTTGCAATGCCTGTAAGCATGGCTGACACTGTAAAGTGTGTGGAAGAGCGGGTAGGTACGCACCGTGGCTGGGCTGGGTAGCCACTGCTTTGCCTACTTAGCACTGTTCTCCCATGTTACACCCTAACCTTCAGCAATGTGGGAATTGCCTTGCATGGTCGTGATAGCTGCATACATATGCGTGTTGTTGAACTCCACAGGCCTGAAGGGCGACACTCCAGCAAGGCAACCATCTCAAAAGCACTGTGTGTATTGCTTGAGTGGTCGGTATGTGCCACACGGCCTTTACTTACAAACAAACATACACAAACAATATGCCTGCAACAATGTAGGTGCATGGATGTGAGATTGCCTTGTGGATGTAATGTTTTCACATTTTAAAGTGATGTTTTTTTTCCTCATGCAGGTGACAACATTGTGTGGAAATGGCGCAATCTGAGGGACAGCTTCCGGAAGCATGTGAGGAATGAGATGCAGGCTGGGACTTCTGGGGCCCCAAAGAAGAGGCCCTATAAATATGCTGGGGTGTTGGCTTTTTTAAGACCATCGATGTTTCCAGGGGGGTAAGTGTGTAACTTGATTGTCTTGTGTTTTTTTTTTTTGGGTTAGGGACGCTAACTGTGGCCTTATTCCTCTAATGCTGGCAGGACACAAGTGGCCCTTTCTGGATGAGTTAACAATTGGGAAAGCAAGGGCCCATGCCATGACCATTTTGTTGGCCCATCGTGCGTTAGGCTCGCCGCTGCTGTGTTGATGGCAGCTATTGAAGATATGTTTGCCAGCTGTCCTGGCAAATTCTCTTTGTTTGTGTTCATGTGTATCTTCCGTTCCAAAATAAACGGCCTGTTGTGTTTTGGGTGGTGGGACCTGTCAAACACCATAATGGTGTTTACTCATCAATGTTGACAGTCACGGCCAATCTTGTGCGTGCATCAAACAGACCTGTGTACAGACACATTGCAGAGTAACCCAGCCATCAGTGGCTAGAGACATTGTGATGAATGGTTAAAGGCATCACGTTAATGCTACGCCATGTAGCAGCTCACTCAGGGCAGATGTGTCCAACTGGTTTGGCCCTGGGAGGTGTGTGCCTCAATTTGATACCGATACAGATGTGTCCATCTGGTCCCAACAACAGGCCAAAATTTATAATATTTGGTCATGTCTGCTAACGGTGTGTGGGCCAGAGTGTTTCGGAGGTGTGGACCACATCAGACAGCACACTAAAAGTTTGTGTGGAAGCATGTCTGCTATGGTGGTTTCTTAGTGTTGTGTAGGTGGTGTGTTGTGGCACATCCCTTTATGAGCAGTAAATGAAAATATGTTTTGGGTTGGTGTGGTGCAACCACAAGTGTTGGATAATGTGCCCTTACGTCTGCATGTTTTATTCATTGGGCAGTTAATACCAAGGATGTTTTTTCCAAGGATTAATGTGAAATAAGGGGAAACTGAGGCAAGACGATTAGCAATGTGAGGAAAACAGACACATGTGTTTGCCATTAATTTAATTTTTTACCCCATCCACAGAGCACCTGGAACTACACAGCAGCCTGCATCATCAGTCCAACATCCATCCCCGGAAGCTGTCCCTCAAGAATGTTCCAGTGACGATGTGGCCACCTCTGCAGCCCCATCTGAGGCCCAACCAGCTGCTCACACTACACCCTTCTGGCAACCACCAACCCATGCTCAAGAGACTGGGGCATCTGTTCCCCTTTCTGTACCTTCGCACACAGGTACAGCCAGTGCACCTGTCACTGGCCTTACTTGCCATGGGCAGAGGGATACAGAAAGGAGTCTTTTCCCTGAGGTTGTGCACATGTCCCAGGTCCATCAGGAGCTGTTGAGTCATGTGTCCCAGTTAATAACAGAGGGGTTTCAACGTATGGACAACAACCTGATGGACCTGCGGACAAGTGTCAACATTTGTCCAAATCAGTACTTTAGTACTGTTTCCAGGGAAATGGAGCACATGAGCAGCGATCAGCAGGAATACATCATGCGTGGCTGCCAGGAGGTTGTGCGTCGGGCACGCCAGATGGGGCCAAATCTACAGAGGCAATTTCAGGAAAGGGCCACCCAACACCCTACACACAGCCCTCCTCCTGATGCACTGACACAGGACATATGGCAGGTGGATGACCATGCACACCATTCAGCCCACATGAGTAGGTATGTGCTACCTCCAAACACACACATTCGTTCTTGGCCGACTCAGTTGCAAGAAACAGTGTCTTCACAACAGATCCATCAAGCAAGACACATGGGCCAGAGCCTGCCTTCAACATCTGTTGGGTCACAGCACCAACATGTGTATACAACTGCTTCATCCGCAGAAGGCCAGATGAGAAGCCCCCATCATTTACCACACAGACAACAACCTGATGTCACCTACTCCACCACCAGCAGCCACTGGATGCCACATGTACCAGCAAGCCATGGCCAGCATCTTAGGAGGGACACTGAAAGGCTGTCTGTTTGGCCACAAACACTCCCTTTCACACAACAAGGGCGAACATATGGCTCGGCTATTCCCCACACGAGCCAAATGTGGCCTGGGTCAGTCACGCACACAAGTGCTACAGGGGTGGCGTACAACCCCGCCAGTCAGTTTCACATGCCAAGTCCACCTATAGTGGTGTGCAGTCCACAGGAGCAGGTCCTGCAGGCTGCACAAGTCCAAGCCATACCACCAGTGTGTGTGGGCCAGCCAAGAGCTACAAGACACACCCCTGACACCAACACGCCATCACCAAATGAAGGGGATGTGCAGAGTTTGACCCCTGCAAGGGATCTGCTTAATCTTTGAGTGTAAGCTTTTGTGTTTGCCACAAACCCAAAGTAAACATGTGAACCGTTACCTTTCTTGTTTTTGTGTGTGACTTACCAATGTTTACTGTATGTTTGTTATTTGCTGATATTTAGGCATGTTTTGCAAGGTAGGAGAAAAATAACACACACACAAACACAATGCTCAGTGTTGTAGCAATTATATTGCAACACACACACATGACTAAAAACCATACCTTTGCATGCCAGATGTATTTAATATCTTGAGATAACTTGAGAAAGGCGCAATTAGCGCCGAAATGCGTTGTGGAGACTGGGCATTCTACATCGATTGAATAAAGCTTTAAGGTAATTTATACAGAACGATCGCCTGGAGTGGTTTGTAGCGCTAATCTAATACCACATCTTTATTTGAACGCACATTAATATCTCCCATGACCATGAGCATTACAGGTATGTGAGTGTGATGTTTGAGGCTGATGTGTTTGTCCTTCACAACGCAAACCAAAACAGATGAGGCAATGTTTCGCTTGCTAACCATGTGGAAACATGTTCTTAAAGACATGTTTCGGGCTTTTCACAAAGACATTTCTCACTACACTCAGTTAGGAGTCGGCTACTGTGTGAGGTTGCAACATTAATAGCCTTTCCACACTGGGCCATTTGTCACCATCAGTGCTATAAATTACCCCACACCCACAGATGTGTGCATTTGAGTGGTGGTCTGGGTCAGTCCTGGTAGTGTGCACTAGAAGAACAACTAGTCTGAAAAAAAGATGATATGAGGATAGTTCACTGTGAGCATGTATGTTGGCAGTAGATGTTGTTGTTTCATCTTGTGTTGTGGTTGTAGTTTACGCCACGACAGCAATTGTGTGACTTACAGGGACACAGGGATCTAAAAATGGATCGAACGCCACAATTGTGGTCAGGTTTGAGGTGGGCTGGTGAAATGTCCCATCAATGTGTGCACTAGGCCCATGGCTGCGCAAAGCATGCAGGCAGGGGCTTTTTGTTTTGCCTTGAGGCATATGGCTACGGGCAGCCCTTAGCCGTGTGTGCTGTTATAGATATGGCTAAGTGGGCCAGGAGCTCGCATCATTTAAATTTAACCCTGACCATGGAATTTGTGTGGCACACAAAGAAGATGAACAAGGAGAAGAAGTGTGAGATGGCAAAGGACAGTTCCCAGAACAGAAGTAGGAGAGAGGGTAGCACAGTGGCCTGGAAATGACGGGCAGCAGCATGTTGTTAACCAAGCGAATACAGTTAGCTGCTATAGTTGTTGCGAGTGACAAAGATGTGTAGGCTTTTTTGCCCGTGGTGAGCCAAGGATGGGGAGACATACATTAGAGTCCAAAACTTCTGTGTTGTGTGCGTGCTACACCCCAGGGAAAAACTCTGCATGCACCAAACACTTTAGCCAGGCTCAAGCAAATGCGTTGCATGTCCAGCAGGCCAATTCATCAGGGCAGCAATGTTGAATTTGGTCCAGATGAAGTGGACAGGTGTCGACAACACGCATTGCCTGGTGTCTACATCAAGCTTTTCTGGCATCATCATTGGATCCATGCGCTGTTGCAATGAACAACCTGGACTTTTGGCCCCTAGATTGTATGTCCCTACAATTTAAGGTTTAGAAGGTGTTATTTTGCTCATACACAATCAACAAGGTTGGCCCTGACCTTGATGGACACATGTTGTCCCAAAGAGTGCTTTTTCTGAGCAGCGTAAAGGACCTAACACATAGGAGGAGATTCTTGATGACATTGTTGTGAGGTCCCACATTTTTGGCTGTTCCTAAGATATATGCCGCAAGGTAGCTATATGTGACCTGTCGGGTAGCAGCAATAATGGGCCTGTGTTGATTGTGTTTTTGGTGTACAATTGCTGGGCAGCATTGTTTTCCCCTTGCGGTTGCACCCCTCAACAATCGTTGCTGCATGTGACCACGGTAGAGCAATCGGCCACATCACAGCCGGGTAGGCTGCATACACAGCAAGTATCTAGCCATTGCAAGCTGGTGACCTAAACACTCTTTGGTGCAGATCACCCCATCTTCCGTCGTTACGTGGTGGGGCAAACAAGGATGACGTTGCTGACATTGCTCCCACATATGTTGAAGGTGGGTCCATGGTGGGTGACGAGATAGCTGGGTTTGCTATCTCACAGGCACACAGGTAGCAACGCAGAAGAGATCACGCCAGGTTCTTGGCATAGTTGTGATTGTTGGAGCATCATTGTGTGTGAGTGGATATTTAAGGTACCTTTACAAGGCAGTCCGACAGGTCACATTTGTGGGCCCTGTATGTGGCCCGGCAATGAACCACCTCAAATTGCCTATCTGCATACCTGTGCATGTTGCAAGCAGGCCATGCTGGTGTCCATGCATGGCCACTTGCATACATGTGCATACTGCAACGTCCACATGTTAATGGCCAGCCAGAGTACATTGTAAATGTAGCAGCAATGCTGCAACGGATAACTCTAATTGGTGGGCACATATTTGGTTTCCACATTTCCCAATGTGGACTCACACAAATGGTATGATAGTGGTCAGCTGCACACAGTCCCTTCCACAATTGTTCGGTATGGTAATGAGGATTTGCAGGCAAATGGTTGCGTGAGGCAGGGTGAGAGGAGCAGGCACATATGATGCCCCCAGCCACAGTGTGTAATTTGAGGTCCGGGACACGGAGTTCAAGTTGGTAAGTGTCCAGGACAATCCAGTCCCATAGCCAACCTGGTTGACCAGTGCCGGATTGTCACGGACAGGGGCAATCCGGCGCGATCCGGCAAACACAACACCGGACGCCAATACAACATGCGGCAGGATCCGGAGAGAGCGGTTTTCCGAGCACAAAAAATGCAATCCAGGTGTGCGGCATGTCCAGATCCGAGAACCGTAGACGGCAACAAATACATTTGCGTTTGTGGTTTTAAAACCGGATCCGGAATAGGAAACTGAGCGAAAACCGTTGCATGCATGATTTTTAACGCAGCAACGGAAACCGGAATGCCTACACTGGATATCAAGTTGCTCGAGCCTGCTATAGAATGGTCTCCTATGGGCTGCGGATCCGGATCCGGTTTTGAGGATTTTGAAACGGACAAACCGGATCAGGTTCTGCAATCCCGAACGCAGATGTGACCCTAGCCTAAGTCCCTTCTATTTCACATTTACTAGATCTCCTCTCCTGTGCATCTTGTTTTTCCTCTAAAGAGGGATTATATCTCCAGATCACATAGCCAATATGACAATAAACAAAACTCAGCATAAGAAAAGAACTCAATGAATAAGACTCATCATTCAGATGGTGCTGGTAACATTTATCTGTGGTTGGGTGTTATATTTGATAGGCAACAAAGGAACCAAGGTGATCCAATGAGCATGCGCTTTCTATTCTCTTTGTAAATACATCAGACATTCGAGAATTATGAAGTATGTCATTTGTTTCATCACTTGTCATGCCCAACTTATACAGCTGATTGTTTCATGGTAATGCAGGTACAACTTATATCCTAACACCTCGTCCACTTTGCCAGTCAGTGGACATGTGGTCACCAGTAATCATTATTATTATTATTTATTTATAGAGCACCATTCATTCCATGGTGCTGTACATGAGAAAGGGTTGCATACAGACAAGTTACAAATATATATATATATAATGAACAAAGTGACAGACTGCTACAGAGGGGAGAGAGGACCCTACCCTTGCGGGCTTACATTCTACAGGGCAATGGGGAGGGAGACAGTAGGTTGGGTCTGCTCGGGTGGTGCTGGATTGCCAGGTCCAGTGGTGGTGGAGCGCCGGCCAGTGGTGTTGAGGCGGCTGTGTGCTCAATACAGGTTGTAGGCTGTTCTGAAGAGATGGGTTTTCAGGTTCCACTTGAAGGTTCTGAGTGTAGAGGACAGTCGGACGTGACGGGGGGCAGAGTTCCAGAAGATGGGGGATGCTCGGGCGAAGTCTTGCAGGCGGTTAGATGAGGAACATACAAGTGTGGAGGAAAGAAGGAGGTCTTGGGAGGATCGGAGGTTACGAGTTGGATGATATCGGGAGATTAGTTCACAGATATATGGGGGGGACAGATTGTGGATGGCTTTGTAAGCCAATGTTAGTAGTTTGAATTGGATACGCTGGAGAATTGGGAGCCAGTGGTGGGATTGCAGAGGGGAGACGTGGAGGAATAGCGAGGAGAGAGGTGGATTAGTCGGGCAGCAGAGTTGAGAACAGATTGAAGTGGTGCAAGAGTGTTAGCAGGAAGGCCACAGAGTAGGAGGTTGCAGTAATCAAAGCGGGAGATGATGAGGACATGCACGAGTAGTTTAGCAGAGTGGGAGTTGAGGAAGGGACGGATTCTGGCAATGTTTTTGAGTTGGAGACGGCAGGAGGTGGCAAGGGCTTGGATGTGCGGTTTGAAGGACAAGGCAGAGTCAAGTGTTACTCCAAGGCAGCGGACTTTGGGAACAGGGCAAAGTGTGATGTCATTTATTGTGATAGATAAGTCTGGCAAGGAAGGTGTGTGAGATGGAGGAAAGATGATGAGTTCGGTTTTGTCTACATTGAGTTTTAGGAAGCGGGAGGAGAAGAAGGAGGATATGGCTGATAGACACTCCGGGATTCTGGACAGCAGAGAGGTGATGTCTGGGCCAGAGAGGTAGATCTGAGTGTCATCAGCATACAGGTGATACTGGAAGCCATGGGACTTTATGAATTGTCCTAGGCCAAGAGTATAGATGGAGAAAAGGAGGGGCCCCAGAACAGAGTCTTGAGGGACCCCAACAGAGAGGGGATGGGGCGAGGAGGTTGTGTGGGAGTGGGAGACACTAAATGTGCGGTTGGAAAGATAGGAGATCCAGGAAAGGGCAAGGTCAGTGATCCCAATGGAAGAAAGGAGCTGTAATAAGAGACAATGGTTGACTGTGTCGAATGCAGAGGACAGGTCTAAAAGGAGGAGGACGGAGAACTGTTTGTTAGCTTTGGCCGTGAGCAAGTCATTAGTAATTTTGGTCAGGGCAGTTTCAGTAGAGTGGTGAGGGCGGAAGCCAGATTGAAGGACGTCAAAGAGAGAGTTGGATGAGAGGTGGGATGAGAGTACAGTGTGGACATGCTAATCATGTAATCATGAAACAGATCTTATTTTCTCACTTTTCTAGGGCTTAAAAAATAATGATAGGTAGTAAGTGTTGTAAAAGATATAAATAACTAATACCCTCATTTATTTTCTATTCATTTCAGTACCACCATATTGTTTACCCCACTGGTCTCCAGGCTTGTCTAGCCATGATTAGATGCCGTACATGCGCACAAGACCACTGCAAATAATCATCGGCTTCGTACATATGGGCATTTCCACAGAGATTAGTGATTTCCTACAGCAATCACAATTATGACACGTCAAAGACTAGCAGGGTCCTTCATAGAGCTGGTGCTGGAACTAAAGAGTATATTTATTATTCACTGTTTTATTTATAATATTCCCTGGACAATTCCTATTAATTCCATTGGTGGAAGCCATTTTTTTTAAGAACATGCAGTATATAAAAATGTGGTGCCTCTATAATGTTGTTGGAACAAACTGTGTATAACTCGCACATTGACAAACTCCTCTATTGTCCAGATAAATAATTTAAAAAAAAATATATAATAGTAATTTAGTTTTGTCACCTGTAAAATCTTGGTATTTTACAAATTGGTGTACTCAACATCTACATGAATATTATATATTCAAATACTGTATATACTTGTTCTAGAAGCATACTGAACCAGGGGTAAAGCCAGATGGAAACTTTCTTGGTGTTAATTGTACATTTAAAGTGAACCTGTGAGATTTGGCATGTGGACATCATACAGATCAGGAGTTGAGCAGAATATTTAGCTTTGGGGGAATAGATTCACTATAACTTGTCTTTTAATTATATAAATCCCTGCTCTTTTTGTGCTTTGGTGTTTAGAGGAGAGTCGCAGTCAATCACTATAATACTACTAGAACTCATGTTCCTTGTAGGATGAATTCTTCTTTCTAAACAAAAAAATTTTTATCAATTTTTTTTCCAGATTCTAACAATAAACTTCTACAAGCAAGCTAAAGACCTACAGATGAGGTTTAGGGACAGAGGATACCCCCAGCACGTCCTAAATAAGGCATACAGAGAAGCGGAAGATAGACCAAGAACAGACCTACTAAAAACAAAGATAAGATCAGAGACAAATATCTTAAGAATAATTGGCAACTTCGATACTAGGTCCAACGATGTAAGAAGCATCCTGTGTAAACATTGGAGAATTCTTACAGCTGATCCTGATTTGAAAGATCTAATCCCTGCTCATCCATCCATCACCTATAGACGGGGTCGGAATTTAAAGGATCAGCTGGTCCACAGCATGTATAATCCACCAAAACCAAAAGGGACATGGCTGGATAGGAGGGAGACAGGAACGTTTAAGTGCGGCAAATGCGTTACGTGTAAATACATAATGACGGGTAAAACCTTCCTTAGTAGGAACCTTGGTAGGACATTCACTATCAGACACTTTGCAAACTGCAAGACGAAAGGGGTGATTTATCTATGCAGTTGCATTTGTGGTCTAGAATACATAGGAAAAACGATTCGGGAACTACGAAGAAGGATAGGTGAACATCTTGGGGATGTACGCAATGGGAGAGATACTCCAGTTGCGAGACATATTCGGGATGAACATAGTAATGACATTGACTGCCTGTCTTTCCAGGCCATAGAAGTCATCCCCCCACCGAGTAGAGGTGGTGATTGGGATAGATTGGTGTTACAGAAGGAATGTAAATGAACCAATTTTTCTATCAACAAGATGTCCCTCTTACTTGGACCTGAATTGACTCCTTTCCAATTTGCTTCAGAATAGTCTAGTCAAGCATAACTGTGAATCATTTCTCTCCCTTCCTTCTCCCCACTGCCCTCCTTCCCAGTTCACTCCCCCCCCCTCCCTGTTTGGAATTATCGAGAATACCGAACTTTCTTATTGTTTGATATTTTCCGTTATCATCATACTATTGTAACATGTATTTTTTTTTTTTTTTTTTTTTGATCATCCTATTGTACCGTCATTGTTAAGGCGACCTTTTGTAAAATTGTGTATAACCCAATAAAAATGTTGAACAAGAAGGAATGTAAATGGATACACCGCCTAAAAACAGTGTCCCCTGATGGACTAAATGAATCCCAAAGTTACACTTGCTTTTTATGACAGCATTAAGAATAAACGACATAGGCTTGTTGACCCTAATAAGACTGGATAGGTCTAGATACCTAGCCATTCCCAGACAGCCCAAAAGGGTAGGGACTAATAACCTTTTGGAATTTGATTCCAAAAACAATATCGAGATAACTAAAATAACACTCTTGAAATTAGTAATCCGGTAGATACTGCCAAACCTGTCTTAGATCAGCACACGCAACTCCTCCCTTAGATGGTATCATTACTAGTCCCCAACCATAAACTACCCTACAAAATGGTAAGCCAGACATAACTCTCTAAACCTAAATGCCTTCCTTGAAAAGGCTGATATAGTACCTTCAGTATGTTAGTTATAATTACCCTCTCGAATTTTAATAATATGTAAATATGGGTAATATATGACTATTGGAACCTGATATAGTTTACCTGGTGTAATATTAAATCCCCCTATTAATATGCCAGCTCAGACAGATTGGCTGGTTGTTTCCCTTCATATAGCGATTTGCCTAAAGCGGGTGGCGCACGCGCAATGGGTGAAACGCAGGTGAAACACAAAGCCACTTCTGCCCCGATCGCTAAGTCCTGCGCGTTCACGCTCTGCGATCTGAGCATGCGCACTAGCTGGAACGCTCCTGTAAATCGCGTGTTGACTGCGCGATGTCTTGCGCGCTCACGCATTGCGATCTGGGCATGCGCGCTTGCTGGAACGCTCCTGTGAAACGCACGCCTGCCACGTCATCCCTCGTGGTGGGAGGCGGCTAGGGGGCGGATCGAGGGAGGACTATATCACGGTCTTTAGCCTCGGCGGCCAGTTACTACACAGCCAGGGAGGTGATACCACAGCAACACTGCCTGGAGAGAGGCCCCTGACAGTCTGTAACCCTTGATGTATCAAGACAGATAGGAGAAGAGGTAAATAATGCTGGTCTTCCTTGCTATATAGACGAAATATGGTGTCTTGTTGCAGTATGGTAAAACTAAATACTGTTTTGCTGCAGGTATCTGAACAAAACAGAGGGGATTGTTTTCCTATACCCATACCTATTATCTTCTATGGAGATGTACCCCAAAATAACTGATAGAAGGTAATATCCATTCAATGCGATTTATAATGCGAGCTGAGAGTAAACAAGCATTGAAAAACTCTCTCTCCCCTTGACAGATAACCAACGAACTAATATTATACACCAAACTATTAAAATAGAGGTATGCTAATAGGAATCTACCATGATACCACAGAGGAGGTTAGTGTGTGTCTATCTTTCCATATAGATGATCCTTTGAATGTAGTCCTAATACCCACTGCCTTACAGGGATCCTTTAAACACAGTCTGACGAACAAGGACATTGAAACACCGTTTTACCACTGATGACCGGACATACGTGAGTGCATGCTACTCCACACTGTTTATCATGGTGTGGTTCATATACTCACTTTTTGTACCCCTTATGTTATAGTGTCCTCAGAGCTACAAAGTGTTTAATCAGGTTACCCTTTACCACTGGGACAGGCAACAACAGACTTTGTTGGTGGGTCTCCTTTTGTTATGATATTATAATAATAACTTCTTGACAACACTGGGTGTGCTAATATTAAAGATAGCTATGACACTCATAGTGGGTAATAGGGGCCGAATATCTTCCATCTGAACATCTAATAGATATCTGAAAACTACGTTTTTTCAGATGACCGTGGCTCCTTATCCAACATACGGATTCATGACAGATATCATTCAGATGAGGATCCTTATTTAAAGACGGGTCTTCCAGTACTACGGAAAAAAGGGTTACTATACCAAGACGAACTGAATTGTATACTTGAGAAGAAAGATCCAAACCACAGTGCCCCTGACGAGTCCCTGGTTGAACAACAGGAGACGAAACGCGTAGGGCTGGATTGTACCACACTGATGGATCACTAATTTTATACATGTATCGTACCACCATCTAGGACCTTTTGACAATGAATATTGTGCAGACCTACTGACCGTGTTAGGCAAGACCTGTCTACACAATCCTGGAGATTGCATCGGGGGGTTTGTGGAGACAGATTGTGTCCACTTTCACTCTGAGCAATTACTCCAAATTGACCGAACAAGAGGGTGGGTTTGCCTTCATTTATATCTTGTCATCAACCTAAGATAAGTGGGACCTTTTTCTTTACTATTTTCCTAGGTGAGGGTTGTTTTTGGTGTTGTTATCACAATTCACTTGTAAACACTGGTCCACACAGGATTTTTAAACGTGATTAAAAGCTAGAAACGGCGAAATATTGTTTCCAACTTATTTAATAAGAATATTATGCAGGAAAACAAATAACGAGAATTCGGTGAATAATAAACAATAAAGTTCAAGAATTACAGCGCCAGCTGGAAGAATTTCACCAGGAACATGCAATGTAAGGGCGCTTTCACAACAGCAATTTAACAAAACTTACAGTCTTTACTGGACCCCTCTACTCCCTCTCATGTCCTGACTCTGCTCTAAAACTCTATAATGAAACACTGCAAAGTGCCCTGGATGAAGCTGCACCTCCTACATATAGAACAACACAGCACCGAAACAAGCAACCCTGGCACACAGTGCAAACTCGGTTTCTCCAGCGGTGCTTCAGGTGCATAGAACGTCTGTGGAGAAAATCCAAACTGGCCAAGGATTTCATCCATTAATAAGTTTATGCTGAAAACATACAACGCCGTCCATCACCTCTCCAAAAAAAAACCTTATTACAACACCCTTATCACATCACTAGTCAACAATCCTAAATGACTCTTTGACACATTCCCCTCCATCCTCGGTCCAAGAGTACAGGCCCCAACCACCAGCCTTAGCGCTGATGATCTGGCCAACTATTTCAAGGACAAATTTGACCACACACGACAGGAAATTTCCTCACAGCCCCAAAACAATGCATTTTCTTCCTTCCTGCACTTCATCCAACTAACTTTAGGTCTTTGATCCGGTCACAGAGGAAGAAGTCACTAGGCTCCTTGCATTTTCTTACCCTACTACCTGCATCAGTGACCCTATTCCCTCTCACCTCATTCAATCCCTTTCCCCAGCTGCCATATCTCTCAAAACTAAAATATTTCATCTTTCCCTTGTAAGAGACTGGTAATACAGGATCTGCTGAAGCCGCCATGTTGTATGTAATTATACCAGTTTAAATCTTCTAGAAAGAGCATAAAGAGAGGGAATCATCTGCCTTCCAATCTTCCTGTCTTCAGATGAAGAAGGAGTATTGAACACCATGATTGATGACTTAATTGAAAAGCCACTAGCGCTTAAACTAAGGAAGGTTGGATACGCTGTACATCTGAACTCTGAACCCAGAATACTCACTGCACCTCAGAATCCTACGTACTCCTCTTCCTCTGTGTTAACGGGTACGTCTGAACGCTGAACCAAGAATACCTACTGCACCCCAGAATCCTATGTACTCTTCTTCCTCTGTATTAACAGGTACATCTGAACTCTGAACCCAGAATATCCATTGCACCCCAGAATCTTATGTACTCCTCTTCCTCTGTGTTAATGGGTACGTCTGAACTCTCAACCCGGAATACCCGCTGCACCCAGGAATCGTATGTACTCCTCTTCCTCTGTATTAACAGGTACGTCTGAACTCTGAACCCAGAATACCCACTGCACCCCAGAATCCTATGTACTCCTCTTCCTCTGTGTTAACGGGTACGTCTGATCTCTGAACCCAGAATACCCACTGACCCTAGAATCCTATGTACTCCTCTTCCTCTGTGTTAACGGGTACGTCTGAACTCTGAACTCAGAATACCCACTGCACCCCAGAATCCTATGTACTCCTCTTCCTCTGTGTTAACGGATACGTCGAAGATAAGAACAATGAGTGTCAAGAGATGAGTGTGCAATCAGTATTTAGCTTCTTTCATCTTCATTGTGAGATCCTTTACTTAAAAATCATAATTGTTTGCACCATTGATGTCATGGATTTGGAAATTATTGTATAATGTGTTTGCACAACTTTTTTATGAATGCATCGCTACTGAATTTGTTCAAACAGACGATTAGTGGACTTGTGAATTTAGCCTAACAAGTAATTGTCTCCAGGATTCCTTCCAAATGATAATGTCTTCTGCTGAACAGCAGGATTGTGTCAGAACTTTGGCTACCGGAGAATCCAACTGGTACCAGTTAAGGTTTCTTAAAGATAATGTCTTGTATTCTAATTCATTCTTTTTATCTCTATTCTAGAAAGATTCCATCAAAAACCTGGAAGGAACACTGAGTGCATACCAAGCAAGTGAAGAGGTAACGTACAGTACTATAATACTGCTAGAACTCATGTTCTTTGCAGGAAGAGTCCTTTCTTTAAAACTATTTTTTTTTTGTTAATATTTTTTCCAGGTTCTAAAGATTACAGCACAACAACTATTGAACCAGAAAGAGAAATCCAACGAGCATATTGAAATGTAAGTAATAACTCTATGGCCTATTCAGTGCTCTTACACTACATATTGCTATAAGGTTAATTAATGTTTGATAAATAATTATAGAAACTTGATTCAAGCTCCCCCAGTTGCTCTATGCATACATGTGGGGCTCAGACACAGGGCCGGCGTCAGCACCCGGCGTACCCGGGCAAGTGCCGGGGCCCGACGGCTTGGAGGGGGCCCACCAGGCCCCTGAGGGCTAGGGTCACACTTGTGTTGTGACCCTAGCCTGACGCAAGTATTGTCTGCTGCAGCGCAGAGCGTTTAACGCTATGCGCTGCCAGCAACTGAGCCCATAGAAACCCGCAGTTTACATTGACAACCAGTGGTTGTCAAGGTAAACGTCGGGTTTCTATGGGCTGCCTCCAGCGCATAGCAGCGTTGCAACATACAATACTTGCATCAGGCTAGGGTCACAATGCAAGTGTGACCCTAGCCTCAGGGGCCCCTGAGCACTGCCCCCACAGCCAGAGCCATATCCAGGGGGCAGCTGGGGGGTCATTTTCAGGCTCCTGCAGGCTGCAGCACCTGAGGGTCTCCCTCCTCCCCCCTCCACGGGAGCCGACAGAGCTGCACACTCTGTGCTAGTGTGCTTACAGGACCTGTGATGATGTCAATGGATGGGGAGGAGTCAGGGGTCTCATGATCGGCTCCTCAGTGTATCCAGGACTGTGCTGGCCATCAATGATGCTCAAATAAGGTGAAGTTTGTGTGTGGTCAGGAGGCATTTACAGTGTGAATGTAGCAGAGGTGAGTGTGTACTAGGTGTATGGCAATTAGGTGAAGGTTATGTGTGGGGTCAGGAGGGATTTACAGTGTGAATGTAGCAGAGGTGAGTGTGTACTAGGTGTATGGCAATTAGGTGAAGGTTATGTGTGGGGTCAGGAGGGATTTACAGTGTGAATGTAGCAGAGGCGAGTGTGTACTAGGTGTATGGAGCAGAGCCGTGTGTGTACGAGGTGTACGGATCAGAGCCGTGTGTGTACGAGGTGTACGGATCAGAGCCGTGTGTGTACGAGGTGTACGGATCAGAGCCGTGTGTGTACGAGGTGTACGGAGCAGAGCCGTGTGTGTACGAGGTGTACGGAGCAGAGCCGTGTGTGTACAAGGTGTACGGAGCAGAGCCGTGTGTGTACGAGGTGTACGGAGCAGAGCCGTGTGTGTACGAGGTGTACGGAGCAGAGCCGTGTGTGTACGAGGTGTACGGATCAGAGCCGTGTGTGTACGAGGTGTACGGAGCAGAGCCGTGTGTGTACGAGGTGTACGGATCAGAGCCGAGTCTCTATGAGGTGTACGGAGAAGAGCCGTGTGTGTACGAGGTGTACGGAGCAGAGCCGTGTGTGTACGAGGTGTACGGAGCAGAGCCGTGTGTGTACGAGGTGTACGGAGAGGAGCCGTGTGTACGAGGTGTACGGAGAGGAGCCGTGTGTGTACGAGGTGTACGGAGCGGAGCCGAGTGTGTACGAGGTGTACGGAGAAGAGCCGTGTGTGTATGAGGTGTACGGAGAAGAGCCGTGTGTGTATGAGGTGTACGGAGCAGAGCCGTGTGTGTACGAGGTGTACGGAGAGGAGCCGTGTGTGTACGAGGTGTACGGAGCGGAGCCGAGTGTGTACCAGGTGTACGGAGCAGAGCCGAGTGTGTACGAGGTGTACAGAGCAGAGCCGTGTGTGTACGAGGTGTACGGAGCAGAGCCGTGTGTGTACGAGGTGTACGGATCAGAGCCGTGTGTGTACGAGGTGTACGGAGCAGAGCCGTGTGTGTACGAGGTGTACGGATCAGAGCCGAGTGTCTATGAGGTGTACGGAGAAGAGCCGTGTGTGTACGAGGTGTACGGAGCAGAGCCGTGTGTGTACGAGGTGTACGGAGAGGAGCCGTGTGTACGAGGTGTACGGAGAGGAGCCGTGTGTGTACGAGGTGTACGGAGCGGAGCCGAGTGTGTACGAGGTGTACGGAGAAGAGCCGTGTGTGTATGAGGTGTACGGAGAAGAGCCGTGTGTGTATGAGGTGTACGGAGCAGAGCCGTGTGTGTACGAGGTGTACGGAGAGGAGCCGTGTGTGTACGAGGTGTACGGAGCAGAGCCGAGTGTGTACAAGATGTACGGAGCAGAGCCGAGTGTGTACGAGGTGTACAGAGCAGAGCCACGGGTGTCCGAGGTGTACGGAGCGGAGCCGAGTGTGTACGAGGTGTGCGGAGCAGAGCCGAGTGTGTACGAGGTGTGCGGAGCAGAGCCGAGTGTGTACGAGGTGTGCAGAGCAGAGCCGAGTGTGTACGAGGTGTACGGAGCGGAGCCGAGTGTGTGTATGAGGTGTACGTAGCAGAGCCGCGTGTGTACGAGGTGTACGGAGAAGAGCCGCGTGTGTACGAGGTGTACGGAGAAGAGCCGTGTGTGTATGAGGTGTACGGAGAAGAGCTGTGTGTGTATCAGGTGTACGGAGAAGAGCCGTGTGTGTATGAGGTGTACGGAGAAGAGCCGTGTGTGTATGAGGTGTACGGAGAAGAGCCGTGTGTGTACGAGGTGTACGGAGAAGAGCCGTGTGTGTATGAGGTGTACGGAGAAGAGCCGTGTGTGTATGAGGTGTACGGAGAAGAGCCGAGTGTGTATGAGGTGTACGGAGAAGAGCCGTGTGTGTATGAGGTGTACGGAGAAGAGCCGTGTGTATATGAGGTGTACGGAGCAGAGCCGTGTGTGTACGAGGTGTACGGAGCAGAGCCGTGTGTGTACGAGGTTTACGGAGCAGAGCCACGTGTGTACGAGGTGTATGAAGCAGAGCCGAGTGTGTACGAGGTGTATGAAGCAGAGCCGAGTGTGTACGAGGTGTATGAAGCAGAGCCGAGTGTGTACGAGGTGTACGGAGCAGAGCCGCGTGCGTACGAGGTGTATGGAGCAGAGCCGCGTGTGTATGAGGTGTACGTAGCAGAACCGCGTGTGTACGAAGTATGTGTACCAGTGGTAGCCCCCCGCGGATTCCGCTCCTATAGTCTCAGCCACCTTTGCCAGCAGCATTCTTCTCCATAGTCTCTTCTGCCGCTGTCTGCATTCTGCAGCTCAGCATGGAGGGGCACGATGTCATCACTGTGCTGATATGTGCAGAGCGACCGGAGGAGACCGGAGCGGCAAGAAGAAAGGTGAGGAGAAAGAGAGATCTGGACGGCCAGACACTCCGCTTGGCTGCGGTGCCACCATATGGCAGTGCGGCTCCATTGAGCTGATTGCATTATTTGTGCACTTCAGGATGCTTGTGTATATACCAAGCATCCTCAGACGCACAAAAATGCAACATTTTGCATTTGAAGGGTATTTTTAAAAGGCGCAAGGGAACGCAATCGCATTTTAGCCCGCTCCTAACAATGTGTAATATACTCACTGTCAGGAGCAGCTCTTGCTGGTTTCAGCAGTCACTGTTCCTGTAAGGCTGCCTTCACATAGGCGTTTTTTAAAAAATGTGGCAGTTGCGGTAAAAAAAAACCTGCATCTGCCGCATTTTCCGTCTAGCGGCTGCACTTGCTTCACATTTGCGGCAAGCCCCATGCATTGTCTATGGGGCTTGCGGTAAGTGTGCGGCAATATTATATTTATATATATAATATATTATATATATATATATATATATATATATATAGTCCGCGATATGTACTTAAAGGGGGCCCACTGAGACCTTTTCGCCCGGGGCCCACAGAAACCTGGAGCCGGCCCTGCTCAGACACCACGTCATAAGTAAGATTGTTTAGTGCAGTGTCGACCAATGAACAGGTAACGTAGATCACTAAAATACTGCTACAACACATGTTCTTTTCAGGATAAGAACCTCATTAAAAAAATAATTTTTGTATCAATATTTTTCCACATCCTAGAAAATCAAATCAAAGATTTAGAACACCGTCTGGAGGATTCTGAGAAGGAAACAGAAATGTAAGTAATCTATGGACATTCAGTTCTCCATAAGGTTAAACAATGTTTGATAAGTAGTATCTCGATTCTGGAAATTGTGGACAATTGATATTTACTATTTCTTTGGATCAAAATGCAGCCACAATTACTAATACCTGGTCACAATACCAATATACTTATGCTGCAGGATGTAGACAGTCCGCGGTGATAAAAGGTGGAGGAAGCACAGGTGCACAATACTGATGAGCGGCCTCCCACACACCGACCAATTCAGGGAAGACGGTTTTTGCTTTGGATTATAAATGACTACAGAAAAAGCTTTTATAAGGTGCTAGTAAGGCTGATACATGTAGTGCACCGTGTACCATGCTGGGTCACACGTTGATTATGCCAATGACTTTCTGATCAAACTCTGATCTGAGTGTCAGCATAGTGTGAGCCGATTCTCTTGGATCCAAGAATCAGATAACAGTGTTATGGGAAGATGAACAACAAAATTTCTCAATCATCTCACTGTGTGGAAATCAGACTTGGTGCACCCTACAATATTAGACAGCACGATTTTTCCCCTCCAATAATACAGGGCCTAGTTGTGTCCTGAAAGAGACACTACAGTATCAGTGTCACGGGCTTCTAATACAAATCTTATTACATGATTCAGATATCCAGTGGCATTGAGGTTTCTTCCTGCTGCGGAAATGTGAGCGCTACACATCAATGAACAATAGGAGCAGTCAACTGACCTAAGTGATGGAAGTTAATATAAAAGTATAACAAGAATGAACAGAATTAAGTTTGACCCTGCACAATAGCCACAGTTTCTCATGTGGCCCAATGATAAAATTACTTGCAAAAGTTTAGGAACCCTAGCTGTACCATTCTAGTGAATGGACAATATTCTATATAAGAACTTTTCCTTTTAGTTTACAGAAAGAAAAACATGATATGATGGAAGCGACAAATTAACTTAAAAACACCCTGGAAAAGACAAAGGTCACAGAGCAGTCAGCAGAACAAGAGATGAAAAACTGGTATGATCAATATCTATATGTATATTTATACTTGTTCAACAATAATTTCGCACCACAGGTAAAACCCAATGGAAACTTTTAGTTTTTTCTTTTTATATTTATTTTTAGTATTCAACATCAAAACATAGAAAACAAATCAGGCGATCATTTATCATAGTAAAACATTTGAACTCATCACTCCGGTGTATAATAAGCTATACACCATGCTGAATTTATACAGATCTGTACTGAGGATAGGGAGTATACATGAGCTAATAGATTTTCTATATCTCCAGAGTCCATGAATGTAAAATAAGTTATCCAAATAAAATAACTATACTACACACTCCCTCCATCTTAACTAAGATAATTAGGTGATAAGAATCAAGAGGACAGAGAAAGAATCAAACAGCAGAAACGTATAAAATAGGAGAGAAAAAAGAGAAGGGATAAAGGAAAAGGGAATGGTCCTTGCCGAGATAGAGCAACTGCCAATGGATATTTCTGCTTTTAATCGTCACCTAGTCCTCGGCACTCTCTATAAATATCCGTTTGTTGAAAGTCAAAGTCAACTAAACCACGTATTTCTAAACCTTGTATACGAGTCATGAATTGAAGATGTTAAGTCCTCCAGAAACAAGAGGTCATTCACCTTCGCAATCCACATAGATATCGGGGGCATGTTGCCTTCTTCCACAAGAGAGGCATGCATGCTTGATCCTCCATTATCAAAAATCTTAACAAGGAGTGTTTATATCTGTGCATGGGGATCCCGCAGTGATGAAGCATAAACAGATCGGGGCCTAAGTCTCCCCCATAGTCTGTAACAATGCTGATGATTTCACTCACTTTGGGCCAGTGCCAAGACGTGCGGGAAAACGAACTGCGTGCTCAGCATTGGTGGCCTCTCAGTGTGGATCCGGCGCTCAGAGCCAAGCAGCGACCCGCTCCCCTTCTGCCGCTTCAGGATCATCGAAGGGTGGTTGCACTCTTGTGAAGCTGACAGGGAGGAGACAAGGGACGGCTCATACTAAAGCCGGAGGTGCCCCCCGGGAGATGGCAGGGGGAAGAGCCTTCAACAACCAGGGAGAGGTGAGCACTGAGCCCCATCCCCACCCCTTCAAACAAATATCACCATGATCCCTATCACAGGAGAGCATGGCTTGCCCTACAATACATTTATGTCAGCCTCCTGGGTTGGCTGAGACACTATCCACAGCCAGATTCTATAGCATCAATGAGGTACAGCTCTCTGGCCCACCTGCTGACAATACAGCCCTTAGCAGCACATCTTTAGGACCTTGCTCTCCAACCCATTCTATATCTGCAGGACCCAGAGACCCCTCACGCCTGGCCATGAATGCATTATTTTACTACAATCATCATTGTATTAGCTAAACATCTTGTACCGCTGCTGTCACAGCAGTATAAGATTATAGCTTACTGTACCCACAAAGCGGTCATTTTAAACTTGCCGGCTTTGACAGCCGGGGAGTTTAAAGCGTTTTTGCCTGCACACTCGCACTGTGTGCTGTATGGGGGCGAGATTTTCTCGCCCCCATACACTTGTATTGCCCTCACGCGCGTCAGAATCGCGTGCAGTCGCAGCATGCTGCGATTGCATTCGCTTCTGACTCGCAGTGCGAGTTAGGTGCGGGGGACTCGCACCAGTGTGCCCTGCCTGATAGGGCAACACTGGTCCCAGTGCAATGCGAGTATCCCTCGCATGGCACTCGTGCGAGTCCCTCGCACCGTGTGCCTCCAGCCTAAGAATGGTTTTAAGATTATTTACATCTTCAAGTTGCAGAGGTTGAAAGAGCATATTGGCGAAGGCAAAAATGTGCTGAAAGACCGGGGGTAGAATGTTTCTGCACACTCGGGTTAATAGACGTGTTCAAGCCTGAAACGAGCTGCAGCCAATAACTTCCAAAAAACAAAAGATGAGATATTGTTATATTTTATATCTCTACATTAAAGTTGCTAAATACATTTTGGTGTGGTGTCTTAACTGCATAGGACGGGGCTTGTGGTGGTTGGATCTTGGCAGTCTTTCTACTGAAGACCTACTGTTCAAAATGCAAAAATGCCATAAATGCAGACGCTCACATGGAAAGAGCATTGCAAAAACGCTCATAACATAAAAAGTATTACTTCGTTAGAGGAGTCTATACTGGCCTTCTGTTACATCAATGAAGTAACCAAGACCCCTGATGATATCTGCTTGTCCTCAGCAATTGCTAGACTTAAACCCTGCACAATTAATAGGACTTCACAAGAGACTGATACTTATAGTTTGCAAAAGTGCAAGAAAAAAAAATGGCCACTATTGGTAACATTTGTGTGAAGCGTAAGCAGGACATAGAGTACTAGTAAAGGTATGGCTCTGTGAATGCTTAACACACTATCCATCTGAGGAAGCTGCTAAAAAACATATACTGAAGGCCAGTAGAATTTTTCACAGATGTGTGAATGGTGTGTGGCAAGACTGCCGAAGACTTGGCCATTATTCACTTGCCTGTGAGCAGATTTCATGGTGCACTAACTTCACTGTCACAGAGGTCATTCATTTTAATATGAAGATGTCTTGCAGCAGCCATCTACAGCTATTGAGCCACAGACAACTTCCATGACCTTGGAAAAAGAAATGCCAGCAGTACCGCAGCAGTCTGCTAAAGGCATGTGGCAGTGCCATATATGTGAAGAAATGTTTGATTCTGAGGACACGGTTCAACAATAATGTACATTTCTTGCCATATATTTAATAGCTTCCTTATTCAGGACAATTACTGAACATGACGAAACTTATTTTAAGGTTTTATGTGTTCTGCATATACTGTAATTAAATAATATCTTATTTGATCAGCGGCCTCTATGTTATTAAATATGCATAATTTGTGATTTTTATACATGTTTAAATGGAACCAAAAAAAGGAATGTTTTCATTTAATTGGCTTCTTAAACTTCTACAATGAATATAGTCAATAATATTTTCCTAAGGTGCTACATAAATGAGATTTGTCAGTATTTCTCATGTTCTGAATTCCCATTGGCTGTAATGAAGAATGAGCTCATAACCAGGTTCTCCTGCCGCGGCTGATGATATCACAGGGCTTAGAATGTTTGGATCATGTATGTTCCATCACAGCACACATTCACTGCATGATTAAAAACAGTCAACATGTTCGCAGGAAATTCTCCTAGAAACACAAGGGGTTTTATCACATCTGATATTTGGGATATCTAAATCTTGCAATTTGGAGACTGTAATACTAGTGACAGTCTTTCATGTGGCCTCTTGGAGAAATTACTTGGCAAAGTTCAGGAACTCTAGCTGTACCATTCCAGTAAATGGAAGATATTCTGAAATAGCACTTGTCTGTGTAGTCTGCAGAAAGAGAAAGCTGATGGGTTAGAAAGACTGAAGATCAGCCTGGAGAGGAGCAAGGAGGCAGATCAGACAGCACGCCGAGAGAAGGAGAAATTGGTATGATCAACATCTACATGTATGTTATATGTTAAAATATTGCAAAGTATTCACTGATCTCAGGGAGACCAGTCCAAGAAAACACTGCGGGCAGCTATGTTAAAATATATACTTGTTCAAGAAGCATACTGCACCATGGGTAAAACCCGATGGATCACAATATAGCACTGCCTAACTTAATCCATCATAACAGAGATGACACAGACTGTGAACCAGCCCAATTCTACTGAAGTGGTAACGTACATCACTGTAATACTGTTAGAACTCATGTTCTTTGTAGGATGAGTCCTTCCTTCTAAACAAAATTTTTTATCAACATTTTTCCAATTTCTAAGCAGTAAAGTTCAAGAATTACAGCGCCAGCTGGAAGAATCTCACCAGGAACGGCAATGCAATAACTCTATGACTCATTCAGTGCTTCTGTATTAGGCTACTTTCACATCTGCGGTTTTGTGAAATCGGGCGTTTCAGTAAATGTCCGTAAAAAACACATTTTTACCGCTTCTGAAATTTCCAGCAAATACCGTATGTGTCACTTCCATTTTTTTCTTCTAGATCTTACTACGATCAGATCCAGACAAAACCAGAGCAGATCTTATTTTTTAGTACCTGCCCACAGGCTATATAACAAAAGTGTTTTCTATTGTCTCCACTTGTCATTTTTCCTGGATACTGGATTCAGACCTCATCTCATTTTTCCTCGATTTAAAGCAAAGTTCATTGTTTGACTGGTTTCAGACCACATTTTTCCTGGATTTACAGCAAAATGGCTCTGTCATCCCGTCAACTGGATTGAAGATTTAAAATTGTTTTTCAAATTGGGCGTTATATAGGAATAGCGTATCATAATGAGCACCGAATACGATTGGCCTAGAGACGTCGCAGATTTTGGGTGCACCCAATCACTCTGTGGCGAATAACTCAAGGTGAATTCTGTACGTTGTACCTAGAACTGCAGAACCACCCAGACAAATTCATGGACTACCTGCGGCTGAGTGTGCAAACTTTTGATGACCTTCTTGAATGGGATCTGCATATTAATCATGACACAGGATAGGCATTTCCATCGATTGATTTCCACTGAGGTGCGGCTCATCTTAACATTAAGGTAAAAGGCCGATTTGTCATTATTTTTACATCTTTATAAAGAAATGCTAGGACAATTATTATACTGTAGTGATATTTTGTTTTATTATTTTGCAGGTTCCGCGCTACCGGTGAAAGTCTATCTTCTCTACATTTTAAATTCCGTCTCGGAATATCTACAGTGTCTGGAATTGTGAAAACCTGCCAGGCTTTATGGGATGTTTTACACCCAGAATTCTTTACTCAGCCCACAATGGAATAGATGATTAGAATTGCCGACAAGTTTCAAGAAATTACAGATTTTCTAAACTGCTTGGGTGCTGTGGATAAAAATCACACACGGATTCTTAAACCTTCTGGAAGTTTCACCATATATTTTAACTACAAAATTTTTTTTTCCGATACCGGTTTACAATATCAATTTGTCGCTGGTGATATTGGTTCCAATGGCCGATCAAATGACTCACAGGTAATTAAACAGTCTGTATGGGTACAGGTGGGTATATAACAAGGATTTTTTTTCCCCAAAAATTCCTTTATTGACCAAGACATGCATATAAACAATTGTCATCAAGAATGTATAACAATGTTTTTAACTTTCCGCCACCAACACCACTTTCGCACGCAGATGGACCACCGATGTCCTACATTGTTGTAGGAGACAAAGCTTTTCAGATGTGTGAGAATCTCCTCAAGCCTTACTGAAGCCGTGGATTGTGCCATAGCAAAGGGATCTTTAATTACAGACTCACAAAGGCAAGATGAGTGGTGGAATGTGTTTTTGGACATTCAACTGCGAAATGGCGCATTTTGGGAAAGGCCATTCATCTACAACCTAACATTGTGTATGAGGTTGTCAATGCATGAGTTGTTCTGCACAATTACACCTTGGACAAAGAACGACTTCCCTAAAAGCGTGATGACATTGTGAAAACCGCATTACTACCAAACTCTTCGGGATCGGACAACCTTATCCGTTGCAGAAACGAGGTACAAGTTTACAGCGTATCCCTGCGCTATTTCGGTGAATTTATACGTAATATGTTGCGGCTCTGCCGGACGGTTAAATTCAATGTGTGAAGAATAAAAATATATTAAATCCCCTCTCTACTGAGTGTTCAACTGTATTACTGTAGAATCAGGATAGGTCATTTGGATTAAAATGGATGCTTAATTTTATTAATGATATAATTTTATATATTTTTAAATACTATATATTATATATTTATATTTTACATTTTATGTATTCTAACAGTATGGATACAAATAGTGAGAGTGCATATGTTAGATTGTATATTACATTTTTTTAAGGGTTTGCAATTATTTGTCAGTAAATTATTCACTTTTATATGAAAACTAACTATTATCAATAAGATGAATTTAATACAGATCCTTTGTTGCAATTTATTTTAACAGTTAACCCCAGGTATTCTTCTGAAGAGGCATTCTTCCATCAAGCCGCAGTATAACCCAGGACCTGCACACTGCCCTTTGTGGCCCCACCAAGGAATTGGAGAAGGCTCCACCACTTCAACCATTAAATCTGTGCCAGACAACCTGTCCGTTGAGAGTTTTAGATACCACAGTGTCCTTGGACAAGGAAACATATACGAACGTATATGAACATGAGACTATATCAGCATTTGCTGGAATCCGGATATATATGTCTCCTGAGGTTCATAGAGGGCTAAGATATGATGGCATGATTGATTTTTTTTTCCCCTTGGAATAATTGTCTATGAAATGGCAAGTGGGAAATATCCATTCTATAGCGGGAGAGATCAAAAAGAACTGAAGAGATCCATTATATGGGATGATCCAAACTATCTCAAAGAACTTAATGCATAAAGGATCTGGTCAACAACCTACTCTGTAAATCTCCTGAAAATGGAAGATTATTTCTCAAGCAACACCTAATGAAACATCCGGTTTTTGATAGCAAAGATTGAGAGGCATTAAAATCAGGAAACATCATGAATATGAGATGAGCGGACACCACTCCAGGATGAAGATGTACCCAGTGGGAACATCCTGAGCAAGAGAAATCCACAAAGACCTCCTACAACATCAAAGGAGCAGATGAATTTCATAAAGTTCAGCAGTGTGAGGGCCAAATGGAAAAACCTTCAGATGGAAATGATACAGAGAAAATGAAAAAAATCATACGCCTCCATTTCTTCTTGTTTCATCTTCATCAAATTCATGATGATGATGGCGAGGTAGGAGTTTTGGAGGAAGCAGAGATTTATAACATCGCTTCACTTGTGCAACTAGTGAAGGAGCGGATTCGAGACAATGAAAATAGATCTTCACAGGGTCCAGTGAAGCATGTCTACAGAGTGTTACTGTGTCAAGAAAAAGAGCTGACACAGATGGGGTTCACCATGTCTGATGGGTAGAAGTTGGAGCAGCTTATCAGTATTGGATTGTTTTACAACTATGGCAATGAAGATCAAGCAAAATTCCTGTTGTTGAGTCAGGGAGCTGAATAAGTCTACTAATGGATTGGTCTTTGGGCCCAGTGAAAAGGCAAAAATTCTTCAGGAGCAAGGATCCAGGATGTGACAAAGTGTGGTGACCAAGATCTGTTACTGAGCTCTAGCCAGGCTGTAATCAAAAGCCCTCGCTGCCTGCGGAACTGTTGTGCTATTCTTTCATGTTATCCCCTCTTCCTCAGCCGGCCTTAACCCCCCTGCATTACAGAGGGGGCAATTATGCACAAACTAAGCAGACAGTGTTATGTTTACCATCTCCTATCACAGGCCTGTGCTTTATGTTGTCAGGTTATTTAGGAATGATGTCAATTATTGTGGGGTGGATAGTTTGGAGGGGCAACTCCTACTTTTTTGGGGCTACTTGTGTTTTCTCATGTGACCTCTGACTTTGGCCTTCTGCAGTGCTCCATGGACTTCCAGTGACAAAAGGCAAAATTATTTGCTAGATGGAAAATATTGGCCTTCCCATAAATTATCTTCCTTTACAGCTGCCAAAAGTCTTGTTGTGTTTGCTGTCTCAAGTGCTTTTACTGTGCAGTTGTGTCTTTTTTTTTCTTTGTTAATCTATGATGAAAGTGATGCCTGAAGTCTGCTGTGTTGAGCTCATTCTGTTTTACACAGAATCTCAGAAGCATAAGGATAACTGTTCCTCCAATAAACTGATCACCATTTTGGCAAAAGAAAAAAAAATGGTTAACCCCCAATATTCAAGCCGCTTTTACCCTCCAATGAGTGTTCTCGTTCAGTTGTGATGACTGGGCTTTATTCAGGTTATATAGTAATGTCTTCAGTCCTACAGTGCAGCAGTTCAAATCTCTGCAGTTGCACCTCTATGAATGGCATTTGTTTTTATATTTCAGACATAGTTATATATTTATTTTGATGCATTGTTAAAAGATTTCTGGATAAATGTAATGATTTTTTGTATATAGAAACTAATGTATTTAATGTATCATGCATTCATGAAATGATGTACCTATATTAATAGTTTTTACAGCATGGGACTATGGCAGGCTTATTTTAATCTGTTGTTTTGTGCCAATGCCCCCAAATATAAACCTGTACACGTGTGTCTGCGTATTATGATTCTGCCCTGAAGAAGGATATTACGAAACACGTTGGCTTAATAAAGGATTTAAACTTATGAATGTGGAGAATTGTACTCATTTGGAAGCGCCGGATCTAAATGCCCTTTTCTATTTCTACATTTGACTAGAGGGTAAACAGGCGTCCTGCACTCAAAATGTTTAGAGGGTTATCAGACGACCCTTGCTTTATGTTTTTAGAGAGTTATCAAATCTCCCTTGCTCAAAATTTATGGAGGGCGATGAGTCGGCCTTCACTACAAATTTTAAGAGACTCAATAGGTGGACCTCACTACATATTTTAAGAGGCTCTTAGTTCCATGGAAAACCAAGGAGGCGAGACGAGGGAGACAGAGACCAGGTCCAACTGAGGCAGGGGAACACTATCCAGTGTTTCGGACAGTTTTATTACATTCTCCCAGCGCCCAGGCTCGAGTAGTCTGATACGGAAGGACAAGTTTTGGAAGATAGTGGAGGATTATCTAGCCGATCGAATCAGCGTCTTCTGTTATTCCTCTGTGTCATAGACGCATTTATATTTAACCTGGACACCTGGCATTAACCATCCTGTTAAACCTTGGAGGTGCAAGCCTGCTCTGCCTAACTAGTGTTTTGCTGGAGTGGATTTTTAGCTACGCTGGTGGTATAATAACTGATAGGCTAATCTGCCTGTCAATTGGAAATGCTGATGGGCTGATTCATCAAAATGAGCATTTAATTTTTATGTCTATTAATTTCCCTAGAAAATTGCCTTCCAAAGGAACTGGTCAGCTTCCCCAAATGTATTTATTGAACCCTTTCATATCCTTCTTATTAAGCCTTTTTTATTGGCTTATTTATTTCTGTATATGCACAAATCAATTTGTATAAGTGAGCTTAGTGCTTATTTGTTGGGAAGTAGTTGTATAGGTACCTTTACACACAGAGATATATTGCTTGCAATTCACTGGTTGCGGTGAAATCATGGACACATTGTTCCATTTTGTGGCTGTGTACAAATGTAATAATGTGTCCATGATTTCACTGCAACCAGTGAATTGCAAGCAATATATCTCTGGGTGTAAAGGTAGCTTAAGGGGCGTTGTTATCTCCAGAGTAATTGTCCCACTGATCATGTTATTACTCCCTTTGGGGGCATCAGTGACATTATTTGCAAGAATGTTATTACCATTGGCTCCTCTTAAATATCTGCCTCTTTGTCATTGTGCAGTAAGCGGGAGTGTAGCACCCCAACTTCATCAGTACTGTGCATTAACCTTAGTAAGTAATGCCAGAGAACAGGCTCAGCCTTTACTGCCAGCTCTGCAAATCTCGCATCTGGCTGCGTTCTGTGTCCCCGCTGCAAAACCTACTGTGAGAACAATAATGTTCAGGAAGAACAGGCTACCTATAATTAACCAATTTGTAGTACTGAGTTTCAGGTGCAACAGTCCAGGACAACGACTGCACTGCCCAACAACACATGTCTTATATCCATTTCTCCTGCACCCCAGGTTGCCAAAGAAACATCTAGATGCAAGAAAAAATTGTTGTTCAGTAAATTGTATTGGTCCATCACATTCCTTCTAACAAAAGAAGAAGAGCACGAAGATCTGATCATCATAAAGGCAGGTTTTTGATGCTCAAACAAAACCTACAACCCAGTACCCCAGAGCCTGAGGAAACAGAGTAGAGAACACCAGAGCCTGGAGTGTCAATGTCCACATCACCAAAATACAAAGTAATGAGAAGATTTTTCTGTAGATATTTGAGAGGTGACAAAGATTAAAATCTAATCTGTTGATGATCCATCCTGAGTTTAAGTGTTGCCTCATGATATCATCAACATCTCATCTCCTTGACCCTTCTTGGCACCGATGGTTTACCTATTCTTTTCCATCAGCAAACTTGAAGTTCAAATCCACAGTTCAGACCTGTGAATGTCTGAATGCCGGAGCGTGATGACCTATCGATGGCTTCCAGCCGGAGGGTCACTATCTGTTGATGGTACACAAGCCAGAGGGTCAAGGACTTTTAATGCCACAAAGCCACACCAACAATGAAGAGAGTCCTGAAGCATCCAGACCAGAATCATCACAAACTTGGTTCTTCCACCGAATTCTTCCATCCTGGCGCCGATGGTTATTCGGGGATGACCGCTAAGATAGATAAATAAATAGCATATAAGCCATAAATAGATAGATAAGCTATATATATAGATAAGTAATAGATAAGCCATAGATAGTATAGATAAGTAGATAAGCCATATATACATAGATAAGCTATATATATAGATAAGTAATAGATAAGCCATAGATAGATAGTCAGATAAACCATGAGGCCCAGTTACACACACAGACAATTGTACATTAATTGAACTGCAATCTTTCTATCCATAGTGCAATGTCGTATAGTAAAAGAGTTATAATACATCTGATTCAGTTGTGAGATCGTGAAGGTAATGGAGCCTATCATGTAATCAATATAAGTCAAAGTCAGACCGGTTTTATCTGTAAAAATGGTTGTTGTGCGACCGGACTGCACATTTCCACTTCTAAAAAAAACCCAATATGCAACAAAAATTGGTTCTGAAAACAGAAAAACCTGATGCGTTCCTCCTCTAACAGATGATTCATCTGGGGTCTATAGGTTAATTCAGTCTCTATACGCCACTAACAGGCATAGTGCGTCCTTATAGAGTTTCTCACTTTCTCCAGCCCGAAGTCACTAGGTGCAGAAAAGGTCAAATAAAAGAACCATGTACCTGGAGCTCAATAACATATACATGAGGGATTATGTGCACCCATATTAGTATTCAAATCAGTACATTTATTAAGGATACAATCTTTAGAAAAAAAACACATAAGGATACAATCTTTAGACTGTGTACATATAAAAATATAATCACTTTAGAGACAAATGGAGAGGGTAGTCAAACTTCTTTTTGCTAGAAACCATCTATCAATAATTTCTTCTCAGTTCATAGCTGCTGTAGCTTTAAATGGACTTTTGGAGCCAAATGAGTGTTCATTCACCTGAATATATATATATGTATATGCGCTTGGATCTCCAAATGGTCTTGGAGAGAACCGATAATGTTGTAAATACAGTGAGCACAGCTGAGGATACAATAACTGCAGAAGGAACAGGCGAAATCTACTCAGCATATCTGAATTATTGGCTAAAACAGATGATATAGGAAATCGACTGAGGCGGAATAATGACTTATTGGGATTCTGGAAAAATCTGAAGGGAACAACCTGACCGAATATGTTGAGAATTAGTTGCAAAACCAAATTCGGCCCTGACAGTGACCTCTGTTTTTGTCATTGAAAGAGCGCACCAAGTCCCTTCAGGCCAGATCCACCAGGCAACCCTCCGCGGCAAATTCTGACTAAAGTATTACTCTATAGAGACAGAAATAACATCTTATGGCGGAGATATGCTAGATCTTGCTATACATAGAAACAAAGCTTCTATATTTCCTAATTATATTATGAGGTTCAAAAGCAACAAATGAAGTTTACAGAAGTCAAAAAGCGCTTTAGGAACATTGGTTTTACATATGCCATGAAGCATCCCGCCAAGCTTTGCCTGGTAGCCATGGGAGAGACCCATTTCTTTACAACCCCAGAAGAAACCATGAAGTGGCTAGTCCAAAAGGAACAGCAAATCAGAAAATAAAAAAAACTGAATTCAGCAGGGGACAGTATACTCATCCTCAACAGGGGAAAAGAAGGAATGGAACATACTCTTTTTGTTTCCCTTGGGTTTTTCCCTGTTAAATAACTTTTAGATAATGCCTAATGAAGTGCATGATTACAGGGAGCCTTCTTGTTTGTTATAAGGTCATATAATATTGCCTTCTTGTTTGTTATAAGGTCATATAATATGGACTGCCAAGTATATAAAAGCTGTTTGCACTCTTTACTAAGTTAACAATTGTTTGGGCATATAGACTGAGCAGGCAGCGACGCCTTATGTTTCATAACAACTCGCCAAAAAAAACAAGAAGTTGTCTTAAACGGGGAGATGGAAGGGTTAAAAGATAATTTCCTCATAAATAAGATGGGAATAAAGATCAAGGAGTTTAGGAAAGGCAGGAGACAGGCTCTTGTGCTGTTTTGTCTCTACTGCACTTAGAAATGCACCTTAAACCATTACCAAAGCTGAGAGCTTGTACGCCCATTCTCTACGGGGAAAGAGTATACATTGTTTTGTTAATTTTGCTGTTACTGAGTTTTCGTACAAGGTGGGCAGAAATGGGGAGTGGGGTGAGAGGTAAACAGTTTGTTAGATAAAATGGAATACAGCTGTGAAATAGGGAAACGTCCAAAAGAACAGTCATTATTTGTGAAGGTGTGTGAGTATCTCAACCTATTAGAAACTCATTACTTTGGACTGATCTTTTATGTTCAATCTTATTTTATTGAAAAGGGAAGGGGAATGGGGCTACATAGAATAAGAGAAGAAACTATGTATCTTTACGGAAATAATAATATACATCAGTAGAATACAAGGAAATTTCAAAAACAGTATATTGGTCAAAGCTGGACAAGATACATTAGGTATGTACCATAAAAATACCTAAAAAAGGAAAGAGAAGATAGAATAAAAACTAAACATTTTTAAAACTGTTCTAGGCTATACAAAATGTCCAACTTGCCCTCTTTCTCTCTTTGGGAGTGAGGTGGGGGTACCTCTATCCCTACGAAACGGTTACAATTTGTGGTTCCTTACACTTGCTTCATTCACCCCTTTCCGCCATCATTGGTGGGAGCTAAGGACGTCCATCTAGTTTGAATCTTTGATTTAACTGTGGTTTGTCCCTGTCTCTCTCCCCAATGATATTGGTAGAAACACCTATAGCAGAGATATAGGGTCTTTTGATACTGCTCATTCTTGGGACCTGAAGCTGAGCTCAGAGGGGTCTCTGAATATTGCGATCCATGGAGTTGTTTGAGGAAGAGAGATATGTGTCTTTCTGCCTCCTTGAATGAGGACTTTGTCTGGCTGACCTCGTTCCTATGATCTATACATCCTTCTGCCTCATTCTCTATTGTTTTATGTTGTATCTAGATATAACTGTGCTGTTTTGGTCTGTTTTTCTTTCTTTTTTGAGAACTACCTTATTTCTGTCAAAATGGTATTTTAACATGTGTGTATGTTCACTTTTCACTTGTAGTTCACATTACCTCACATTACCTGGAGTCTGGACTTTGGGGTCCCTATTGGATCAGAATACACATATGGACTGGATACACAGAGGAATTACTAACAAAGACTGCGCGCCCCCAGGATTTGTTATAATTTATGACCTGGATTAAATTTTGTATTTGGCTGCAATCTATGTATTTATTTATATACTCTTCTGTGTTTGTGTCTTCAGTCTGGAATATCTATGTGCACTCTTTGATCCATACTATATGTAGACTAGGGGGTGTCAGTGTAAAAGAGTGTGGTACATTCTCCCAATGAGGTGATAGTGAGGGGTTAATTCCCCTGTCACTACACCTTCAGCGGTGATATCGCTCTTCTTCCTTGTCTGGCCAGTGCGCATGCGCCTATCGCCGCGATCATGTGACTGTGACGCGTCCGCAAGAGGCGGGGCTCCGGAATCACAGGACGTCACAGGGATCTTTCCCCTCTTCCGGATCTCCGCCGGCGGCCGCTGTGGCAGTCACCTGATGGGCGGAAAGGGGGCGGTCATGCGCTATTATGGGCCACAGGTGTAATTAATAGGGATATACCTATAAATGCCTCACTCCACTTGCACACCCTACCGCAGCCCCCTGAAGAAAACAGGGAAACACGTGTTGGGGCTTCCCGACACTGTGTGCCTCTCCATCCACCAGTATGTCGCAGATTAATCCACAGTCCGCCCTATATCAGACTAGCAAAGTCATCAAATGTTTCTGATATCTAATATATAAAGCTAAGTGTGTGTATGTATGTGTGTGAGTATATGGCATTAGCCCCACCAACTCTATGAAGATCTGGATCTATGAAGTGGTGGGGCTTTACAGTGGGTGGTGCTATGAAATGGGTGGGACTACCAGGAGAGGTGGGGCTAAGAAGGAGCAGGGCTACCGTGAGCGGGCAGGGCTATGATACATATACACACACATATATATTACCATATATGGGCAGTTATTATATATGCTCCACTATTTTCTTGTATGTAATATATGGGCAATATTGCCTTATATGGGCATTAGGACTATACATGGGCATTACGCCCGGGCATATATTATGGCAGATTGTTAAATCAACAGTTTATATCACAATTGTTTGCGTGGATTTCCCCTTTTACAATGGAAATGGCAATCTACAGAAAAATACAAACTAAACGTGCGGGTATTCCACCTGAGCCAAAAAAATGGCATTCAGCAGGCAGATCTATCCTACAGTGTTTGGTTTGGTCTGGAAGTGTTTTTCATCATCATCTTCCAGTCTGGTAGATGGGTTATTGTGATGTCATTGTGACATCACAGTCGGCCAGTGTTGTGGAGACTGATTATTCCAACGCTTGTTCAGATTGATCTGACTTACTCGCTGAGCATGTAACATTCCTCATCATGGCTCATTAACCATCGGACACCTTCTCATGCTGCATCAACTTTAATTCAACTCGTCAGCGAGGCTCCTGGATGAATATTTAGCAAAGATGATGGACTTCCCGGCTGTGATTTTTGACAATGGCTCAGGACTATGTAAGGCTGGAACTTCAGGTGCTAAAATCCCGAGATCTGTAATTACGTCGGTTGTGGGTCGGCCACGATTAATGCCTTTGCTAGGGATGGACGAAAAGAATTGTTATATTGGAGAAGAGGCGCAGGCCAGAAGAGGAGTCCTTGCTTTGACTTATCCAGTAGAGCGAGGCATTATAACATCTTGGGATGACATGGTAACAATCTGGAGCTACGTGTACAGTCATGAACTTGACTTGTCACCCGGAGACCAGCCAGTCTTGTTAACTGAAACTCCCTTTTGTCCAATGGAGAACCGAAAGAAGATGGCAGAAATCATGTTCGAGGTGTTCAATGTCCCGGGAATGTATGTCGCATTACAAGCTGCCTTGTCGCTTTATTCATCTGGTGCTACTACTGGGATGCTTGTAGATATCGGTGATGGTGTCACCCAGATGGTGCCAATCTACCAAGGCTTCATTATACCCAATACTGTGGCTAAACTTAACCTTGCCGGCAGGGACATCACTGATTTTCTCGCAAAGCTTCTTTTGGAAGTCGGCCATAGTTTTGCAAGTGCCGCGGAAAAAGAAATAGTCAGAGACATCAAGGAGCATCATTGCTATATACGGCCGAATCGACACCACTCATGCAGCATGACAGAAGAAAGTAGGATTTACTGTCTTCCCGATGAAAACACCATAAGCCTAGATAGCCAGCTCTTCCGCGCCCCTGAGATCCTCTTCGAGCCGTTTAATATTGGTTTAGAGGCTCCCGGCCTGCATGAGCTGATCTACACAACTATAATGGAATGCCCCATTGACACACGCAAAGATCTTTTCAGCAATATCATCTTGTCTGGTGGGACGACCATGATTCCTGGAATGAAAGAGAGGATCTTAGAAGAGATTCAAGCTAAGGTGCCAGCCGCGGTCAAAGTAAATGTCATCTCACCAGAGGATAGGCAATTCGCCGTGTGGACAGGGGCATCCGTCCTCTCAAGTTTGGAGACCTTCCAAGATCAGTGGGTGACCAAATGTGAATATATGGACATTGGTCCGGATGCAATACTGAGAAAATGCCTCTAGGAACATCAGCATCCTATTCTCTGACCAAAATATAATAAACACTGGCAAAGCCAAAAAGTACAATATGTGACATTTGGGTATTTATTTATGTAAATGAAAAATAATCAGGGGATGTAAAATCTTACCCCGTCCAAAGAAGCAACTGCTCGATACGCCGCTCCATTCGCTTCTATGGGGAGGTGGTTAAGCAGGTGCACCACTAACCCACATGGGTGTCATAAAAGTCCCAGAAAACAAATATTTTTAGTGGGAAAATATCATATAAATTATCACTCCAGTAAATTGTTTCGCTCAGTCTGACACTTGGCTTAGAGAAGGCCGGGGTGCATTAGTGCTGTAAAGTTGCCGAGGTTTGTACAATCTCTTCCACGGTTTCTATACTCTTTAATAGCACTTTAAACCCTTAATTATAGGCCATAAATTTCCACTCATGATTTTACAGGACACTGCAAGTCTCCTGGCCGCACTAAAGCTCCTGCGGCACAACACCATAGCGAGAGCCTGGAGCTACCACCAGCATGGCGGTGCTCCTGATAGGCTCGTGCTGTCTGCCATACTGGAGCAAGGGGAAGAAAGCAGGAACAGGGCCGCAGGATAGCTCACAAGCTGCCTAGACCCCAAACTGAGAGCGCAGCAGAAAGTCCTCCAAACCCACCTGCTGAGGTGGACTCAGAATGCTTCCAGGCTGATCAGACCCTTCTGGACCTGGTAACCAGTGCCCCCGGACTGCACCACATTTTACCAAGAAAAGGTAAAAGAATGTCACCCTTTGTGTCTTCCGGTTATTTCCTGCGCTCTCCTTGACACTTCCTGCACCCCAACTGCAACCACCATCATCCCTATAGACGATTATACCGAGCCTGGGACTCTGCTCCACCTGCGGGGTGCGTTACCATACCGGCTGCTGCACTATCTGCCCCAGAGGCCCAAAAACAGCAGCACTGGTCACCCCTGACTATGTGCCACAGGTAACGTCACGTACAAACTCATCATCCCCTGTAAATAACCCCCATTACTACATGGCCAGTGCCACGGAGCTGGGTCACAGTCACCGTTACCTCCCAGAACGTCAGCCGGCCCGGCTACCGAGTACACCGGGCCATTGCGGCTGTTGCACCTTCATCTCCCTTAGCGCTGATTCCTACTCCTTTGAGGGGATCCTCAGCAATGTCACCCAACAGCGTGACACGGCTGAGTTCCCCTGCACGCTCGTACACTTTGTTATTATGCACAGAAATTGATTATCATATCCTCATTCTCAATATTTAGATTACATGACATATCAGATTAGAGAGGGGTGTCAGAGGCGTCTTGCACAACCAACCATTGCAGATCAGTCTCCAATAAAACCTTTGTGGGGAGGTTCTCGGACACCCACACTTCCTTCAACCCCCTCTCGACACCCCAGTCAAAGAAAACCTGGGCCATTAGTAAGGGTCCTTCGTATGGGAATAGTGAAGGAGCCAGAAGTTCAGCAATATTGGAGTGTGGGTGTTTTATATAACACTCCAGTTTTCCACATGGCTATGCCTCATACACACTCTGAGGCCATTCGCACATTTTTGCATTACAACGATATAGCAGTGTCCGCCCCGAGATGACTCCAACTTTGAACAACTTTTCAAAATGTATCCAGTCATTGATTACTTCAGCAACAAATTCAATTAGGTGTCCATTCCCCAAATGAACTCCTGTATGTATGAGTCCCAAATCGTCTTTCAGGGGAGGCTTAAATTCCAGCAATACCTCTCATTAAGAGGGCCAACTATGGAATTAAACTGTATATGTTGTGCAGGAGTACATTAGGGTAAACCCACAGGCTTAGAGTTTACAAAGGGAAGAACACATGGATTCAACCCCCTGATTGCTCCTCTGTCCTGGAGTGAGTGGAAAATGTGTGAGGTTTGGTGCTCCCACTGCTGGTTTAGGGTTATCATCTGTATGTATATTGACAAATTTTACACCAGCTCCCACTGTTCAAATTCTTCTCTGCAGAGCTACCACAGCAGGTGGTGCTGTGCGCTAAAACCAAAGAGCCTCCATAGACCCTAATTGGGAAGCTGCTCAGAAAGGGCAAGAGCAGAGCCCAATGTAGAGACAAGATGCTGATGGTCAAGTATAAGGACAGTAGGAATGTATAAAAGGTCATGGCAGTATCTCCACCACTGTACGAGGTACCTCTGCACAGGTCCACAAACAGGACTGTGTCCTGGGGTACAATAACAACAGGGGAGAGTTCATCTCTCTGGTAAAGTTTTCCAGCCCTACAGTGTCATGCAAAAAGCTAAAGAGTGGTGCAAAAAGCTGGCTGTGCATATTGTACAGATGGCAATGTATAATGCTTACATACTATCACAATGGGAAGACCAGACCGCCACATTCCTTCAATTCCAGGAGGGAGAAATTAAGGCCCTAATATTTGGAAGTCAGGAAGGAGCTGAAAGTGGAGAAAGTGCCCGCATAGTATCAGGGCAACATTTCCCAGGGGAGGTCGCTCAAACTGCAAAGAGAGAAAGGTCATAAAAAAGTGCAAAGTGTGTAACCCAAGGGGGTAAGGAAATACACAATTTTTCAGTGTGACACCTGCCCCGAAAATCCTGGCCTGTATATAAAAGAATGTTTCAAAGTCTACCACTCACCCATGGACTATGACATATATTTATGACTTACTGTAATTTACTGCACGAATGGATGTACTCTACATAACTTGCAAATGCCAACCTAATGTAGTCTACACAACTCATATATGTCAACCTAAGGTACACTACACATCTCATATATGTCAACCTAATGTACTCTACACAACTCATATAAGTCAACCTAAGGTACTCTACACAGCTCATATATTTAAACCTGATGTACTCTACATAACTTTCATATGCAAACTGATATACTCTACACAACTCACATATGTCAACCCTATACTTTACAACTCACATATGATAACCTTATGTACTCTACATAACTTACATGCGCCAACTTGACACAGATTAGAAATTAGTGAAAACCTTTGACAGTGAGGGTGATCAATGAGTGGAATACTAGAGGTGGTGAGTTCTCCTACAATGGAAATCTTCACACAGAGGCTGTACAGACATTTGTCTAGGATGATTTAGTGAATTCTGCTTTGAGCAGGGGATTGGACCAGATGACCCAGGAGATCCCTTCCAACTCTACCATTCTATGATCCTATGATGTACTCTATATAACTCACATATACTAACCTGATGCATTCTACATAACTTACATATGCCAAAACATTATGATATTCACCTACCAGGAAAATACTAGATGAATTCCAACAGAGGGTCACTTGTGGGGGGTTCTACTGTTTATGCCCATTAGGGGCTCTGTAAATGGAATGTGACACAGACCATTCCATCAAAGACTGCATTGCAGAACATATGGGGTATCGGTGAACTCAGAAGAAATTTCACACCAAATTGTATAGTGGAATTTTTTGTGTTATGTTTGTGAAAATAAAAAATTTGTAGCTAAAGAACATTTTTGTGGGAAAATTAAGATTTAGTTTTTTATTTTCACAGCTCAACGTTATAAAACTCTGTGAAGCACTTGGGGGTTCAAGGTTCTCACCACACATCTAGGTACATTTCTCTAGTGATCTAGTTTCATAAATGGGGTCACTTGTGGGGGTTTCCACATTTAGACACATCAGGGACTCTCCAAAAGTGACATGGCCTCCGCCAACGATTCCAGTAAATTTTGCATTCGAAGAGGCAAATGTCGCTCCTTCCCTTCTGAGCGCCGCTGTGCCCTCAAACTGAAGCTTTTCACCACATACGGGATATCAGCGTCCTCAAGAGAAATTGCCCAATACTTTGTTAGGTGCATTTTCTCCTGTTACGTTTGCGAATATTGCAAAATTTAGGGCTAAAGCAACATTTTTGTAGAGAAAAGTAACATCATATTTTTTCCTTCCACATTATGTTTGTTCCTATGAAGTATCTGAAGGGTTAATAAACTTATTGGACATGGATTTGACCACTTTGAGGAGTGGAGTTTTTAGAATGGTGTCGCTGTTGGGTATTTTCTTTCACATAGGCAAAAAATGTGAAATGTGTGGTAAAAATGTAACTCTTCTAACTTCCTAACGAAAAAATAGTAATTAAGAAAGATAAAGATCCAGAGCTAAAATCTTCAGGAAAAAATACCTCCTTTATTGGTGCTTTGGCAAGAATAAAATCATTGAAGTCGCAGCTTAATCATAACTGCGTAGAACAAACCCGTTTTGGAGTTACGTAGCCTTACTCATTGCATATGAAAATGACCAACAGCTTAATATACAAAGCCGGTTATCCCGCTTCAAAAGGCACACCCAGCTTACAATGTCACCCCGAGGATCCCAGCCAACAAGTGTCACACTGGGAAAGTTGGTACATTTTCAGCCTCCTCAGTAGCAGAATCTTTCTGGGGGGTGCCCTGGTTCCCACCAGAGGAGAGTTGAAATCTATGGAACAGAAGCAGCAATAAGGAACATCGTCTTGCATTTGTAATAAAAAAATATATAGATATATTGTTCCTGTTGGCTAAGTATGTGACACCGGCTAGCTATCAGAAGCTATGGGTCCCTCTATATAGGCTGACCTATGGCATTGTTCTCAGCAGCGTGAGTCCTCATCATACAGGACGATATGTTGCCGCAATGATGATATTTTGTGCCGCACAAAAGATAATTTCACCCAATAAAAGAGAATTTTGCTCAGTTATCGGATGATCGGCCGTCTATTTACACTGATTGGCTATTGTGAAACAAGTGTTCCAAGGAACTCTCCTTCTCAATCTTACAGTGTAAATAGACCTTAAAACATTGGCAGTGAGGTTGCTATTCTGACTTACAGATAAAATTACAATGTATTATTCAGTGAATAGACCTGCATTGTTTTGATTGTTACACTTTCAATTGTCTTATTAGGCAACTCAAGAACCGATCAGTGAAGACGTGAAGAATGAGTTCCAGAACCAACTGGAACAAGATAACAGTTTACAGCCGGTAAGGGGCTCCATACACCATAGATGGTAATGGTTCAGGTGGCAGAGAACTTGCCTGTCTCCTCCATACACAGGAGCACCCGTTCTGCCCAGCTCTCCTTGATTCTCCATGGTAAGGCCACTGACAGACACCTCTGAGAGAGAGCTGCTGGGGGAGAGATGCTGGCAGACTCCTCTGGTAGAGAGTCGATGTCAGAGATCTGCTGGCACACTACTCTAGCAGAGGGTCGCTGGCAGAGATCCACTGGCGGTGGGCCGAAGGCAGAGATCCACTGGCAGACTCTTCTGTCGGAGAACCGCTGGAAGACTCCTTTGGCAGAGAAAGACAATTAGATATAAAAGGTGGACGAAAGACCAAAGACCGGAGAGATGTATGAATCAAACGTGAGTTTATTTAACGTGTTTCGAAGTGCTATCCTCACTTCTTATCAGGAAACCAACCGAGTAACAATGATTTACAGTAAAGCAGTTAAAATAGATAAAAAGACCGCCAATGTAAACACATGACCAAGACAAGGTTCAGACTCCTCTGGCACAGAACCGCTGGCATACAGCTGCTGGTAGACTCTTCTGGTGGCGGATTATATTGCCAAAATAAATGATTTAGTAGTATATGCCTTATCTCCAACCAATATCTGAAATTGAGGTTCATGTTAATATTATGTCTAATTTCACTTAGTTTTGCTGTCCTATTCGTAATCCCGCAGATTCTGCAAGATCGTGAATCCCAGCCTGTGAAGTATTTTGAGGGTGTCATCATAAATACAGTATGAAAAAACTCTGTAGTGATAACCCATGGAGCCACCGAAGCAGCACCTGCAAGCGGTGCACCTGGTGCTAGCACCTCGTCTCTCCGGCCATTGTTCAGGGAAGAAAAGAGGAAAATAAAAATCAAAAGTGGAAAAAGAAAAAATTATTTAGATAGCGACAGCATCACTCACGAGACACTAAACTTTATAAAGAAATCCTCCGGGGAGGACATGATAGATAACTGTGTACACTCGCAGGTCGTATACGCCTGCTTTCACAAGACAAGCGGTCCGCCTGCATGGCTTTTCCCGCTTTCATGCTGCATTATTAGGAGGAGAATGAAAGCCATGATACCAGGTCCCAAATCGAGCAGGCATTGGAGGACTTATGGCACCCTAAACCAGCAAGTTTACAATATTCCACGACCAAGCAACACATGTACAATGTGAGCCCGTGGAAGGGTATGCAAAAGGGATTCAGTAGGGATATTCATATTCTTGCTCCCTCTATCCCCTGTACTTGGGGTTCTTTGGTATCCTTAGGTTTAGTCCCTTCTCTGGATTTTACGGATGTTGTAAGCAGCCTCATCCCTGCCGCACAGAAAATCCACCAAAACTGAAGAGAAGTGTAAGTGTATGTGACCAATGGCAGCAGCTGCGTGACCTGGAGAGCGACGTCCTGCAGAGCCCGCATCAATGCCAGGTAGGGAACTTGCCTTAGAGGATTAGTAAGTTAGTTAGTTTTTAAGTATTAAAGGAAAATTATAAATAAAAAAACTCAGCTTTACAACATACGTTTGGTGTTTCCTTGTTCATAATGAACCAAGCTATATAATAGCTATATAATATATCCCTTGTGAACGTTGGTGAAAATATATGAAAGACTACGCCAGAACTGCTGAAAGAGCAAGTGGCTGAAAGAGGCCTAATTAAACCCGGCAGTGTTTCTGCTAGCCACCAACAGTTTATCTAGAACACCTGAATCCAATCCTCTTATAAATCACATGTCCTGTTACGAACTGCAAAAAGACTTTTGACAACGAACAACTGCTGTTAGGTCACCTGGAAAGGTTCGACCATTCCCCATGTGACCCCTCCATTTATCTTCATGGTGTGAGACAAGTCATATGCGACTTGGGAGCATCGAAAAATAAAGTGACCATCTTGCACAAAAGGCAAAGTTGGCTAATGGCCACAAAAGACGCATCCCCTCACTGCGTATCCAAAGTTTTGCCTGTCCATATTGTTTTCTACCGTTTTACCAAAGGGATGAATGCCTGAGACATAAGTTTGTGAGAAATCAATGTAAGCAATCGATTGTTATACAAGACGAGAAGGGAGCCCTATGTCGTATACCTATGCCGAATTATGCAAAACATGTTTTAGTTGCCCTCTGTAAAGACAGTCACTTTCAGATTGTTTGCACATCTTGTCGTCAGGAGCTGTGCTCTTACACAGAGCTCACTGCACATTTCAGAGCCCGATGCAGAAACTCAGGTCCGGTCTCCCTTTCTAATAAAAGCATAGCTGATGTGGCTGCAGTATTCCTGCTGAAGGTCTACTATCCATATTGTAAAAAAGCCTTAAATACCGAAGCTCAAATTGGAAAAACTTATTGAAGATACCGCTCACAATATAAAAAGAATTGCTTCCATAGAGGAGTCTATACTGGCCTTCTGATTCATCAATCAAGCACTTAATAAAACTTTTTCAAGAACGCCCTCTCTGACCCCTGAACCTGTTTCAACTTCTAATTTCAATACTGAAAATAATGACGACCTACAACCTATGGAAATGGAAATTGATGTAGAATTACCGGATTCTGAATGTCTTCAATGACCCACATAACATTTGTTGACTTGGACAACTGGAGACAATTTTTCACTCATCTGACATGAGATCTGGAACCCTCCTCTGATTTACCAAATTTATAACCATCTATCAGACACTGACTGTTCTTTCCTTCATCCTCACTGCATCAGATTGAAAAATGCACCTGTCTTTGCATGCATGCCGGTCACCTAGATGGAAAGTGCCCAAGCAAATTCCTTTCACTATTCTATAAGTTAAAAGAAGATTTCTGAAGTTGAAAGCCAGTTCACTAAAACCCAGTGGCCTGCTCGTGTACTTACCCACAGCATTTAGAAGATGCGTTGTGTAACCAACAGAACAACACAAGGTGTGAAATCTTTAGCATGTGTAGAAGGCAACAATTATCCAGCAAGAAAATGACATCCCCGAATTTATTGAATCATAAATGAAGCTGCTCGTCTTAAAGCTATTTTCCTTATATTACTTCATTTTAAATGTGATTAGCGTTGAGCGAGTGGTCTGCACTTGATTAGCCTTGAGTGTGTGATTAAAACTGCATAGTTAGTGTGTTGCCGACAATTTCATGAAATACACAGTCATATTTATTAAGCTAGATGTGAAGAATTCTGCTGTAATTTGTGCTAAACACTCTTTAAAACACACTAATTTTGACAACGCTGGTGGCCACGACCCCTCAGAGGATGCCACGGCAGCTCTAAACTTGGCCCAGTATTTTATTGAGCACAGGCCTGGGACGATTGCAAATATTAATTTAGAAAAAGATTTTCCAAAGTCAAGTAACCTGTGTCTAGTAGACCTGGCAATCCAAAGGCCACTGAGACTAATTCAGATTGGATTCATTGCCTGCCAGCACAAGGACCTAGTCACTTGGAAGAGGCGGGCCAGAAGATTACTTCTGAGTCAAGACAGAGACTGAAGTACTCTGATTGCTCTACACAGTTGTCATGTACGTCAGATGAAGAGGTTGGTGAGATTACTGTTAATAAACAAGAATGTCCTGGACCAGGTTTTTCCTGTGATATGGAGGCAGCAAAGGCAATTTGTTGGAGGAAGAGGGAGACAGCAAACCTGGAACCGCGGCAGCAGCAGGGAGACATAAGCAGGTAATGCCTTGAAGACCTGGCAAACGGAGAGGGAGAACAGGAGCCAGAGGAGGTGGAACATCAGGAGAGAATACCCATATCTTCTGAGTACAGGGCACAATCAGTATGGATGAAAAATAAAATGGAGGATATGAAGAACAGATCGAGGAGAAGCAACCTTAGAATTGTGGTTCTTCATGAATTGGTCCAACATCAACACCTCAATGATATTTGTGAAATTGAGCTTCCCAAGCCCTGGCGCTGAAGAATACGTGCAAAGTGGAGAGGGCTCACAGAGTGGGACCACCGAGCTGGATGCAAGGTCAACAGGGGGTGGAGGATCTGATACCCCGAGACCTAGGGAGGTCATCGCAAAATTCCTGGAGTATAAGGATAAAGAAATTGCCCTGCACCTCTTCAGGGGAAGGAGACAACCACTACTACTGAGGGGCACAAAGTGTTCTTGTTCAGTGACTACTTGGCCGAGGTAACTAGACAACGCAAAGCATTCAGTGAGGTGTGCGGTATACTGTACAGGCGAAACAACCTGTTCCAGTTGTTGTACCCAGTGGTCCTCAAAGTTAGGGGATAAGTTGTTAAATCTCAGTTCTTCAGGAACTCCAAGGAGGCTTTGCGACACTTCACGATCCAATCCCCAGAGAGTTCACATAAAGAGACTGTGACACACAGGGACGGTCGTTCCCGAGCGATCACCCCGCCGAGCTTAAACTTCACACGTTTACCAGGAGCTGAGGTAGAAAGTGGTGCTTTGGAAGAGTGTGCAGGCTGACACAGACCATGTCTCGTGCACCCATGCTACGCCATGACACTATTTGTACTGTTGGTAGATTGTTGTCATTTTTCCTGGTGTCTGTTGTCTATTCTGAGTAGTTTAGCAGCTTTTGGACACCTTTGAAGGTATTTTCTAAATGTTTACTGTTTCCTGCCATTGATTCCAATGGGATTCAATGGTGTTCGACAGACATTCGGCAAACAATTTATCGAACACACCCCAATTCGGCGAATCAAATTAGAACACTTAAGTGTTCGCCTATCTCTAGTCCATAGTTATGAACAAATCCTCCTACATTGCAGATGTTCACAGACAACTAAACTATACAGAAACCTAGGTAGCGATTCCTACGAGTCCCACAAGCCAAATTATATTGGCAATCAAAGATGTGATTAAAAAAATATGCCACAGCAGGGTTATTCATAGTAAGATGGCTGAATACCTACTGAATTATCACCCAGTAACCCCCGTCTTCTACATATTGCCTAAGATCCACAGACTCTGCATAATCCTCTGAGGCCAATAGTAGTATCCACCGACTCTCTTCTGTCTCTCCTTTTCATTACACTAGAGAACATACTTACTCCTCTGACAACCAAGATAAAGTCATATATTAGAAATACTAATGATTTTCTTATGAAACTTAGGAATTTAGGCACACTTTCTGACATGTGTATTCTAGTGACCATGGGCATTAATAGCTTACATATGAGCATAGAGCACAGACAGGGAAGTGACAAACTTCTTTGACAAAAATTCGACTTTTACACAAGAAAATAATTTCTGTGTTGACATTTTAAATCTGATCCTACATAATTTCTTCCTTTTCAAGGATCACTGTTATCTACAGAAAACCGGTACAGCAGAGTACAGTGGAGGGGAAAAAAGTTGAGTTTCCAGCATCACGTTTTAGAAATTTTAAAACAAGCCTTTATTTGTATCAAAAATTAAAATCAATATCCATATGTGCATAAAAGCATGTAACGGCTTACATGTTTCGATCATCTTTTTAACGATAACTCATTGCTATCTCCAAGATCATGCGCAGGAGATCAATAAAGAAAGAATCACGTAGGCAGGTTCCCGAGGATTTTTAGTCTAGGAAAAACAGAACACCCCCAAAAAGTAATCTCAAGAGCCTTCAAAACTACCCAAACAGCGAACCGTAATGACTTACTCATTCCTAAACCAAAGGTGGGAGCAGATAAATTGAGTGTGATCACTTTGTATAATAACCATTGGAACGACATCTATGGTATATTGAACCGAAATTGGGGGTTCTCATGTCAGATCCCAAGATTGAACAATTTATTGGCAGTAAGCCCCGATTGGTAGCCAGGCGAGCAAGGAATTTGAGGGACCATCTTTCTAGGAGCCATTTTCAAAGGCCCAGCATACCGCTAGGGAGAGGTTCAAAATTGACGGGGACATTTCCCTGTGGGGACTGCTCCGTATGCCGACACATGGTGGCAGCTAACACGATAGACATCCAAACGTATCCAGGCCAAATTAAAAGCAGGCATTATGCAAATTGTTGCACACGTAATGTGGTTTAAATCTTGATTTGCAGCTGTCACAAATTGTACGTGGGAGAAACTACACAAGTGTTATGGAAAAGGATCCAGACACACATCTCAAATATCATTTGTGTTGATAAGAACCTAAAGAAAGGTAAGGCCATCACTTCGGTGGCCAAACATTTATTGGAACAACACAGGGACTTAAAGTGATTATAGTGGATAAAACAATACCATCGATTCGCAGAGATAGGGTAGTGGAAGAACTCTTGAGAAAAGAAAGCCGTAGGATTTTTAATTTGCAAAGTATGGCCACAAAGGGTCTTAATGAAGAGTTTTTGTTCAAAGGCTTTTACAAAAATTAACAGCATTCAGTCACCTCCTAATCATTATTGCAGCATAACGTATTGTTGGTAACTTTGCACATAGGTTACAGTCTAGGAAATTTATTAATCTTAATTTCCCTCATAGACCAGTGGAATTCAGCATCTTCCTACACCTGATAAAAAGAAGAAATAATTATAAGTTCTGAAGGATCTACATTACACAACGCGACCAGCTATCAGGATGGAGCACCACTGGGTCCATGACTTGCATCACCACTGCATTGGCTAATAAGAGATCACCTTACAACATTTACCCCGTTGGATCTATGGGGAGCCTTATTTCTATTAGGTCCCAGGAACTTTCACAGACACCACCTTGGTGACATGTTCAAGAAAAGACTTTGTATGGACCGCAGGATCCCAATATTTGCGATAACATAGAGGAGGTGGAAATAACCTTGGTTTATCAACATGAGTGCTTTGACAAATTTGTGCTGCAATGGTTCCGCTTCATTGATGATATTGTCTTCCTTTGGACAGGAACAGAGGCTGACTGTCAGCAATTCATCAACTCATTGAACCAAAATCCATGGAATATTAGGTTGACCGCTGAAATTTCTGCTCAATCCGTCAACTTTCTGGACTTGAGATTGACCCTTGATAACGGTAAGGTTAAAGCCGCATTTTTTCCATAAAAAGACGGCCACTAATAGCATGTTGAATTATGAAAGTTATCATCCTTTAAACCTACGTCGAAGCATTCCTAAAGGACAGTTTTTGCGGGTACGCCGCAATTGTACAGATGACAAAGATTTTGAGAAGGAAGCAAGGGATCTGACAGATCGCTTTATTGCTCGAGTTATCCACGAAAGGTGGTGTCAGCTGCATACCAATATTCGAAGTCCATTAACAGAGAATCAGCTCTAAAAGCTAGAGTGAGAGATGATGGGATGTTCTTGAATATTACAACTCCCTTCAACAATCAGTGGAGTGACATCAGAACCATATTGGATAGAAATTGGGATATACTTACTAGGGACGAACGTCTAAAACCTTTCCTTTCCTGCAGACCAAAATTAACTGCCAAAAGAGCCCCTAATTTGAAGGATTGTGTCTCAAGAAGTCATTTTATGAGACCTACACAAAATACAGGAAGAGATATTAGATTAAAAGGAACATTTGCCTGTGGGAACTGCAATGTTTGCCCGTTTATGATAGCATCTGAATCCGTATCTCTTCCTCAGAACCAAATTCCGATCAAAAGTAGGGCCTACTTCAATTGCAGAACCCGCAATAAAGTTTATGGAATACTATGTCCATGTCAAAAAATCTACGTTGGACAAACAACACAGGAGTTGCGACGTAGGATTCAGCAACATGTGTCTAGCATTAATACATCAAGGAGGGACTATACGGAAGGCAATGCCCTTACTTCGATTGCAAAGCATTTTTTACAAACCCATAACAGCAATCCAAGTATTATCTAAGTTATTGGATTACAGGGAATCAAGCCGTCTATAGCTGCGACAGTATTGTGAATGACACTTCGTCCATTGCGGTGAAGTCGAGGTGGGAGATGTGCACAGGGTATCTCTGAGGTTTAGGCTTCCAGGTTATCCATATCTATCCATCTATAGGAGGGAGAGATACTACGGCTGAGCTTTTGAGATTGGAATCCAGGTGGATTTACAACTTGAAAAGCCTCACCCCAGGAGGGCTCAATGAGGAACTGTTATATACAGGATTTTACAAACAGACATAGTGGATTATTGACTGTCTTCTGCTTTGTGGTGTTTACATCGAAATCCAATGGTCTAATTCAGCTTTCTTCTATTTTCATTTGGCGCATTGTTTTATTGCCCATGTGAGAGTAAAGAGTTTAGAACATCTTCTTGTGATTCATGACTGAATCCATCATCGAATTTGTGCCTCACTCATCGCCCCATTGGAAGGTGGTTTAAAAGTCGAAAGTATTTTGATAACCTATAACAAACCATGCCTTGGGAAAGAGTGTGGAGGGGGGCTCAAGATCAATGGATACGTCATTTGGACCATTTGGGGATTGACCATGTTACATTATGGCACATTCAATACTCATAGTTTGGATGTATGAGTAGAGGAGGATGATCAGTAGTCACCTAGTGGACTCAAATTTTGTATTCATGACTAAGAGAAATGGACCTCAGGAACCTTGAATATCTACATGAACAGGATCATGAGTCCTGCACTGATTTGACCAATTACTTGTGCAGTAATTACTTGTACAGTACATTGTGCCCTGGATTATCAGCGTATAACTACGGTCTTGTATGATAATGAAATCTACTTATGGTTATCATATAAATGTTGTATGCTAATTAAATATTTATGCAAGCGTTGTTTGACAACACAATAAACTTGAATAAGCATATCAAATCAGATGTTATGGACCTATTTCCGTTTTTGTCACCTTCTCTTCCCCTCCCCTTTTCGATATCAAGTATAATAACCTATTTATGAGATTTTGAAACATGTTTTTGTTAATTTTTAGTTTTATAATTTTTCTATATAATTAACTTCCTTTAGTAACTTTTTTCAGCTTTTTGTGATATTTCTTCTTTAACAAAATTCCCTATTTGTATAATTTATCCACTTGAGGTTTTTTTTTTTTTCCGTTCTTCATTCATTTGAACCTTACTTATACTTCAAACAGGATCCTGTGGAGAAATGATGGCCTATAGGTCCATCGTTTGTCCTAACAATTGTATAAACCAATTTCACTATATTTCTATTTAATATTATTGAATCATGATATCGCAGCTGAGACTTTATATGACCATTGTATCATGATTTTATTATTAATTGACAAAATTTGGGGGAAATTTCATTGGAATTATTGGTCTAACTACTGTAATCTGAACTTGTATGCTAAAACTATGTTTCCATTCCAGGTTTTCACTACATGGATTGTATACAGATAGATAAGATGTAGATTGCACATGATGTACTGCAAACGCTTTAGATCTAAGATTGGTCAAGACTGTGTAAGGGCCCTTTCACATCAGCGTTTTTTCAAATCGCGGCACATGCGGTGAAAAAACCGCATCTGCCGCGATTACCGCATACCGGCTGCACTTGCGGCACGGTTGCGGCAAGCCCCATAGAAAGTATAGGCGGACTTGCGGCAAGTGCGGTTTTTTTCGCGTCCGCACCTGCCGCAAGTGCAAAACCGCACTTGCCGCACCTGCCGCAAGTCCGCCTATACTTTCTATGGGGCTTGCCGCAACCGTGCCGCAAGTGCAGCCGGTATGCGGTAATCGCGGCAGATGCGGTTTTTTCACGGCATCTGCCGCGATTTGAAAAAACGCTGATGTGAAAGGGCCCTAAGAGGACTTAAAGAGTGGCCATTCCCCTCCTTCCTCTACCCATGAGCTTTATAACTATTTTACATGTTTCCCATGGTGAATTTACAACATAGGAGATGAGCTTTTTTGTTCAATTTCCTAAAATCGAATACAGTAGATGGTAGAGGTCCACTTAAATATTGAAATATTAAAATATTTAAATATTTTTGTCCCCCATGCCCCTGGCGTATTTGTATTTATTTGTATATACTTGCAGCTATATACTTTCATCATTTCCATTAGGCTCACAAACATTTCTCCCCCTCTCAGATTGGCTTAATATCCAGTATATGCATATGCCTATGTTAATCCATCATAATAGTTGGCAGAGGTATACTCAAATACACTTGTCCTTCACTCTCCTTATAATGTTACCAAATATGAGAACTAAGCATATGGTTTGCGCCCATATATAAAAATGCACAGACTGTGTTTTTACTCCGTGATCTGGAGCAACACAGCCATGTAACGCATGCGCAGTAGAACATGTGCTTATGCGCAGGTGCAGCAGCCATCTTACAGCTCAATGAGTGAAGCCGCGTACACCTCCTGCGCGTGCGCATTGTAATATCTGACTACAACCTCCCCCGTCGTCACTTCTGCCGACATCATCCTCGCACAGACGCTGGACATGGCGGCAGCAACCAGCGCATTAGAGAGAAGCAGGCGAACTCCATTATTAATATGATTGTTACACTATAAAAACCCTTGTCAGTCAATACAGGGTGCTCCCCTGACGAAGTCAACAGAAGATGACGAAACGCGTAAGGTGATCGCTTCCCTGCCCTGCACAGTTTATACTAGCTACAGGTTAAGTCTCCATTACTTGTTTTGGGCTGGATTCTCAGTGTGGTTTCACTGTGACCAGGAATGGCACAATTGAGGTTAGTACTGGCACGAAGGTGCACTTTACTTTAGAAGGTATCCAGCCTTTGGATTTGTTTTATCCATTCATTAGGGGATGACACTTTCCTGTATTGTACCAATATATATGTTATGGTTTAACTGATTATTTGGTATAAGATTTACTCATGATACAGCTGTAATTGGGCAGAGAATTTTTGGTATCTAAGCCTTGTATGGCATTTTAATTGATTTTAAGTTTATGCACTGTCTGGTTTACATAATAAAGTTGTGAAATGTATTACTATATGGTGATCGCCCTTATTTACTTGTCAGCTTTTTTCTTGTTTAAAAAAACTAATAAGAGACCACCTTACAACATTTACCCCGTTGGATCTATGGGGAGCCTCATTTCTATTAGGTCCCAGGAACTTTTACAGACACCTCCTTGGTGACACGTTCAATAAAAGACTTTGTATGGATCACAGGATCCCAATATTTGCGATAACATAGAGGAGGTGGAATAACTTACTAACGTAAGTTATTCCTGTTCCTCATGTCTTTTGGACGTGCCTGAAGTGGACCACAGGTTTGTGGACCGTTGTACACACTTCACTTTCTTCTGCCTCTGTGATCTCACACCATTACACAGCAAGCTGAGCTTATATGTAAACACACGAAAACCCAAATGAGGGTTTAAACTTCATATGTTTGCTGTTGACTTCACAGGAAGTTATTGGGGGTCCTGTGATATCCAGCAAGCACGCTTTTCTCTCTTTTTGCAGGTTACAGAAGATTCACAACTTACAAGGAAAGCTAACCATTTTTATCCCTCTTTCACATATTTCTTTGTTACAGGTGACTTCAGAGCTTAATGCCCGTTTTTCCACATTTGCTGCATTACCAAACCTTTCCTCTATATAGGTATTACAGGAAAATACAGGAGTGCCTTCAACCTTAGGATATATAACACCCTCTGCCATTGACGGATGAACAATGGCACCTTTTTCATTTAATAGATATGAACAGAAGTGATAACAGTATTGTATTTAGAAGGATTTTCCCTTGAGTCCAGTACTATACTTATACAGCAGAGTGTACAAATGCCAGTACACTAATCTGTTTCTGCTTCACTGCAGTAACTAAACCTAGCACAAAACTTATCCTCCCACTCTGAATACCAGCTCCCTCCCATTCTAACTTTCCAGAGCACATTGACACCTCACCACAAGGGGCGCTAGGTGCGTTCTGATATGACCAGCCGGCACCATTTCCCAGCACCCAACACACTACCCATTTCCAGACCCCATCGCACGACGGAGGCAGTGGGGGCCTACACATGGAGGATTGTATAAAAAGGTAATCCAGAGGCAAAGAGACAACTCCTTTGCCCTTAGGAAGTTGTCCCTCGTGGCAACGACACGCATAGGGTGTCGGGGTGTCTCTTCTGCCTGTGTCCAGCTACAGCACTCTGTATCCAGGTGACTTTAGGCCACAACATGGGTGGCCACATTTACAATGGGATTCTGCTCATTTCAGAGCTCTTTTAACTCTTTGATCACTGAATAGCACTGCTTACAACCTGAGGAGTATTGACAATAGCTTTAACAGTTGTTTTGTATTTCATCCGACCCTGGAATGATACCAGGAGCCTAATTTGACTTGACCTTGCTTCAGGAAAAGGCTCTTATTTGAATATTGCCAATGCCATCTAAATTAGCTGTATTTCATAAGGTATAAGTTTGGCTTATGACAGGCCTGCTCTTTATTGCTGTTTTACTATTGTTCTATTTACAGGAGGTACTAGTCCCCTGAACTTGATGGCCCTGCTGGGTCCACTTTATTATTGTAGGACACACAGCTTCATGGATATGGTTCAAATATTTCCTTATCAACCTGGAAGCTTGCATTAACCATTTTTTAGGTCAGGTAAAAGGGGCTGTTTTTTTGCATTACATGATTGCATCCTCTGAGCCACAGTGCTACGAGGTTCTACACAGTGCTACCAGGTTCTACACAGTGCTACCAGGCATTCATTCCTGAGTAAACACTCTTTTTTGAGCACGGTGTTATCCTCTTTAACAGAGAAAAGTGATTCCACATGTAGTCAACACCCAGTTGTTGGACACATGTATACAGTGTATTTTTCTACCCCAGAGTGCCTTAAATTTATGCTAGTGTCTATACATCATTTATTCCTTATATATTAAGCGGACATGGGCATTTTTGGAATTTAGAGTCTTTGTACTCTGTTTTAATTGCTTTTATTGCTTTTAATTGTGTGCTGTGTTTAGCTTTGTATTTTTCTCAATAAAGCAATCTTTTCTATATTCAAACCTTGAATGTAATCCTTGATCCCGGTCATTAAATACATGTGAATTAAGCCTTATACACTTAAATACAGACGCTCACATTGGAAAGCACATTGCAAAAACCACTCATAACATAAAAGTATTACTTCCATAGAGGAGTCTACGAGGGAGCTGCTAAAAACAGTATAATGACGGCCTATAGAATTTTTCACAGATGCATGGTGTGTGGCAAGATGGCTGAAGACTTGGTCATTATTCACCTCCCTCTGAGCAGATTCCGGTGCCAAATATGTCACGTAGAACTCGCAAGAATTGAAAATGTCATGGAGCACATATCAGACTGTCACGAAGGTCATTCATTTTATTATGAAGATGATATCTTGGAGCAGCCATCTACATCTATTGAGCCACAGACGACTTCCATGACCTTGGAAGAAGAAATCCCAGCAGTACCGCAGCAGTCTGCTAAAGGCACATGGCAGTGCTATATATGTGAAGAAATGTTTGATTCTGAGGAGACCATTCAATAACATTGCAAATCTTTCGCCATACATCAATGCCACAACTATATCTGTAACACCTGTAAGAAGAAGTTTCATAAATTAGAAACTTTACTCTGACAATGTAAAATCCAACATGATGGATACGTAAAGATGAAGTTTTTCTATGGTCTCTGAGATGTTTCTTGATGAAGAATATGATTTTCTTGCTCACTATGAGACCTTCTGTGGGTTAGACTATGGGTTTGTTCAAAATCTGGTCCATTCTCCTTTTAAAAAGTAATGAAGTACCATCTGCCAGCCTGGCAGGGGAGCAGAACAGCCGGACATGTGGCTGTCTACCAGAGATAAATCAAGTGAGGAGGAGGACTCCCAGCTATGTTTAGCTAGACTTTTCAAGGAAGAAAACTCTGATACTACTGCAACTCCTGCTCAGCCACTGACAAGACATTTGAGGGCATAGGGAGTCATTTTTTCAAGGAAAACCAGCACTACATTTGTTGTAAAGTTTGGCATTTGCCCAAAGTTCTCTTTTGATGTTGATGGTGCACAAAGCCATTTTCACATGAAGCACAGTTTCATTCAGAAACCTCACATTAGCATTAGTGATACACCTCTTGAATCCAACAAGGAGATGTTTACGTTTAGAGCGAATGCCACTATTCTAAGAAGCCATTGACGATGGAGCATGTACCTTCCAAAAAGTTGATAGATCTCTAAAGGTCTCTGAAAACAAGCCAGATTCACCCTCCGTTTATGGGTTTTATTTCTACAAAGAAAAGTTTTGTTCATTTAATTTTTTTCACGAAGAAATATATATACACCCCCTTGCGAAGCCCACCCAGGGGCTTCTAAGCATGGATCTTTGGCTCATTAGACCTCTAACCCTCATTCAACCCAGGGCAAAGGCTTAGCACAGTTTCCATCTGAGAAAGCTGCTAAAAAGCATATCATGACGGCCAACAGAATTTTTCATAGATGCATGGTGTGTGGCAAGATGGCCAAAGACTTGTGCGATATTCACCTCCATGTGAGCATATTCCATGATGCACTTCTGAGTCATTTCAGCTTCTGGTGCCAAATATGTTGCATAGAACTCTTAAGAATTGAAACTGTCATAGTGCACATGCTGCAAATGACATCACAGACGAGTGGATACCGGTGTTAGTCCGCACTCAGGCTTAAACTGTCATTTGACCATTGCTTCTGGCCAGTGTTCCACCACAATGGCTTGCAGGATGTAGGAGTAGGTGTTCCCCAATGAGGGGGAGTAGCTGACCCCCAAACAGGAAAAGTAGATTAATAGGCAGAAGCCAGAGAAGAAATTGGCAAGCAATTCTTAGGAGAAGGAGAAGTATGTGTGTCCCCTTATCTCCAGACACTGGTTCTAAGCCTCTCTATAGATAAATAAGGATACTGATATTCACTTTATCTTTCGCTTTAGGACTGCAGGTAGCTCCTGCTCACCCTCCTGCCCCAAGACAGGTGGATGATGTACACCTAATGCCTCAATAGTTCTATGGTGGAGCATCCATTAGAATGGAGAATGGACAGGCAAAGAAAAACAGCCAAAAACATCTCCTGTGACCACGACATCTGAGACCGACCGAAGACATCTCCTGAGCCCCACCGACCACTCTCTCTCCCCTGTAGCCTCCTGCCGCAGCTTTTAACTGCCCAGAAAAAAAGGGCAAAAAAATACTCTTATGTGTGATTAATGATTGACGCTCAAGCACTCATGGGTTAAACCAAAGGTCCCCAACTCTAGTCTTCAAGGCCCACCAACAGTACAGGTTTTCAGAATTTCCTTAGTGTCCAATCTTGGCCAGAATGATTGTTGGTGGAACACTAATGATATTGGCAGCATTAATGGCTGAACTTTTGCTATTCTATTGTGTGTAGTAAGTTTTTTCTCATTGCCTTGTCTGGTCACATTAGTGCTCATGCTTTATGAAGCGTCATCTCACTATTTTCACATTAAAGTTCCATTCACAAGGATGAGTATGCCGCTTTGGAAACAGATCTTATATCAGGTAAGCGACGTTTTAAGAACAAGCTATGAAAAATGGACAGCAGAAAGAAAAACAGCAAGACACCGAGATGTCCAAAATGAAGTAAAGAATGGGTGGCGATGGGTGTAATAAATAAAAAAGAACGTAATATTTTGATGGTATCTCACCCAGTATGTCCGATTTTCCACGCCCTCCCGAAAACACACAATAATCTTTTCCCCCACCCTATAGACCTATTGGTTCCTTAAATGAACATCTGTCAGAATGGGTAGACAAAAAGATACAGCCCTTTGTTCTTTCTATGCCAGGTTACGTGAGAGACACCAAGCACTTAATACGCACTGTGCGGAATAAGTGGAGTGATAATGCCTGGTGGATTACACTGGATGTGGTATCACTCTATTCATGCATACCACAAACCTTAGCCACGGAAGCTCTCGTTTCTATTTTAAGGGGATCTTTTGCCTACTCACAGGATGAGGCAAGATTCATTATGATGTCAGCGAATTTTCTTTTGAGGAATAATTTCTACAAATTTGATGGTCTGTTCTTCCTCCAGATATTAAGTTGTCCGAAAGGGGCGAGTTTCTCCCCCACATTGGCCAACCTTTATATGTCTGTGTGGGAGAGCATATTCATCTTCACATCTGACAATCCTTTTGCCAATAACCTTCGGTGGCACGGGAGATACACCGACGATCTGATAGTTATCTGGGACTGATCGTCTGATGTATATACCGATGCCAACACTTTTGCATTTTCTTCTTATTGCAATAAGAACAGTCTTAATAACAGTTTACCATGGATGATCACGGCAATAAAGCTCATTATCTTGATGCGGTATTGATGGGTGACAAACACACCGGGGTGATTACAACGAGTCTGTATAGGAAATCAGTATCTGGTAATTCAGTCTTGCACGCGGATAGTTATCACCCCTCTCATACCATAAAATGTTTGACAGTAGGTGAACTTACCAGGCCCAAAAGAATGTGCTCTGATCCAGTCGACTTTCGTGCACACTGTGACGACATTGAGCATAGATCGCTGGCACGGGGATACGAAGACTGGATGATCGATCATGCCAGATATGTAGTTGATAGAAAATCTAGAGACTCTGCTGACCTACAATGCGCCACAGGTTCATAATACGAAGGACAGCAAAAAGAATCAGTCGATTGCAGAGCCCTGGTATCATTACAGTTTATGTGAAAGTTTCCTTTAAGAAAATCACAAATTTTGAATTCTATGACACAATTCATATTGATTCAAGTTTATATGCTATATCTGCTCATGTTATATGTGTGTGTTCTGGTATTCTGAGAAAGCATGACAACGCTGTCTTGTTTATGAATGAACTGCTCAACTGGTTATTTCAAAGAAGATCCAAGAACAGAAATCAGCATGATTGGAATCCAGTGTAATCAATTAATTAAGAGTCCATCCGGTCTGCTTGGAGCAATATATAAAACATTACATTTTTTATTAGAACTGAGATCATGAATAAGGCTACAAGCTAGCCGAAACGCGTCGTCTAATCATGATGTACTGATTTGTATGGTTTTATGTGTAATGGAAATCTGTTTTTAACCTGATTCAGAATAAATGGAAATTTTATGAACAGCTCAAGGTGCAGGCTCATTTCCTCGCTGCATATTTGGATAACGTTTGTACATATCTTTAACATATCTTGAACTCACTTATATCCTTTGTTTATTACCTCCTGTATTCAGGACAATTACTGAACATGGCCAAACTTATTCTGAGGTTCTGAATAGTTAGATAATCTCTCAGTTGATCAGTAGCTTTTATGTCATTAAATATGGAAACTGTGTGATCGTTATAAATTTTCAAAATGAGGTAATAAAAAAAGGAATCTTTTAATTTCATTGGCTTTTTAAACTTCTACAATGAATATTATCAATAATATTTTCCTACAGAGCTACATATATGAGATGTTTCACTATTTCTCCAAAGATGTGAATTCCCATTGGCTGCAATGAAGAATGAGCTCATAACCAGGTTCTCCTGCCGCGGTTGATGATATCACAGAGCTTAGAATGTTTGGATCATGTATGTTCCATCACAGCACACATTCACTGCATGATCAAAAAAAGGCGCATGTCCGCAGGAAATTCTCCAGGTAAGACAAGGGACTTTATCACATATCCGATATTTTGGATATTTAATTCTTGCAATTTAGAGAATGTTATCATAGTGACAGTCTGTCATGTGGCCCCTTGGAATAATTACTTGTCCAAGTTCAGGAACCCTAGCTGTACCATTCCAGTAAATGGAAAATTTTCTCAACTAGCACTTTTCTGTGTAATCTGCAGAAAGAAAAATCTGATCTGTTAGATGAGTCAGAAAGACTGAAGATCAGCCTGGAGAAGAGCAAGGAGGCAGAGCAGGTGGCACATCAAGAGGAGAAACTGGTATGACTGACATCTACATGTTCAGGAATAATACTGCACCAGGGGTAAAACCTGATAGAAACTTTCTTGGTGTTAATCGTAAATTTAAAGTGAACCTGTCAGATTTGGCATGTGAACATCATACAGATCAGGAGGAGTTGAGCAGAATGATATATAGCTTTGGGGGAATGGATTGAGTTTAGCTTGTATTTTAATTACCGTATATAAATCCCTACTCTTTTTCTGCTTTGATGTCTAGAGGATGGTCGCTGTCGATCACAATATAGCACTGCCTAACCTAATCCATCATAAAAGAGATGACAGTGACACTGAACCAGTACAAATCTACTGAAGCAGTAACATCCATCACTATAATACTGCTAGAACTGATGTTGTTTGCAGGATGAGTCCTTTCTAAATAAAATTAATTATCAATATTTTTTCATGTTCTAAACAATAAAGTTCAAGAATTACAGCGCCAGCTGGAAGAATCTCTCCAGGAAACTGCAATGTAAGTAATTACGCTATGTTTAAATGTGTTTATTAGATCAACACACAATCAAATAGTTAAACAAAAATTGTACAATTTTACAATAATACAAATAAATACTGATATCTAAAAGGATATCTAACGGAAGGAAAAGGAAGACAAAAACAAGGGATAGAAAATAAAGTACATACAAACTAGTAATTACTGTATGGCTTATTCCGTGCTCCTGTATTATAAACGTGTTATATTATTTCATCCTCATTTTTCACTGTAGAAATCTGTACTGTGTATTTAGAGTGCAGTGATTGTAATGAGGAGCTCTGTGCGATATCATTTTTCAGCTTCATCAGCTTTACAGTATCTTGATTTGCTCCACAAAGTGGTTTGGGTGCAAAGATGCGGGAGCTCGAAGAAAAGGACAACAACTGTGAGGTCAGTGATCAAATCAGTGTTTAGATTCTTCTTCCATCTTCATTGGGAGTTTACTTAAAAATCATAATTTTTTGCATCATGGATGTCATGGATTTGAAAACCATTGTATGATGAGGTAAAACCCCTCCATACCTACATACAAGCCTGGTCCGGACTCTCTTGGACACTAGAAGAAATCATTGTGAGGGCCAGCCTTCTATTTTAGACTTTGCTGGGATCATTCCACACAAATATCATCGAGGTCTAATTAACTAATTGTAAATTATCCTATAACTAATAGGTCTTAGCAACGCTGAGTTCACAAAACCAATAATCATGCGTTAGAACAGATCCAGGAGGAATCCGTTGACAAAAAATTGACAACTTTTTTGTACGTTTTGAAAAACTGATCTTTTGCAGGATTCAATTTTGTAACATGGGAGTCTATGGAAAGCAGATCTGGTACTTGATTACTACGTATCTTCCATTTGAAACTGATCCAGTAAGTAAAAAAACTAATCCTTTACATATGAAAGAAAAATGGAGGATAAGTAGCCATTTGTTATAGTCTAATTGAGGGTCCGGCCATATGGGCCCTCACAACAGTTGCAGGTGAACAGCAGGGCCTCTGCTGCGGAGCAGCACTGGTTTTACAACAAGCACCCCAGCCTGTTCCTCAGTGCAATAGTTAAATCCAGAGTCGCCCTTAGAAAGGGTTAAAGCAGACACAGAGTCAATTAATCCCTGCTACACATCTTAAGTCAAATGGTTTCATGAAACAAGTTCACAAAACTTGAACTTTACTCTCTTGGTAGTAAGGTAAAAAATGTTTATACCGTGTTAGGCTGCTTTTCACCTGCCGCAAGTCCCGAAACCGCACCTGCTGCACACTTACCGCAAGCCCCATAGACATTGCATGGGGCTTGCTGCGGACGTTATGCGGTAATCGCGGCAGTTGCGTTTTTTTCATCGCAATTGCCGCAATCAGCGTTTACCGCTGATGTGAAATGGGTCTTAGCCAGTAGAAAGAAAGTTGATACCTTTTAATGGCTACCTGAAAAGATCTTGGTAGTATTCACAACAACAGATTTTGGTGAAGCCTTCTCCCACCGTTCTGGTACCTCTAGGCTCTCGTCTAACCCCCTCAACATCATGGTATTACGCTGCAAATTCAATGAACCTTTACTGGACCCAACCCAACTTTTCCCATAGGGATCAGCTCCAAAGATTGGTTAGAGCCACCTATTAGACAATGTTCCTCTGCTGCCAGCATTGTGTAGATTCTATTTTATCCAAGTCTTTGCTGAAGCTCTCCACACCCGTCCCGGAGAGATCAGTCACTTACCAGTCGCTATATTTAGCTCCTGGAACAACCCTTAGGATAATGAAGAATCCAATAAATGGACCTGACAATCCAGTGGTTCCTTGTTTTTTTCGTCTCTTGAGGACTGTCCTGATAATTCTACACTGTAAGCCCTTTTTTTTAGACTGGGCCCCACCCCCAATGAATATCAATAATTATTATTAATAACCTTACATAACTTCACAGACACTGGAGAGCAGTCTTCACCTTGACCACTAGATGGCCGCAAACATATGATTACATTTATCAACTTTTATACATAAATGCATAAAAATTCAACTCTATTGTGTGTTTTAGTGCATACACCCTACTCTCCAGTGCAAAGATAGTGAGGACCCCCTTACAGATTCTCATGTTAAAAAGAAGGATCCTGTGGGACATGGCTTGCCCATGAAGGTGTAGGCAGCACACTGAAGCAGCTCTGCTCCATGTAACCCCTAAAGCCACATTTGCACCATTCTGAACGCATCCAGAGCTAGATGGGTAAAGCCAAGAGGGTCACAGGAGGCACCGGACCCGTGGACTCAGGCTCCCAAGGCGCCATCGACCGCTTTCTGCGCTCCAGCGTGGGCCCTCTTCCCGCTCCCGCGTTTTCCATCATGGCGGCTTCCTCACAGCACAAGGCAGATGCTGCGGCAAAGCAAGGGCACAGGCAATGGGGGAACCGCTTTGAAAGCCTCCAGGATGACTCCCTGCAAGATGATGACACCGACCGACCGCCGCTTGCTCCAGGGGACACAGCAAACTCCGAGTTAAGTAATTATATTAAGAATTTGCCTACAAAGAAGGACTTGGAGTGGTTTCCATGCCGCTTAGAAAGTTCTTATAAAAAAGAAATTCAAACCTTAAAGTCTGAATTCACATCCAGGGTGGAGGAGGTAAATTCACATCCAGGGTGGAGGAGGTAAAGAGGGCGCAGGACATTTTAGACGAGCTGCAAGCTCACAGAGAGGTCCTGGAGTCCCACTCAAACCTGCTGGAAGACATTCTGTATAATCAGGAAGACATAGAAAATCGAAATAGATGTAATAATATACGTATTAGAGGTCTACCTGAAGCAGTGTCACCCCTGGAGCTTGGGAATACAGTACAAGCCCTATTTAGGCAGGTGCTGGCCAGGAGAACAGCCCGGAGATTGATTTAGACAGGGTGCACAGAGCTTTATCAGCCAAACCTCCAGCTGAAGCAAGACCTTGGGACGTGATATGGTGTGTCCACTTTTTTTCTATTAAGGAGTCCATCATGTCTGCTGCCAGACAACAGGGGGTGATTTCTTTCATGAACTCGACCGTCACCTTGCTGCCTAACCTGGCGAGGCGAACCCTACAACAACAGAGGTTTAAGGCCCCTTCTTAACATCCTTAAGGACAAGTATATCACCTACAGATAGGGATTCCCCTTTCAGCTGATCGCAACTAAGGACAGTAAATCGGTATCTTTTAGGATAATTGGAGACCTCCCTGCCTTTACACGGGCCCTGGACCTGCCCATGGTTGAACTACCGGATTGGCCCATGCATCCCACCCTGCCGGCCCCACCATCAAGATGGCAAGGTCCTCCCAGGGCAAGGAGCAACAGAGGAGCCCCGCCTTGATTCGTGTAGCCTTTCCCTACATAGAAGTTGTATCTGTGGCTGGGTGATTCCTGGTTAGACCCTTACTAATGACCACTCCCAACACTTTATTTGCCTTGCCTTAACCCCGACTCCTATTTCTTGTACTACTCCCTTTGATTAATGAAGTGAAATGGGTCCATACATCATAGCCCTGTTATATATATGCGTTCATATATATATTGGTGTTATTCATGCGAATGTGGCTGGGGGGACGAGTGAGCGGACAGCTTCTCTTTTAGTTACAACGCACACCCGCCTGGTGCTGGATAGTAATTACTATCCATTATTTTTGCACACTTTTGAACGCCATTTGGTGTGATATGGGTTCTCTCTCCTCTGTCACCCATATCCTGTTCTTTACTCTCTTCTATCTTCTTCCTTTCATAATATCTTTACTGTCCTTCGATGGGCTAGGGGAATGTTGTCCTGATCTTCTTATGGAATATCTATACCCACCTCATTATGGCTAAATTGGGATCTTGTTCCTTCAATGTGAAGGGATTAAATAAATCGGAGAAAGGGCGACAAATTTTGCTTGCAGCACATAAACGCAAAGTGCAAGTTTTGATGTTGCAAGAGACACACTTCAGAACCAATAAGATTCCCAGATGTGGTTCCAGGGATTTCCCCATTTGGTTCCATAGTACAAACCCACTGTCTAAGTCCAGAGGGGTGTCTATCGCATTCCACAGATCATGCTCCCCTGTTATCCTTGATCAATTAATTGATCCCATGGGCCGATATGTGTTTTTGAAAGTAGATTGGTCTTCTCACATTAATATATTTGCTAATGTCTACTATCCTAACAGACACCTGGTCAGGTTTGGAACACGGATTCGGAAGCTTCTGGAAGAGTTTGCAGGCTCTGTTCCAATTATACTGAGCGGCGATTTTAACTTCCCCTCAGACCCGAAACAAGATACATCTGCGGGTAAGTCAAACCTTTCAGTGCCATCTCTCCACCGCCTGGCGAAACATTGGGAATCTTTATACCTAGTAGATATATGGTGCATCCTGCATCCGGAAGAGCGGGATTTCACCTTCTATTCCCAGACTCATTCTGTATATAGGATTGACCGCTTTTACATCTCCCACTCATTACTTGACCTTGAGACTATGGCATCCATTGGTAACATTCTGTGGACCAAAGACGCTCCTATCTACTTTACCATGTCGATAGGTTCGGACGTCAAAAGTGGAGACTAAATGAGAACTTGCTGTGAGACCCCTCTTGCCTAACTGACCTCACTACTGCTATTCAAAATGTTACTGTAGATCATGCTTCTGACACTACTCCCCCTCCAATGAAGTGGGAAGCACTTAAGGCGATCTTACGGGGTATACTAATTTCACATGGGACACAGATTAAGAGATTGAAATCACAGGAAATATTAGAGCTTTTACATAGTATTGCTATTCTTGAATCCCACCACAAACAGAATCCTACTCCTACAGTTTACGCCCAACTCTCAACCACGCGCCATAAACTCTTAGCTCTTCTCGACCAAAATGACAGGATCCAAAGAGATAGACTCAAATCCAAATGCTATTTATCAGGTAATAAGTCAGGCAAATTATTGGCCAGGGCATTACACCCGAAGGCGCTACAATACTTTATCCCGAATATATCAGGTGATAATGGGAAAAAGTACACAAAACTAAAGATATTTTGGAGTGCTTTCACTCCTATTATGCCTCCCTCTATGACTTACCGGGCCACTATTGACACATGCCGAAGCCGCAACTCTCTGCCACAATACGAGCCTACAATCAGAAGAGTGGTCTCCCATCTATTTAGGACTCCGACAGGGATGAATTATCTAGGGACTTCACCTTGGCTGAAGTGGCAGATGTGGTCAAATCCCTTAAACCAGGTAAGAGTCCCGGCCCAGATGGCTACTCCTCTGGCTTCTATAGAGCTTTATCTGACCTTATCAACCCCCACTTTTTGGAGGTCTGTAACCATATATCCTTTGGGGACGTCTTTCCGCCCCAGGCCCTTATGGCCCATGTAGTCTTTCTACCGAAGCCCGGAAGGACCCATCTAAATGTAGCAGTTATCGCCCTATCTCCCTAATGAATCAGGGCATAAAGATCTTTGCCAAATTGCTCGTGAACAGATTAAAACAAAACCTTCCCTCGGTTATTGATAGTGACCAAGTGGGATTTGTCCCTGGACGAGAAGCCAGGGACAACACGATTCGTGCTTTGTGCTATCACCCTTATTAACAAAGCAAGAGGCGGGGGGACTCCCATGTGCATCCTGTCCATTGATGCTGAGAAAGCGTTCAACAGGGTGCACTTGGACTTCCCGTTTGCCACCCAGGAACATTTGGGCCTTGATAATATTATGATCCAAAGGATTAGAGCCCTATATAAAGCCCCGTAAGCTTGTATACGTATCAATGGATCTCTTTCTAAGTCGTTTCCTATATACAACGGTACCCGCCAGGGGTGTCCACTCTCCCCTTTAATTTATGTTTTATGTATGCAATCTTTGTCGGGGGCGCTCCGGCTTAATACATCCATACGGGCACTGGAGACAGGTCGGAAAGAACACAAGCTCGCCTTATTTGCTGATGATCTGCTCCTCTTCATAACGAACCTGTTAATTTCAATTCCCAATATTCTTGAAGAATTAACGGCCTTCGGACACCTGAGCAATTTCAAGGTAAATGCTTCTAAGTCCGAGATGCTCAACGTCTCTCTCTCTCTAGGGTTGTGGTTGTCCTGCTTCAGTTGGGAATATCCCTTTGCTTGGAAGCAGGATGCCCTTCACTATTTGGGAATAAGGTTGACGCGCGATCCCAAAAAACTGTTTGCGAGCAATTTTTCGCCCTTACTATCCAAGTTAGGATCTGACCTCAAGGATTGGAATAAATTAACCCTATCCTGGTGGGGCAGGATTCACTCTATAAGGATGGACCTATTACCCCGTCTCTTGTATTTCTTTCAGGCTATTCCTATCTACCTCCCGGCCTCTTTTTTTTCTAGGCTCAAAACAATGATCACACGCTTCATATGGGCGCATGGAAAACCACGGCTCTCCCTTAACCTCTTATCTAGTGGCTATGAGAAGGGCGGTGTCGGCCTGCCTAATCTCCTTCTATATCACCTGGCTTTGCTGTGTAAATGTCTATTAGACCTATTCAGATTAGAAGAGGGGCAGCAATGGGTAGAAGTGGAGACAGCACATGCCAAGACTCATCCGCTGGCTCTCATTTGGTCTCCACATGTGTTGCCAAACAGGAATTTGCCCTTTTTCACAGCTCAACTTAAAATATTCCTCAAAAGAAGGAATAGTTCTCTCCACCTGACGACCTTCCCAGGACCATTAATACCTATTTATGGTAATCCCTTTTTTCCGTTGGAGGAGAGTAGAAGTTCCTTCCTGAACATTGCCAGAAGGTTCTGCCCTATGCTCATAGACTATATCATGCCTTCAGGAGTTAACGGGCTCTCTGACTTGTTCCGGTCCTCACCAATACCACCGGGTGTGTGGCTGCTGCATGCCACACTTCATAGCTATATTGATTCGCTAAATTTTGTAACCATTTCCAGACCACTAACCAAATTTGAACAAGTTTGTATGGAGAGGAAACCTATACCCCATGCAGTATCGGTACTATATAAAATTTTCCAATACGAGTCCGCAGTTAACACGGTACAATCCCCTATATGTAAGGGCAAATGGGAAAGGGACCTGAAGCAAACGTTTTCTCCCACGGAGTGGGATACGATTCTCTTATTCACTCATAAATCGACTGGTTCTGCTGCTTCCCAAGAAAAAAATTACAGAGTGGTGGCGAGATGGCACAAATGCCCGGCAACTGTACACATGATCTTTCCGTCGGTTTCTGAACAGTGTTGGCAATGCCACACACATATTGGTACGTATTTACATATCTGGTGGGAGTGTCCCCTTATACAACCATTCTGGAAGGAGGTGGATGAATTGTAAAATGCAGTGGCCTCGGCTCGCTTAAAATTATCCGTGGAAGAGGCTTTATTAAACCTGCATATGTCCATTTCACATTATAAACACAATTTACTGCGGTTCTTCCTATCGGCAGCTAGAATGCTGATCCCTATGTATTGGAAGCAGAGCAGGCGACCATCCCGGGCAGAGTTGGTTTCCAGGCTCAATCATGTGTGCAGGATGGAGGACATGATCAGCCAGAGTTCATTGGACGAGGGGAGCACGGATAGACACTGCCTTCTGTGGATGCCGTGGATCCTATATAGAGAGTCTGAGGGCCTGAAGCAGTGGTTGATGTAATATCCCCGGGATGAGGGATGAGCAGGATGAAGACTTGGACCGGTCTCTCCCTGCTGAAGACATTTCTGGCACCGAACTGCAGGCATACCTTAGAAATCATATGTGTATAGCTGGGTGTTTACCTTAGTCCCCCTTCGGTTATCAACCTAATGAGGTTTCTGGTCAAATCATAAATTTAGCAAGAAATATTAAGGGGATAAAACTTAACATTTAATTCAATCTTTTAAAAGACTAGATTGTCCATAAAATCCACACAAGTCGCAACTACACCATGTGCATGTGTAACACCAGTGATTATTAAAATACACCTTTATCTCTAGCAAAGGTCTATCCAGGTTGTACATACCCAGTGGACCCTAATTTCAAGATCCACTAGTTCCAACCAGCCTATATATGTCTGCGTTTCAGGTAACGTTTACTTTAAATTCCATAAATGGTACTCAACTCAGCATATATTTATGTGTCAGGAACAAAGCAGTTTAACCCACTTCCCTCATATAAATGGAAAGCTCTCACCGGGTCTTCCTGAAGTCACATATACTTTAGAGTCACTATTTGATTGATTATCCTTTTGCCAGTGACAATCACATCATTTGGGCTCTCAGTTATGCATTCATACTACCACCATAGTCCAATCCCGACGCGTTTCAGATTTAGTCCTCATCAGGGGATATAGGTTTATGGTTGTCATTGGGGTCCTGTTCAAGAGTGGAAGAGGTTGAAAAGGTGAAAGAGGGGGTCCTGGACGAGCTGCAGACACACAGATCCCTATAAGAATCACACTCATCCATGTTGGAAGATTTACTCTATGGTCAAGAAGACATAGAAAATCGTAACTGCCGCAAGAACATCAGGGGTATCCCTGACACAGTCTCCCCTTTGGACCTTGAATCCACAGTCCAATTGCTGTTTAAACAAATTTTGGATGAAGATCAGAGGCCCAAAATTGAATTGGATAGGGTCCACATGGCCCTAACCCCGAGGCCATCATCAGAGGCGAGACCCTGCAACGTCATTTGCCGGGTACACTTCTTCACTATCATAGAAGCAATAATGGCGGCTGCCAGACATAATGGTCAGATATCCTTCCAAGGAGCCTCAATATCTTTATGGCATGACCTGGCCAGACGCAATTTGCTCCAGAGGAGGGGTCTCAGACGACTTCTATCTGCCCTCAAGGAGAGCGACATCCAGTACCAGTGGGGATTCCCTTTCCAATTGGTGGCTCACAAGGAGGGGAAAACAGCTATTTTTTGTAGACTTGGTGATCTACCAGCATTTTCCCGAGTCTTCAACTTGCCGAAGGTGTCCCTCCGGATTAGCCTAGACTACCGAATCTCCTGCCTCCACCAGCCAGATTGCAGGGATCTGGACATCAGCGTAGCCCTAGAAGCTCCACTACTTGAACGTTGGTGACAATGTGTTTTCTTTTCTTTTGTTCTCCCTTCATCCTGTTTTTACCACCCACCATTGAGACCACCTTTTGGCTTTCTCGGTTGGAAAACATTTTTCATCACCCAGTTTACTGTAGGCATGACCAAGGAAGGTCTTTTTTCTCACCCGTGGATACATGCAGAGCCCTTTTTGTCATCCACAAGATGTCCACATGGCTTAGAGTCTTAAAGGGTCATTTTTCCCTCTCCCAAACCCACACTTGCCCTTAAATCTTCCACCCTCCCCTGGGCACTTTAAGTGCTTATGCCTTTTCCCACACTTGGTTCCCCTGCCTTCCCTATTTCCCTTAATACCCCTGTTATGGTTTTGGTAGTAGCCTTTTAAAGGTGATCACTGATATTGTTATCTTTATGGTTTGTGTGTTGGGGTCAGGGGCGGCGGGGCTCCGATTCGTCTGGTCTCACGCATACTCCCTAGTAACGGATAGAATTGGCCTATGCATTTGTGCACACTGATTGCACCTGCTGGTGCGAAATTGTCTTTAAACTCAGTTATAATTTTCTA
>JARQOC010000001.1:603615848-603695394 GCA_033576535.1 Allobates femoralis | reverse complement strand
GGTCGGCCCATAGTGGCGGGTACGGATTCCGTCCTGAGCCGCATTGGCATACTGTTGGATAAAATACTTAATCCTATAGCGGCTAAATTTGGCTCTTATGTAAAAGATACTGGAGATTTTCTATGTAAAATTAATGGTTTGAGTCTGGCTAGTGAGGATACATACTGGTGTCATTTGTTGTAGTTAGTTTATATACATCGAAAGAACACCAGTATGGTATCAATTGTGTGGTCAAAAAGTTGTCAAGTGAGGGTTACAAAGATATAGCTAAGAAATTTATTATAGACCTACTGACACTGGTTCTCACTAGAAATTATTTTTTATTTGGTGATGATTTTTTTGAACAGGAACGAGGAACAGCGATGGGGCCAATATGGCCCCTGCGTATGCGAATATCGCTATATGGGTCCTGGAGGAGGATGTCGTCTCTGTGTCCCACCACTTCTCTAATGTTAGGGGGGTGGAGATACATTGATGACATCTTCCTCCTATGGACTGGTTCTGAAGAATCTTTGTGTGATTTTTTTCAATTTTTGAAGCAGATCATTCAAACTATCAAATTTACTATGGTGAGCTCCTTCACACATTTGCAGTTTTTGGATGTTTTGGTCAAACGGGTTGGTAATAAGTTAATAACTGCAACATATGTAAAACCCACAGATAGAAATAATACCCTTTTATTTTCAAGTCGCGACCCACGAAAAATGGTGGAATGAATCCCTTTTGGACAGCTGTTGTGAGCTAAGCACATTGAGAGTGAGGATAGTGGCCTGGACAGAACAAATGTATGGTCCATAAATTTACAAAAAGAGGCTATCCAAATAAGTTGTTAGATAGACATTGTGCCAAATTAGATGGTATTGAACGATCAAAACAGTTGAAACCTAAAATAAAAAAGACCCCCAACCGTGTGCCCTTTGTCTCCACTTTTTGTGAGGAAAGTGGTCTCATTGCAAGTGTGATATTTAAGCATTGGAAACGTTATCAAATGGTTTGAGTAAGATTCCTGAGTTTAGTGTGCCCCCTCTTCTCCTACCGTCGTAACAAGAATCTGAGGGACCAATTGGTATGTGCCTATATTGGGTCATTTAAAACTCAAAAACAAGGTTCATTAACTGGTTTGCAAAGAAAGGGCTGTTTCCCGTGTCTTAATTGTATCAATTGTCGTGCAATGTTAAAAGGATTTTTGGTCTTGGATAGACATACACAAAAAACATATGAGATACGTTATTTCCTTACATGTGATTCGGATGTCATTATATACTTGTTGGAAAGTCCCTTGGACTTAGATACATTGGTGAAACCACCTGTGATTTCAAGACACGGTTTAGTCAGCACAAATACTCCATACGGAAAAAGAGAATAGATCTTCCAGTACCCAGACAGTGCGTTGAGGCAGCTCATAAGGACACTGAACTGCATTTTATGATTATTGATCATGTACCACCTCTTAGAAGGGGTTGGGATAGAGTAGCCCTGCTAAAGAAAAAAGAATTATCGTGGATATATAGGTTATGTACACTGCGACCACAAGGGTTAAATGTTGATTTCAAATTACGTTCTCTTACATGACATACTGATTCTGTTGTCATACGCTTTTTTCTATATTAGTGTAAAAATGTTATATTTTTTTGAGTTTTACTATTGGAGTAATGCACCTGTTTTTTATCCTTTTTAGGTGATGAACTTGGAGTGCCTCCAGATACCTGGTGTCCCTTGCCACTGATTAGGCTCTTCTATTATGCAGTTTGTTATGTTAAAATCAATGAAAGATTTTTGCACCATTTTTTATCGTGGATCTTTTTGAATGCTTTGTTTTTGTGGTCCGGGTTTAAATGGGGTAACACTGTCGCTTCCACGCTGTGGTAGATGATAGGTGCTTCCCATTTATGGCTAAGGGGGTTGTCACTAGATTAGTGACACTCCTACAGCCTCCGGATATTTTATGGGTGTAGGTCCATGATAATATTGCCCCTTCTTTATATACATGGCGCTACTAGTATGGGAGTTATTCTTTATATGGGGTAGAACCGCTAATAATAACTTATAGACGGATATCAAGCACTCTTGGTTAAGAGTGGGCAGAATTGCGAGTCTGCCATCAGCTAAAATGGTGGCAGAGTCTCTTTGATATACTGCGCATGCACGGGAACGCTTTTGCGTCATCATATGACGCGCAGGACAGGTCACATGGTGACCAGTAAACCAATCAGAAAGAGCCGTTTTTTTATAACCAGGAAGAGCTGGGATTTACCTAATGGCGCTGGACGCTAGGTTATGGAGGTATCTGTAGTCCATCATCATTTTAATGATACACACATGTGGTTTATGTGCAATTAAGCCTATTTATCAAATATTGTAAGGAATATGCATATAGCATCTCCCTTAATGAGCACTATATGAGCACTTTATGTATTTGCACATATCTTTATTCACAATGTGGTCTTATTGTATTTTTACACAGATTTATGTACAGTATATTTTTAATTACCAATTTGAGATGGAGTGTATAAAATGTTCACTGTTTGTGATGAGCACTATGCCTGAGGAAAGTCTTGTGTGGACTGCAACGTTGCATCACACACCTGTGGCCAAATAAAGGGGTCCACTTGGAATAAGTATAGAGTGCTGCCTGTTTCTTGATGTTCTATTTTATTGCAGTGGAGCACTGCTCACAGGATGTTTTGCACCATTTTTAATTTTTTCTTGTTTATGTGCTGATTCTATCCTTTGCTTCTTTATCTATCTATCTATCTATCTATCTATCTATCTATCTATCTATCTATCTATCTATCTATCTTTTATTAAGGCTGGCTTCACACTGCAGTTTTTTACTGATCAGTGTCCATCAGTGTTTGGGTGCCAAAACCAGGAGAGGAACCAGGAGAGGAACGTGCAGAGAAAAACTATAATTGAAAGATTGACCCCTGTTCTGAGTTTTGGAGACACTCCTGGTTTTGGCACACAAACACTGATGGACACTGATCAGTGAAAAAACTGCAGAGTGAAACCAGCCTAAGGTGTCATCTATTTATATATCTCATTATGTATCTAGCTATCTCATTATCTGTCTATTATCTATGTATACATTATCTATCTATCTATCTATCTATCTATTGATAGAAAATTGTGTGATATCTATCTATCTACCTATCTATCTATCTAGTTAAAAATATCTGCAGCACTCCGGGTGAATTATGTAATCTTTTATTCTGGCGCCATATACAGGGTATGGCTACGTTTTGGGCTCCCTCGCCTTTCTTCCAGCAATCACTAGCTCAAAATCCCAGGTATATATACACAATGGTCTTAATACATCAATTATTACATCAATTATTAACATATCTTATTTTTGTCATATTTCAACAACCTGTGTTCATTCTATTACATGTGCTCGTTTTTACCATACTTTCCCATTACAGTCACTGATATTGTTTATAAAAATGTGTTCTTATAAATAAAGTGCATCAAATCTCTTAATTGCCCTCCTGTAGCTCACCTGTCTGTCATGACAATTAGAAGATTTTTATTTAGATATTAAATCCTGTGAGAGCCATTGCTCGCCAGCCATGTGTGTGTGCTTTCTAGGTGTGGAGGAAGCCGTCTTTGCAGTTACACCCTCTCTGCTGTGTACGGTTGCTATGGTATTAAGACCATTGTGTATATATACCTGGGATTTTGGGCTAGTGTTTGCTGGAAGAAGGGCGAGGGAGCCCGAAATGTAGCCATACCCTGTATATGACGCAGTGCTGCAGCTATTTTTAACCATATATTTCAAGCTAAGGTAAAAGCAGAGCTGAACTGCACCCAAGAAGGCATTGTTGCTCCATTTATTATTCATCTATCTATTATCTATCTATCTATCTATCTATCTATCTATCTATCTATCTATCTATCTATCTATTCTATTATTTATCTATCTATCTATCTATCTATCTATCTATCTATCTATCTATCGCGGGCGTCACACACTACGATTTTGTGTGGGATCTCAATAACGATGTCAGGGGTGCGGCTCGTGGACACATCGTTAGTGAGGTGTCATATGTATAGATAAAGTCCAGAACCAGCAAGAAGAAAAAAAAAAAAAAAAAAAGAAAAAAAGACGGCACTCACCAGGACGTAGATGATGACAGCGGTGTCCTTTTTATTTCATGGACAGTAGCACAAATACAGGGAGGGGGTGCCGAGGGTGACGACGGGCCGTTTCGGGCGTTTTGCCCTTCGACTGGTGTGTGACCAGTCGAAGGGCAAAACGCCCGAAACGGCCCGTCGTCACCCTCGGCACCCCCTCCCTGTATTTGTGCTACTGTCCATGAAATAAAAAGGACACCGCTGTCATCATCTACGTCCTGGTGAGTGCCGTCTTTTTTTCTTCTTGCTGGTTCTGGACTTTATTTGTGACAGGCACCCCATGGACAGTGCTCTATGCCCACTGACAACAACAACTGTTCGGCCTTGATAGAGTGGTGCCCTATTCTGTTTATTTGTCATATGTATAGATAACGATATCAGTGGTGCGGCTCGTGGACACATCGTTAGTGAGGTGTCACATGTATAGATAACGATGTCAGGGGTGCGGCTCGTGGACACATCATTAGCGAGGTGTCACATGTATAGATAACGTTCAGGACACAGCAGCGATGTTACGTGCAAGGATCGCTCACACAACCAGCGATTGATGCCTGTCAATGTTGTGAATAGGCGAAATCGGTCAGGAGATCATTATGGCGGTGTCACACAGAACGATGCAGCAGATTGGATGATCGACATCGTGTGATATGGGGTCCGGTTCCCATATCTGTATATAACAATCTGATCACTTATCGGTAGTCACATCATGCTGTCACACGCAACGACGTCGTAGGAGCGATGCCAAATCAGGCACTTTCCAATGACATCTTTACATATATCGTAGCGTGTGACGCCCGCCTATCATCTAGCATCTATCTATCTATCTATCTATCTAATAATTTGAAAAAAGTACTCTGCAGCACATATTTGAGAAAAAACTTTAAAAACTTACGTTTTTTTCAAAAAACTCAAAAATCTTATCTTTATATTTCTGAAGTCCTTAGTACATACATTGGCCAATGTAGCTGTGTGCTGCAAGAATTTTTTTCAAAATATTTGACCCTGTGTCTTTGCTAGCACCAGTTCACACTAGTCTGTGAGTGCTGTGCAGTTTTTTTCTTGTTATCTATCTATCTATGGCTATGTTCACACACAATTTGCGTTTTTTTTAGCACTCCTAAAAGCACTTGCGTTTTTTTAAGAGTGCCAAAAAATGTGCCTTGTGTGTGTGAAAGCTCCAAAAATGTTTTTTGACTTAGTCATCTTTTTCACCAAACACCCAAATAACCAAAAATGCATGGCATAAAAATTTGTGTTTTTGCTGAAGAAATTTTTTTTTTCGTTTTCCTGACGACCAAGGATGGGGGGGGGGGGGGGTGATATCAGGAAATTTTTTTTTTTATTTTCTATATATATGGGGGGAGGGGTTTTGGTGGGTACAATTGAGAAAAAAAAATAATTTTCATCTTTGATGACTCCTTTTACAAAAACCCTACCGTTAACGCAGGTGTCTGCATGTGCCATGCGTTTCCGTTTGCGTTTGCCTGCGTTTGCCATAGGGGCCCATGTTAAAAAAACGCATGCGTTTTTGGGGGAAACACACCTGCGTTTTTTCCAGCACCCAAAAACGCTGCATGCAGCGTTTTTTGGGGTGTGGGAAAAAAACGCAAGTGGTCCTGAAAAACGCATGTACACTCATATGTACCCTGCGTTAACGCACCTGCGTTTTTTTTAACACCCCAAAAACGCAGGGATGGGCAAAAAAAACGCATGTTTGTGAACATAGCCTATCTATCTATCTATCTATCTATCTATCTATCTATCTATCTATCTATCTATCTATCTATCTATTTATTTATTATCTATCATCTATCTATCTATCTCATTTTCTATCTCTCTCATTATTGAAACCAAAGAAAAGCAGGCATCACTCTGATTCAAAGGTGCAATCTGTGGATTTTAATGATGCACTCAGTGAAGTTTCAACGGTTACCCGTCTTTCTCAAGCAATGAAGAAATTGAAGAAATGGGGACGTTGCTCTAGATAATTACAAGAGTGAAACAGTGTATAACTGGCAAAAGGATATATATCATGTAATATCCTCCCTACTTTAATTTTCTGAGATAATGACCTTTCGGTTTTCATTGACTGTAAGCCATAATCATCAACATTAACAGAAATAAACACATGAAATAGATCACTCTGTGTGTAATGACTCTATATAATATATGTGTTTCACTTTATGTCTAGAATTACTAATAATAATTATATGGTAATTCTATGTTTATTTATTCAGTAAGTGGCTCTGTTGCGTTTTTTTATTTTTGGAATAACCTGCACTACAGGTATTGTAAGTCAGGCCTGAGCAAATCTTACCAGGGTAGTAGGTGCCAGCATGTGAAAGTAAAGAAACAGCAATAGATCAAAGATGCTTTACAGCTTTGTGAACACAATACTTTGCAGATCTTGGCTGTGATTTTATTATTGTTGCTTTTGATAACACTCAGATTCTCTCCATAAGTGTTTGGGGTTAAATAAGATCCATTATTAAAGTGGTTGTGCGTTTTTTTGACTCTATGTGACTGCAGACTTCTGGATCCTGACAGTGTCTGGTGAGCATGCCTTCCAGATTGATCAGTATTTCCAGTGAGTGCAGGCGGTAACTTGTGGTCACATGCTGACTGTACGTGTCTGTCTACTTTCAATCCACTTGTTGTAAAGGAAGTCAGCAATGTCTAGTCGGAATGTGACCATAAGTATGGAAATCACAGACTTGCGGTCATTTGACCTCCCGCTCTCATCGGCAATATCGGAGAAACCTGATAGCGCGGGGCGTAACGATCGTGGTGGCATATGTAGCTGAAATGCCCAACGGGTCTCTGCACTGCATTACACATTACTGGCCAAACAGAGACCGACATGATTGGGGATGCATGATATCGCCATAGCAGGCACGCCAATGTCAGCTTAAGGCCATTGTGCCGACTACAGAGGAGGACGCTGTAGGATGCCTTAGAAACAGAATCGGGAACATATATACCAGGAAGGGGCCCAGGATGGGAACATATATAACAGGATGGGGGACATATATACCAGGATGAGTACCATATATACCACGATGGGGACATATATAATAGGATGGGGGACATATATAGCAGGATGGGCCCAGTATAGGGACATATGTACAAGGTTGGGAGAAATATATAGCAGGGTTGGCCCAGGATAGAGACATATATACCAGGATAGGGGACATATATATCAGGATGGGCCTAAAATAAGGATATATATTCTAGGATAGGGACATATATTACCAGGATGGGCACAGATAAGGACATATATACCAGGATAGGGATATATATAACAGGATGGGTCCAGTAGGGGGACATACATACCAGGATGGAGACACATATACAAGGATGGGTCCAAGATGGCGACATAAATAACAGGTTAGGCCCAAGATAAGAACATACAGTATATACCAGGATAGGAAAATATATATGAGGATGGGTGACATAGGGACAGGAAGCGGCCTAAGATGGGGGACATTAGTACAGGATGGGGGACATTATTACAACATGACGGGGGAAGGGGGGGGGGGATTTGTATGTCTTTGTAGGATTTAGAATACTATATGGGCCCATACATCTGACCAACCTGCAGGGAGGGGAGTGGCCATGTCCAAATTTTGCACTGGGTCCCACCGAACTTTAGTTATGCCCCTGACTGACAGCATGTGCACCACACGTTGTCAGGATTCAGAAGTCTGCAGTCATATGAAGTGATTGCAAAATTTTATCAAAAGACCAGTAAACCCTATAATACAGTTTTTTGGGGGCAGGTGATTGGTGGTGACACCATCATTGTTTATGGTGCCGTGTGTTGAGACATAGGAGAAGTGGATCCAGGAGGAAGAATAAGCATATATTTTGCCATTATATTTCCCATCCTTTTGAATCCACTCTTTTGGCTTTAAAAGGTTATTCCCTAACAATCAAGTGATCTATGATTCATAAAAAAGGGATAACTTGCTGATTGTTAAGAATCCAAACTTTGTGACCCCCAGAAATCACAGCTCTGGAACCGGGTGATATTGATCATGTTGCTTCTCAACTGCTTTTCCAGGTTTGCTAGGGCCATAGACATCACAGGAGAGGCTGGGGGCATATACATCACTATGGAGGCTGATGCTGGGGCATAAAGTTCACTGGAGAGATGGAGTTAAAAGGCAGGCAGTTGGCAACCGCGGCTACCAGCCCCAGCAGTGCAGTCCCCAGAAATGTATAGTTCCCACGCGGTCCGGTCACCACTATTAGTTTGTGGCAACCAGGATCGGTAAGTCCAGTCACCCATAAACACACCCAACACACCCGATCCCAGAGCAAGCGGGTAAAGCCGGGTAGTGGGATGGCTCAGGCAGCTATGGGACGGCGGGGGGAAAGTGAGCAGGAAGCGGATAAGGAAAGGAAGAGAACAAAGGGAAGACACCATGGGAACTGGGTAGTTAGTTGGAGAACAAGAGACAGAGAAGACAGAGAGCACAGACCCGGAGGCCCAAACCATGATGAGGCCTATCCCGGGTCCCGGGGTACAGATCACAGGAAATCGGAGGGAGTCCTAGGGGCGCGGGCAGTGAGCAATCCACCCACGCACCCGAATCTGCAGTGAAGTGGAAGTTATGCACCCCAGGGCCGTGGGGTACTCGGAACCAGGGTATACTGTCTCTGGGGAGTCACAGGGGTCGAGACCCAGCTCCTGTGACCCTAGGTTCAGTTGAAAAGGGGGATTTCTGGCTTGGTAGGAAAAGGGGATTATGAAAGGGGAGTTATTCGTGACGCCACCCATAGTTTGTGGCTATGGGTGGCCACCACTGCTGCAGAGCCTCCAGGGATGATGGAAGAGCAGCTGAGATGGAGCAGCTCTCCACGGGCAGAGCGGGTCCCCGGAGCAGTGGATGTAGTATAGGTGTAGGGTGTAGGATGGCAGGCGCAAAGCAACAGACAGACTCATGGTTTTGTGTTTCCTCAGTCCTTTTACTGGTGCATCTGTAATTCGGGTTGATGTTACCGAGTCCTTGCCTGAGAACAACTCGGGGTTTTCCTCACCCAGCAGGTTCTAAGGGCTCATTGCTGCGCTTTGTGTGTAGGCTCCTGCTGCTTTAGCTAAGCTGCTGACTTTTTCTCTTCTGCGAGGTGCCGGAATGGCAGGCAACTGTAGTCCTTTATTAGTTGTTCGTTTAGGGTGACAGTTCCTGAACTCTCTACGCTGCTTTGCCTCCGGGCACAGTGTGGCTGGGAAACTTAGAATTCCCCACCTTCCAGTATTGGCTGCCGGGTCGTTAGGCCCTTCACAGCCTGGACTCTGGTGTCCATTCTTTGCGCTGTTCCTCTGGGGTGAGCACGGTATTGTTCCGCTCCCGAGGTGATATGTCGAGCCCCAGGCTTTGGGGTACTCAGGTGGCAAGGATTAACTGTGTCATGGGGAATGGTGGGGAATGGTGGTCCTGGGGGACTATTCTTTTGAAAAAGGGGTTAATATTTACAGGGGATTATATACAAAGTTTTTGTCGTGACACCACCTGCAGTTTCTGATGATTTGCACCAGCGCCGCCACAGTCCGCCGGAGGTTGGTGGTATCGTGGCTGGGATGGTGTAGTCCTCTGCAGGCAGGACTGGGACCTCGGGGGCAGCAATTCTGTAAAAGAACAAGTTCATGCAAAAGAAGATGCAGCAGGGTCGAATTCACTTCACTCCGGGTATTTTACTGGAAACTTTAGCAGCAATAGTTACAGTTCTCAGTTCACTAACATGTTATAATGACAGGTAGCTAACGGGTGGCTGCAAGCAGATCCCAGGTGGTATGATGGAACCCTTAGTGTGTGCCTTCTTTCCCGTCTATTCCTTTCCTGCTTCCCAGTAGTGGTGAAGTCTGGTCCCATGAAGCGAACCTGACCTCCGTCTGTCTCTCTCTTTTCGCTCCCGTCGGGTTACTCTCTGCTGGCTGACCGCCGAACCATCAAGCGGTGCCTGGTACCCTCTTCTGGTCGCTTAAGAGCCTGGGAGCAATATATACTCCCAGGTCTTCGGATTTTCTGTGGTCCTTGGAGGATCCCACAGGTGCGGGCTCCGGTGCCCGGTGACTTTCTACGCCTGGGAAAGCTTTCCTTCTCCCTGGTCCCTCGGCCGAGGGACCTCCTTGCTCCCTCAGGCTCACTGCCTGACTCTCCAACTCCAACTCTCTAACTCCTTGTACTACCCCCCCTAGAGGTGATTTTATTCCCTCCCGGGTACCTCCCACTGTGTGATCTAGTGTGGGAGTGCTGTTGCATGGGTTCCACCCACCATCCTAGAATCCCCTTGCAGCTGGAGTATCTGCACCTCTTTTACAGGTGCAGTACCCCTCTGTGACGCCTGCATAGAGGGGCGCCACAGTTGCTTCACTGCTTCCACAGACCCTAGCCTTTGGCCCTCACACTGAGTTAGCTATCCTGGGATGAGCTTAAGGCAGCTTCCAGTCCACCAAGATATCTTCTTCAGTCCACCTAGGAACTGAACTGACTAGCTCCACCCCAGACCAGAATTTATAGGGAAGCTCTCCCTGTAGCCAGGTTTAGGTCTCCCCCTTCAGGCCTGGAGGTAGAAGGTGTTGTATGTGTTTATTTGCCTGGTGTGAATACTCTTCTCTTGCTCTTGTCGAGCCCCAGGCCCTGGGGTACTCGGGTATCAGGCTCAGGTGGAATGCTTGGGGTGTCACGGGTAGCAGCGCCTGAGCCCGTGGCCTGGGTGACACTTCAAAAAGGGGAATATTTACAGGGGATAAGAGTTTGTCATGTGATGCCACCTGTAGTACCTGGTGATGGGTCACCAGCGCCGCCACAGTCCGCCGGAGGTAGATGGTAGTGCGGCTGAGATGGCAAAGCTCCCTACAGATAGAGCTGGTCCTCCGGGGCAGCGTAGTGTAGAGGGGCAGCCTGGAGTGGGATCTTAGGTCGGGATGGGGAGTGATGGAGCAGTCTATAAGGGGCACCAGAAGCGGAGAGGAATGACGCACACACACTGTAGAAGTCTCTTTTACCTTTTACTGGTGATATAGCAGGTAAAGACGTCCAGGACACTGACAGGTGATCGGGTGCACAGTGGGTCCCCACAGCAAGTGGGTATAAGGCCTCATTTGCTTCTCTACGGTTTCTGAAGCCCAGTCTGCTTGCAGCCAGAGTGGCCTCCTCACTTCCTCTGGTCCTCTCTCCCTCTCTCCTCCTGCGCGGTCCACGGGTTGCCCTCTTTGATCACTGCAGTGGTACACTGCAGTGTCTGGCTCCCTCTCTTTGAGTACGCAGGGGGACCAGGTGACTGAAGTCTTCACGGTGCGATGGGGTTTTCTGTAGTCCTGAAGCATCCTACAGGTGTGGATCCCGAAGTCCGGTATGTCTCTGGGCGAACTTCCACTAGTTCCTCACTTCCTTTTTGCTCTGCTCCTTGCCTTCTGTCCCCACTCCAAGGCTTGCGGAAAGGGGAAAACAGGGCTGCAGCGGTCTGGTTAAAGTAACAAGGGTGCATCCGCACAGGGATAAGAAATATAGGCAAAAAGAAGGAGAAAGATACCCCTGTATAGCGAAGCACAACCGAGAAGACGTATTTCAATGCAAGTGAAGTTTATTAAATAATTAAGTGTATAATGGCATAAAAGAGCCAAGCAGACGTATAAAAACAATTAAAACAAAGACTGGTCCGGACCAGCCCTACCCTCTGTATAAGGCATATATATTACTAAATAAACCCCACAAGATCATACAAGATCATACAAGAGAGACTATACAGATAGTGTAGAATGATGACATCAATTATAAGGTACACCAGTGCACAATCAATTACAGTCAATAGTCATATGTAAAAAAGGGGGGGGGATAATAACATATGGTCAGTGGCACTTGTAACATTACAGCAGGGACATCATACAGAAAATAATAGAAACATCAAACAGTGTCCTCAATGGGTTGACATGAGATATATATCAATACAATTAACAGTGAAGGGAGGTCGCAACCACTCTCCAAGGGACACAGTTATAGGAGAATGTTAAACAGTATCCAATATACATAGTAGTCTAGTTATACAGAGGAACCACATATGAGAACATGAATGTCCAGAGGTATAAGGAGATAAAACGAGTTACCAAGTGCCAAATACCAATGCCCACAGAGGGAGAGAGCAGGTCCGGGCAGGCCCCACGCGTATCGCCAAGCGGCTTCGTCAGGAGCTGGTATGGAAATCAAAATGGGGCTCATTTATAGGATAATGCCAGGTGTAATCTAATAAGATGTTATCCATAACATCCGGTATCTCCCAACGGGGAGATTGTGTGCAGGGTGGACCAGGAAACCTCCAGCGTCATATCCGGTGACGCGGCGCCAACCAACATGTCAAATACCTGGTTGGCGCCCACGTCATATCCGGGACCGCGGGAGAGAGGGGTAAGTTGTAGTAAACACGGGCCGGGAGTTTGCCCGCGTCACTTCCGGTGACGCGGCGCCAACCATATGTGTGAAATCTCTGGTTGGCGCCCGCGTCACATCCGGAACCGCGGTACAGAGGGGAGGGAGAGGTAATCAGTAAGTCTGCAGCATGAATGAGAAGCATAATAGCCCTGAAGCCCCCGTGTGGCGATAGCATCACACCCGGGACAGGGCTACCAGAATATCTAAAGAAGGGATATATAGGAGAATGTGTAACCTAGGTAAAAAAGAAAAGAAAAAAGGAGAAATGAGTTAAAAATAACAAGAAGTGACCATATGGGGAATAGAAAAGCGGATCAGCACAATATAATTACTGGTATTAAAGATGAAGATGAAAAATAATAATGTGAATACGGGGTGATATGAAGACCTGATGGAGCTAAAAAGTCAGTCAAGGGTAGATACATAGAAGATACACTGAGTAGGAACAGACACAAGGGAGTAATTCAATAAAAGGAGTCCACCATTAAAATGGATGAGTAAACTACTCAAATCCATTATCTAGAATCCATTCAGGTTCCAGAATGGAACACAGAGACAGTAACAAGGATATATATAAGAAGCTCGCTCCTTCTTTTAAGCCATTGATATCCAACGACATATTTGTAAAGGCAACCGTCGTTGAGCCACCATCCATGTAATAATAAATGTCTATGTATCCATGAGAGGGAGGGCATCGATCCGAGTAAGTCTCGTGAAGGCGGCTGTTAGATGGTTAGGAAGAGTCTTCAAAAGGTATTCCATATATGCAAGTTGTTTGAAGTGTGTCGATCATCGCGTAGTATATAACTGCGGATTTAGATGATACTCCATATAGAACAATGGTAGCAACCATGTAATCTATTGATCCATAATGGAATCAGGGGACGTACCTATAGAAAAAACATATATATAAGAAATAAGTGAAAGAGTGCAATGAACAGATACAGGCCAAGAGGCAATTTTAATCACCTAGGAATCCAGAAAAGAGGAGCTCCTCATTCAAACCATAGGGACGGACTGTGTGGAGTTCAAAGATCCAACGGGCTTCATGTTGAAGTAATTTGTTACCCAAGTAATCACAACGGCCAGTGCCCATAATCCTCTGTAAGCCAAAGGTACGCAGCCCATTGGACCTCCCTTGATGAAAGTCCAAAAAAATGGGCTGCCACCGGTTTGAGGTATTGGCCGTTAGCTCGAGTATTGGCCGCTAGATTGATGGTAGAAATGTGGCTCTGAATCCGCTTACGCAGTTCCTGCGATGTTTGGCCAATATAAAGTTTATTACATGGGCAGGCCAGGGCGTAAATTACGTTACGTGTCTTACAGTTGATATAGTTTTTTAGAGGGAAGATCTTATTAGTAGATGGATCGGTAAAGGAGTCTCTGGTGGGGATCATCATAGGACAAACATTACATGTTCCACAGGGGAAGGAACCCTTAAGCCGAATACCCCTATTGAGTCTGGTGGTTGGACGTACAAAGTGGCTTCTAGTGAGTAAGTCACTAAAGTTGGGTGCACGTCTGGCAGATAAGGAAGGAAAGGGACCTATTAAATCAGCTACCAATTTATCCTGGGTGAGTATATTCCAATGGGTATGTAATATGGATCTCACCTTGTTCCATCCAACACTGTAATCAGTAACGAATCTGATTTTGTTGTCCGATGTCTTATTCTTTGGAACGAGGAGATCCGCTTGTGAAGTCGCTTTTGCTCTTTCAAAGGCTTGTGATATGACCTTTCTTGAATATCCACGATCTCTAAAACGAGAGGAAAGGTCAAGAGCCTGTTTACGGAAATCCTCGTCAGATGTACAGTTTCGTCGGATCCGTAAGAATTGACCCGTTGGAATACCCTTCCGGGTATGTGGTGGATGGAAGCTGTCAAAACGCAGGAGACTATTGGTAGAAGTAGACTTACGGTAAAGGTCCGTAGTGAGATGTCCATTGGTCACTTTAATCCTTGTATCAAGAAAGACGGCTTCAGACTGTGACATTGAAAAGGTTAGAAAAATATTCAATGAGTTAGAATTCAGTCTTTTAATAAAATGATGGCAAGCTGACTCCTCCCCTGACCAAATAAAGCAGATGTCATCAATGTAGCGTTTCCATAAGGTAACGTGTAGTTTGAAGTCGTCAGATGGAAAAACCACAACTTCCTCCCACCATCCAAGAAAAAGATTAGCTACGGCCGGGGCGCACCTTGCGCCCATTGCCACACCAGTGACCTGGCGAAAATACTGCCAGTCAAAAATAAAGAAATTGTGTGTGAGTACAAATCGTAGGAGGTCGATCAAGAAAGAGTCATGCATGCGATTCGAGTCCAATTGTTTATCCAAAAACGTCATAACTGCGTGAATACCATCCTCATGTTGGATGTTTGAGTAGAGAGACTCGACATCGCATGTGACAATCCAGTCCCCCTCCTCCAAGGCTTGCGGACATCAGAAGAGCCATGAGATTTCCAAGAGCTGTGGCCAACTCCCGACACAGAGCAGAGAAGGCATATTAAGGCCTGGGGACTCTGCTGGTCACCCAAGAAGGCCTGTGGTTGCTGGATCAGGGCTCTGGGCAGCGCTGGGAGAGAGAGAAGCCCAAAAGGAAAGGAACACAAAGGGGGTGCATCCTGCTCGCCAAGGACTACCCGGGCCGCCACTGTACTTGTGCTGTAACTTGAAGCACCTGACCTAAGAAGCCAAGTAAACCAGGTTGGAACTCAGACTATGTGTGAGACTTATTTCCCGCCTGCGCCTGGGGAGCAGTGGACTGCTGAACCCCATAGCCTGCAGTGGACCTGTCCTGACCCTGCCAGTAGCCAGTTCTGCACTACTGGCCTTCCCTCACCCCAAATCACCTTAACTCCAGATGCCCTGGGGATCCGCTCCTCCCGTGAGGGAGCTAAACCATCACGGCTGCAAATCCATCCCTGGAGGTTCCGCATAGCAGCATAGCAGCAGCGGTCCCTACCGGCCGCTTTCCACGGGTGGTGTCATGACGATAAACTCCCAAACTTTTACTTTTTCTTTCCAACCCTCTTTTTCCCCTTTTTACTGACCGCTCATCCGGGTGGCCACAGAGTGGGTTATGCCACTGTGACAGCCCCCAGATGCATGAGGACATATGGAGGGGCTCTGGGTACCGCAGAAAACGTCATTGAGGGCCTCATGCAGCCCACAGGCCTGAGGTTCCCTATATAAAAGTAAAAGTTTACATGTTTGGTATCTATGAACTCATACCGACCTGAGGCATCATACCAACATGTCAGTTTTACCATAGTAAAGAATATGAATAAAAAAATCCTAAACCATTGTAAAATTTCACTTTTTTTTGCAATTTTACCACATTTGGATTTTTTTTCCTATTTTCCAGTGCACTATAAGGTAAAATCGAATGATGTTATTGAAAAGTACAACTTGTCCTGCAAATAACAAGCCCTCGTACATCTATATTGACTGAAAAATAAAAAAGTTATGGCTCTTGGAAGAAGGGGAGAAAAATGGAAAATTAATCCGGGGATGAAGGAGTTAATGAGAATCCCCATTTATATATAGAATACGATGCTTCCCGTACATCGGAGCCGTTCACATGTTGGATGGAGACATATTGAAAGTCAAATATTAAGGAAGAGCATAAGAATATAAAGGGGAAGTGAACAGCAATTGTTCTCAGTGATCTCAATGATACAGAATGGAGTAAAACCCCAATATTAAAGAATGAATTATGGATGTGAACTCCAGTGACTGTTGTTGGAAGTACAGCACATCTCTGTGGTGAATGTGGGGGGTTTGGTGCAGTGAGGGGTCTCTATACAATGTATAATATACTCTGCCATGTCTACAGTAAGTCCACAGTGCTGTATACAGCAGTGGCCACTAGAGGGAGCCCTTGCATTAGGATTTACACTGCTCTCATTACAGGTAATGATACATAGAGCCAAGTGTACGGAGCTCCCCCTAGTGGCCACTGCGCTGTATCTAACAGAGAGAGCTCCATAGAATAACATTGAGATTAAGTCCCGCCCTCCTCCTCCGACCATGTGACCTCCCCCTCCCATCGTGTAGTGTCTCAGTCTGCTTCTAGTAACTGCGACATAACGATTAGGTAGAAGTTGTGAGAGGAGATGGGGCAGTTAGATGTAGATGCAGGTGATGGAGCAGAGGCCCTGCCTGTTGGAGAGGAGCATAGTGTGACTAGTGTGTAGGGTTCAGTGAGGTAATGAGGTAAACTTACCTCACAAAAGACAATCAGAGTAGAGAAAGATCTATATACAGAGATTTGTAGTGAGGACAGTAAAATGGGGTCAGTTCTCAGAATTGCCATCAATTATAAGAAATCCCCCAAAATACCTCAATGCTACAAGAGAAAAACACTGGTGTGACTATAGTGTAGGCCCCTTTCACATCAGCGTTTTTTGCTGATCGCGGTAGTTGCGGTGAAAAAAACGCAACTGCCGCGATTACCGCATAACGGCCGCACTTGCGGCAAGCCCCATACAATGTCTATGGGACTTGCAGTAAGTGTGCGGCAAGTGCGGTTTCAGCACTTGTGGCAGGTGCGGCCGTGAAAAAAACACGGTATACTGCGGTTTTTTCGCGGCCGCACCTGCCGCAAGTGCTGATACCGCACTTGCCGCACCTGCCACAAGCCCCATAGACATTGTATGGGGCTTGCCGCAAGTGAACCGCAAGTGGGCCTTTATGCGGTAATCGCGGCAGTTGCGTTTTTTTTCACCGCAACTGCCGTGATCACCGCAAAACGCTGATGTGAAAGCAGCCTAAATGAGGTAAAATTACCTCACAAAAGACAATTGGAGCAGAAAATGAGATCTATATACAGAGATTGCTAGCGTAGGAGTCAGTGCTCAGAATCACCATCCATTATAAAAAAATCTCCCAAAATAAATCAATGATACATGAGCGACACCAGTGTGAATATAGTGTAGGGTTCAGTGACTTCATGAGGTAAAATTACCTCACAAAAGACAATCAGAGCAGAAAATTAGATCTATATACAGAGATTGGTACAAAAACTCCCTTGTAGAAATAAAAGGCCCCAATCACAATATACTTCCTATACAAACAACCCTGGAGTCAGGCCAAATCATAATCCAAGTGCTCTTTATTAAAAATCACTGCATGAATACTGCAATAAAAGTAATGCCAAGGCGGCACACGAGACAGGCGACCACATGAAAAATTACATACAAGTATGGTAGTTAGATACAATGCTTCACATAACAAGCAATAGCCAGTAATTGCCCAGAACCTGGGTACACATCATACTCGTACGCAAAAAGTAAACCGGTAATCAGATCATGGGTCAAAAAGTGTGTTACCTGTCCGCCTCCTTACGCGTTTCGCTAAGGCTTCTTCCGAGGGGGCACTGCACACAAGGATCGGAGGGCATATTAGCCCCCCAGTCCTGTGTGCAGATCCGGTCCACGGCTGTCTGCCTCAAGCGGACAGCTACGGATCGGATCGCACACGCAGTGTGAAGCCGGCCTTAGAATTTTATTTCCATTTTCCAATGCACTACATGGGATAATAAATGATTTCATTCAAAACTACAACTCGTCCTGCAAAAAACAAGCCCTTTTATATCTATATTGACTGAAAAATTAAAAAGCTATGACTCCTGGAAAAAGGGGAGGGAAAAATGAAAATGAAAAATAGAAAATCGCCCGGGAGCGAATGGGTTACTAATCATGACTCCCAAAATCATTGTGACGTTTTTACTTCTCCCAGAGTCCAAAGACTAAAAAAATGAATATAAAACTGAAATAATCTATATGCCTTTTAAGTGACTTTGAGGGTCTGATGTGACAGAAAATACCCAAAAATGAAACCATTCCAAAAATTGCACACCTCGGACTGCTCAAAACCACATTCAGGACGTTTATTAACCCTTTAGCTGGAATGAAACCTAAAAATGTGGCCTTAACCCAAAATTATTCACTTTCACAAGGGATAGCATAACAAAATGGACCTCAAAATTTGTTATCCAGTTTCTTCTGAGCGCTGATACCCCACATGTAGTCAGAAACATCCAGACAAATGCTCTGGAAAGAGCAATATGTGTATTTTATAACACAGATTTGGCTGAAATAGATTGCCAACAGCAGAAATCCCCCACAAGTGACCCCATTCTGGGAACCAGACCCTTCAAGGATTTCATTCAGGGGTATAGTGAGCATATTGACCCCACAGATACTTTATAGAATTTGTTAACATTTGGTCCTTATTGAACATTTAAATTTTTTTCTCAAAAGTGTTGTTTTAGCCCCACATTCTCACTTTTGCAAAAGGCAACACCAAATAGTGGACCCACAATTTGGTACTTTATTATGAGCGTTGTAATGATGCGGTCACAAAGTTCTGTTTGGACAAATGGGAGGGCTCAGAAGGAAAAGTATTGGATTAGGCCCCTTTCACATCAGCGTTTTTTTTAAATCGCGGCAGATGCGGTGAAAAAACTGCATCTGCCGCGATTACCACATAACCGCGACACTTGCGGCACAGTTGCAGCAAGCCCAATGCAATGTTTATGCGGGCTTGCGGCAGGGGCACAGTTGCGGCAAGCCCAATGCAATGTCTATGCGGGCTTGCGGCAGGTGCGGCAAGTGCGGTTTCGGCACTTGAGGCAGGTGCGGACGAAAAAAAAAACGCGGCTGACCGCGTTTTTTTTCGTGGCCGCACCTGCCGCAAGTGCTGAAACCGCACTTGCCGCACCTGCCACACACTTACCGCAAGCCCCGTAGACATTGCATGGGGCTTGACGCAACTGTGCCGCAAGTGTCGCGGTTATGTGGTAATCGCAGCAGATGCGGTTTTTTCACCGCATCTGCCGCGATTTAAAAAAACGCTGATGTGAAAGTGGCCTTAGACTCTTGAAACACAAATTTGTCTGTATTTGAAATAGATTGTCATGTTATCGGAGCCTGTGTGGTTCAAGAAAAGAAAAAACCCCATAAATGTCTTTTGTGTAAATTAGCGCATTAGCTTGGAATACCAGAGGAAAGTCACGATTGGCAAACCGATGTGCATCTCGTGAAATCAACGAACCAGGAGAAAGACAAGCGCAGAATAGGGTCTTATCCAATGTAACAGGGATATGGGATGGTGTCAAGACCACTCACCAGGTTGTGTGAGGCACAATGACTATCCAAACATATGAAGCTGCAGCGAACCACTCGAATAGTATAGAAAAAGGATGAAAGGGTGATAAAAGATTGCGCTGCCGTCAGAAATTAATATCTCAGCAAATGCCAGATATCATCTTTCCAAAGATTTTATTGTTCTCAACGCATTTCATGGGCCCACTGCCCACTTCTTCAGGAGATAAAATCATATTACAGACACTGAAAACATCCACATATAACCTACAAATGAAAAACCTCTTATTTTATAAAAGAGCTGGCAACCAAAGATTATTTTATCAAAAACAGAGTATTGATCGTAATAAAGACCATCACAGAACCACACCAACTCTAAATAATAGCAAATATTACAAATTTTATTAGTAAATAAATAACAAAGACATGAAAACGTAGGATAGTGCAATATGAACATCCATTTGGAGAATATACACAGAAAATTAATTTGTGATATAGTTGTTAAACCCCTCAGATAGGGGAGAGAAGACTAATTCGTGTGGGAAACACATGCAAACCTCCTTGTAAAGGTGCTTTCACACAGCGTTTTTCTGTGATCCGTGGCTGTCCGTTGTAAAACGGACAGCCACGGATCAGATTTTGGCCCCATGTTATCCTATGGGCACGGATCACATCGGATTTGGCCTTATTGGCATCCGATTTTGGTCGGATCCGATCCTGGCCGATTTTTTGCTGTGCCCAAAATCGCAGCCTGCTGCGATTTTTGGCACAGCGGGTCAGATTGGACCGAATTGGATCCGACCTGATCCGCGCCAAATAACATGGGGCCTATGGAGCGCGGATCCGAGGAAACAGCTCATGTCTCCTCGGACCCGATGTTAGTGCACTGAGCATGCTCAGTACACTAACACCGCTCTGTGCCATCTAATATCACTTCTGCAATGTATATTCATACATTGCAGAAGTGATATCTCCTGAAAATAAAGGGTTAAAAATAAAAAAATCTTTATCCTCACCTCTCCCACGATCCAGCGATGCCTCCAGCGCTCTGTGCTTCTAGGACCTGGCCTGACGTCACAGTTGAGTCACATGGCCGGTTACCGCGGTAACCGGTCATGTGACTGTGACATCACGCCAGGTCCTGTTGATCAGAAGAAGCTGGAAGCAGCGCGGGTGTCGCGGAGAGGTGAGAATGAAGATTTTTTTATTTTTTAAGGTCTGCAAACAGGGGAGCAAAGAGGGGGGAGATAGAGGGGAGACACAGGGGGACAAAGAGGGGAGACACAGGGGGACAAAGAGGGGAGACACAGGGGAGACACAGGGGGACAAAGAGGGGAGACACAGGGGAGACACGGGGACAAAGAGGGGAGACACAGGGGGAGACACAGGGGGACAAAGAGGGGGTGCAAAGAGGGAGACACAGGGGGACAAAGAGGGGGTGCAAAGAGGGGAGACAGAGGGGGACAAGGAGGGGAGACACGGGGGGACAAAGGTGACAGGAGGGAGAGAGAAGGGGGACTAGATGACAGGAGGAGCAGGGACAGGATCCAGCTGATGCTGTTAAATATTGGAATCGGATGCCTATTTGGCATCCGATTGCAGACATCAGTTTGGATCCGATGCTGTCCGAGGGGAGCAGCAAAAAGTCTGATCCCCTCGGACAGCATAAAAACGCAGTGTGAAAGCAGCCTTACAGAAAATTCTGAATTTAACTGCTACAGAATATTGGACCAACAATCCCTCCTGACGAAGTCATCTTCCTGACGAAACGATCGTCGAGGTTTAGTCGTGTGGGCTCCACATCGGTCTCCTAGATCAAAGGATTTATACCATGGCACAGGGTAAATCAGATGTTATATATGTTTAAACACAGTTACTTTACCATTATAGGACAGACTGGACATCTGTCTCAGTCTGCCTTTATGGGCTGTATTTGATTCTCCAGGATTTCCATGTGTTATTTCTTTTGTATGCTATATAGCAATAGTATTATTTATACAGAATAGGTTTAATTTCTATCTGACCCTGTTAATATTTTCTGGATCAGGGATTGTTGGTCCAATATTCTGTAGCTGTTAAATTCAGAATTTTCTGTAACAAGGAGGTTTGCATGTGTTTCCCACACAAATTAGTCTTCTCTCCCCTATCTGAGGGGTTTAACAACTATATCACGAATTAATTTTCTGTGTATATTCTCCAAATGGATGTTCATATTGCACTATCCTACGTTTTCATGTCTTTGTTATTTATTTACTAATAAAATTTGTAATATTTGCTATTATTTAGAGTTGGTGTGGTTCTGTGATGGTCTTTATTACGATCATTACTCTGTTTTTGGTAAAACTGAAAACATCCACCCCTAAATAGATGTCCGGATATGTACGCCTCATATCCAACTATCTACAGTATATAGGGGCCTGGAAAGTTGGGAAATGCTCAGACTTTTCAATAACGTTTATGGAGTCCACATTGTGGAGTATGTTGACGAGAATTTGAATAATAATAGTTTGGTCTCTGAGTGATCAAGCACAGGAATTAGTTGTGAAATGTGGTAAAATGTGTTTTACTGATGAAAATATTAATACTTGGTCCCATAAAAAATAGTCTACAGGAGCCACTAAAGAGAAAATATAAAAGTAAATTATATGGAAAAAAAAGACTACCACACAATTTGGTGTAATTTATGTCAATTTAATGTGAGTTGTGTGGTAAGTTACAAAACAGGTGACACAAAGGCCTGGTTGGGATGGGCACATGGGGCTATAGCTTCAACAAACAGCATTTTTTTTTGGATGGGAGTGGGAGGTGCAGGGCAAATTAAATGGCACTCTGACAGTCTCCAGACATCCTTCAACTCGAAGGTTGCTTTCTGTGCCGTGGAGTCAAATAGGAGGCACTCAACAATTTTCTCCTGGTCCTGGAGGAATGTGAGTACTCCTTGAGACTTCTTATACAGGACAAAGCTGTTGAAGGTATCAATGTGTATGAGGTAGATTGCTACCAGGCCCTGGTTTTACACTTCACCAGATTCTGTTGAAACACCTCATCCGACAGGTCTATGCCTGCCATAAACTTATAAAACACAACCTTTAATAAATATTAAAAACTACCACTGAAATACAGATGTGTAAGGCCCCTTTCACATCAGCGTTTTTTTCAAATCGTGGCAGATGCGGTGAAATAAAACGCATCTGCCGCGATTACCGCATACCGGCTGCACTTGCGGCACAGTTGCGGCGCGGTTGCGGTAAACGCCATACAAGGTATAGGCGGACTTGCGGCAGGTGCGGCAAGTGCTGTTTTGGCACTTGCGGCAGGTGCGGCCGCGAAAAAAAACGCGGCTGACAGCTGACAGCTGGTGGAGCAGCAGCATTGAGGCAGAGGGGGCTGGGAGAGTCGGTGCTGCTTCACTTCCGGCTCTTCAGGCATCACACCCTCTCCAGAAGTCAGAAGACAGTGAGACGACCCGGCCGGTGAGCAAGCTGATTGAGGATACTGAGGGCTCCAGCCAGGTAAGAGCCCCGGAGCAGGGCTTTGGTCTGGTGGAGAGGGAAACTGTCTGTGAACACAGCACTGCAGTGCACAGCCACCAACATGATTTGGGCGGGGGGGGAGGGGGGCCCCGAAAAATTTCTTGCACCAGGGCCCACTACAGTCTGGGTCCGCCCCTGGACGTATGATTGGTCATAGGACCGACTTCATGGACACTTATATTTTGGCTGGATCATTTCATGTCTGACCATCTATGAGCTGTAAGATATATATTAGATACCAATAGCTATTGTGACCACTGCCCTATAGGCTTCTGATGTATACTATTTACCAATGTTTGCTTTTGGTCGTTCTTACATGCTATAGCTATTACTATTTGCTGTTTTACACATTGTGTTCCCTATGGACTGGTAACCTGTTCCGTTTAATTCACTGAATTTGGTACCTGCCGAGTATATAGGTATTTTCTGAGTATACCCACTGACTTCTGACATTCACTCATGTACTTTAGACTATTGTCATTTTTTAATAGGTCAGGTGGACGCTTTATTTTTAGTCTATTATGTGTTTTTTGATGTGGGATGTCTATATTCGTCTGTCTTACACATCTGTGTGTGAGAGGTATATTTTAATATTTATTAATGGTTACGTTTTATCTCACTTTGGTGCTTTATCTACTTGCTTCTTGCATGTGATGAAGTGGAAGAGACTGAAGAGTTCCTAGTGAGGCGTTTATCCTGATTACTTTTTTATACTGCAATCGAAATATTTTTTTATTTTTGTAGTCATGTGACATCCCTCCGTTATTTTTTAAAGTAAATCAGGTTTTATTGAAAAATTTTGCAAGGCAAATATTAACAAACACACAATAACAGATTTGTTAAAGTATTACAAGCCATAAGTTTGGATGACTATGAAGTATAGGATCAAATAAAGTACTTTGACCAAAGCAAATTTATCTGTAAGCAAGCTCATTTCTAATCAAATACAAAAATTATCCTCAGGATGTAAGTGAGAATAAACATTATAAACTAAAGTAAGGCAAATTTTGTATACTCGTATGAACATGTCCTAACTTCTAACAAAGCCCAGTTAACCCTGGGCAACAAATGAAATTAGCGATGGAGAACCTGTATAACATTAACCAAAACTAAGATAGAAAAGGAAAAAGTAGAAAGAAAGTAGTAAGAAGGGAATAGAGAAGTAGAGTAGGGCTAGTGTAATAATCATCCAACAGAATCGAGGATAAATAAGTGACGATCATCCATCCACAGATTAAGATTGCTAATGTAGTAATTGGTAATATGGTATTTTGATCCCTCCCCAAATCGACCCAGGGATACCCCTCAAGAGATCCAGTGAGTAAGAGCATCTGTTTCCCTGTAAAGAATCCACGGAGTCCATCTACGACAATGTCTGTCCAGGCTGTTAGCATCTGGAAGACTATGGCTAATCAATTCTTCCATTCTGCACATATCATTAAGTTCCGTGACTAGCTCCGCTCTGGGTGATCTTGCAGTTTGTTTCCTATATCTCGGAACTAAGCGTCTTGTCGCGGTCAAAAAATATCTGAGGAGACTATTCTTAAATTTGGAAATGGACATCTGGTGTAGGTTAAGGAGAGCCAGCTCAGCCGATAGGGGAGTGTGCTGTGATGTTACCTGCTGATAAAGATCGCCTACGTCACCCCAAAACGATTTAATTACTGGGCAGGTCCACCAAATATGGAGGTATGAACCTCTATCTTGTGGGCATCTCCAGCATGTATTTGACGCCTCCGAGAAGATTTTATGGACGTCTACTGGACACCTGTACCACCTCGCCACCACCCTATAGTTTTGCTCCTGTGAGAGTGCCTCTGACGAAGCTTTCCGGGTGGATAGGAAAATTCTGTCCCACTCTTTTTTTTAAATCAAATATATTTTTATTAATAAAGAATCCAACATATTATTTCACAGTAGTTTCATTAACATTTATCTCAGTAATTGTCTCCTTTATTTTCCATAAACAATACAAACCCGTGAACTCCCTTTCCCTCCCCCCCCCTAACTCCCACCCCTCCCCTTTCGAGCCAAGCGGTGATACCGTGTTACACGTACTTTTGAAACAAATACAGACTTCAACTCATTCCCCTCTATCTCATTATATAGAAGACGCTGCCCCCCAGGTGGAAACTCTATCCCCTCCCGTAGGAGAGCCACGGCGACCAGATTCTCTCATAACACTCTAGTTTACCCCTTTTTCGGTATACCCCTCTTTCCATAAGAGAAACATATTTTGCTCATTCCATAAATTCTTGTCTCGATGGTGGTTCTGCATCAATCCAATGCCGGGCGACCAACTTTCGTGCTATATAAAGTAGCCTGGCTATGGCTATCTTTGAAGATTCCTCTGTCTGGATTTCATCCACATATCCCAATATGCACACTTTCGGATCTCTAGGCACTACACAGCTATACGCACCCTCCACTCTGTTTAACACCCTTATCCAATAACCACTCAGTTTTGGGCAGTACCACAACATATGTAGTAGGTCCGCCGGTTCCCCTCGACACCTGGGACACTCAGCATGAGATTTTAAATGTATCTTATGTAAGAATTCTGGGGTACGGTACACCCTGTATAAAACATAAAGTTGAGATAGCCTGCCTGGTTCACATATTGATTGTTTTGGTATCCACTCTAAAATAGATTCCCATTGATCATCTTCTATTGTTCCCATCTCAGCTTAGCATTAGACGGATGTTGTAGCAAAAAGGTGTGCGTGATGTCCCGATATGTGGTTGCAATTACTCCTTTCGTGGGGCCTCCTTCACACACATAGTCCAGTACAAGATCCGTCTGGGTCGTCAGTACCCTCTGTTTAGCTTGTGCTCTTACAGCGTGCCTCATTTGCAAGTACTGAAATATCCCTGTCTCTCTCAGCCCAAATTCTTCCCGTAGTCTCGAGAATGGCCTAAGCGTCTGTCCATCCAGGACTTGTTTTGCTAATACTATGCCCCGGTCTCTCCACTCCCCCAGGCATCCCAGTTTTCTATCTCCGGAAGGTTGGAATTATGCCATAGCGGGGAATAGTTCGTCAATCCTTCCACCCCTCGGAGTTTCTTCAATTTATCCCAGATAACATGTATTAGCCGAATAGTCGGACATTGTTTCCCCAGTGTTTGAAATGTCCCATCCTCCACCCCAAAGATTATCGGACACCTATTAGTCACCCCCTCCAGAACCTTTTGAATAGAAGGCTGAGCCGCTTTTTTCGTCCATCCTCTCATATGTTGAGACTGCGCCGCCACATAGTATAGATAGGGATTAGGTAGGGCCAATCCGCCTTCGTCTTTAGGTCATGAAGAAGTTCCAATCTCAGCCTCGCCAACCTCTTACCCCAAATCAACCCACGGAACAACGAATTGATATATTTAAACTTAGACTGTGGAATAGGGATCGGGGCATTATGGAAAACATACAGCAACTTAGGCATCAGCACCATCTTTATTAAGTTCACCCTTCCCACCACAGACAGTGTAGCCTATTCCACACCTTCATCTTATCTTTAATAACCTCTAGGACCGAACCCAGATTTAAATCCAAATACTTTGTAACAGGAATTGACACCCATATTCCCAGATATTTGAACCTATCCACCACTCTGAGGCCCCCGCTTTCCGCCACCGCCGAAACCCCTTCATCCACCGGAAACAGGGTGGATTTGTTCCAGTTGATCTTAAGCCCAGACATATAACCATATTGTTCAATAAGCCACATGGCTCTCGTCATGGAAGCACCCGAGTCCTGCAGAAACAATAGAATGTCGTCTGCATACATTGCTACTCGTTCCTCCATTCTACCATATCGGAAGCCAACCACTTCCGTATCCCTTCTCAATTTTTCTGCAAGTGGTTCCACAACGAGAGCAAACAGCAGTGGGGAAAGCGGGCATCCCTGTCGAGTGCCCCTTTGTAGCATGATCGGCCCAAAAAGTGCCCCATTAACTCTTACTCTGGCCTCTGGTTGGGTATATAGTAATCGTATCCATGATACAAAGCCTGGGCCAAATCCCATGGCATCCAACACTTTCCACAGGAATTGCCAGTTCACACAGTCAAATGCCTTCTGGGCATCCAACGAGGCTATTACCCTCCTACCCGTGTTGTCATCTGACAATTGTAGGTTCAAAAACAGTCTCCGTAGGTTTATTGCAGTAGATCTACTAGGCATAAACCCAGACTGATCCGGGTGTACTAAGGAGCTTATCACCCCCGTCAATCTATTGGCTAATGCTTTTGCAAGAATTTTAACATCAACGGGTAGCAGAGAAATCGGCCTGTAAGAATCTGGCAACCCAAGATCCTTGCCCTCCTTCGGCAACACCACAATCATCGCCTCCCGCATGGACCTTGGCAATATCCCTTCCTCTCTGGAACATTCCAGTACCTCCAGCAACTTAGGCAACAGTACCTCCTCAAGTCTTTTATAAAGTTCAGCCGGCAATCCATCAGCCCCTGGTGCCTTATCATTAGCCATAGACAACAATGCCGTACTAAGTTCCTCGCTCGTTATCGATGCCTCCAGCATAGCCCTGTCTTCTTCAGATAACCTCGGCAGGTTCAGACCACTCAAGTAGTCCTCCATCCCGTCCGTGTCAACCTCCGCCCCAGAGGAATATAGTGCTTCATAGAATTTCCGAAACACTTCCCCAATGCCAGCTGAGTTCGTTATTTTGACTCCCATCAGAGTCAGTTAGTGAGTAGACAAAAGGGGTTTTCCTCTGTGCCGAAGCCACCAGGGACAATAGATGACCCACCGCCTCTCCCTCAGCAAAAAATGCCATACGCCTAAACTCATTCCGCTTAAGTGATTTATCAAGCAGAAATGCATCTAAATCCGCCTGAGCCTCACGCAATCCGGGCCTAAGGTTACTGTCCTCTCCCATTAGTAAGGCCTCTTCTGCCTCCTTCACCTTTTTTACTTTTTTCTCTTCTTCTAGTCTCGTCTTGGACTTACGCAGGTTGACCTCTTTAGACAATATTCCCCTCAAGTAGGCTTTCATAGTATCCCAAACTACAGATGGCGCAGCGGACCCAGCATTAAATTAAAAAAATTCCCTAGTCTGTCGTTCTATTTGCTCCATATCAATAGATTGTAGCCATATTGGATGTAGCTTCCAGTGTAACCTGTTCCCATTCAGTTGTTCCCCCAGTCTTACGGACACACATATCGGTTTATGGTCAGACAGGACCCTGGGAAGATACTCCACAGTCAAGACAAGTTCGTCCATGCGATCGTTCCCTAAAGCCATGTCAATGCGTGAGAGAGTATTATAGGTAGTCGAATAGCAAGAATAGCATCTCACCTCAGGGTTCCGTACCCTCCAAACATCCCTAAGTCCCAATTCTCCAAGAAGCAACCCAAAGGGTGTACTACGTCCACTAGTTCTGTGTTGATTACCTCGGAATCTGTCCCAATACTTGTACATTATTCAAATCTCCCACCAGAAGTACCGGTATATCTCCCATGTGTCCCAACCACTCCATAATCTCTTTAATCTTTCCACTAGAATATGGCGGCGGAATATACAACGCCACCACCGCTATCAAGCACCCTTGAAGTCTACAGATCACAATGACATATTGCCCATCCCCATCAATGCGCGTCTTCACCTCTTCATATTTAGTTGTTCTAGGTATTAGCACAGAGACTCCCCTGGAGTACGTAGAATATGTGGAATGATAAGATTCCTGTAGCCACCTTTTCCGCAGAAGGTCTAGTTTATCTTCTACCATATGGGTTTCTAATAGGCAGATAATTGCGGGCTTCTGATCCAGGATATATTGAAACACTGCGGCCCTCTTGGTAGCGTCAGATAGCCCTCTCACATTCCAGCTAAGCACTTTACTGTATGCCATCAATTAGTCTGAGATCAAACCAATACAACATACTATTGTAGTTTCTCCATCGCCTGGCCCCTTCCCTATTCCAACTCCCTGTATTCCCCCCCCCTTCCCCCTGCCAACCCCCTAGTAACCAAAAAACATGCGTCACTCCCTTGTAACGCGGGTCTCCAGATCTCAGCCGGAAGCATCTGTACCTCTCCCTGTCGCCTTACTCCCGCCTTAATGAACCTTGTATATAATTATTGTATAATATCGGTAATTTTAAACATATCCTCCCTCCCAAATAACAATAATCACCCCTAGATAGACTCCCGTTTCTCCCCATCCATAAAATACAGTGCATATCATCATAACAACAATCCCGTAGGTCACCTAAAGGGAGAAAAAGGAGAACAACAAGCAATACCAAACATTTGGGCCACATTGTATGCCTATGCCAAGTATGCAAGCATATCAGGCGGCCCATTCCCTTACGGATCCTAGGTCAATATAAAGTTCACCTAGAAAAGGGAAAAAAAGAGGTGCAATATAATAATAATAAAAGAGGAAATAAAGTCACATATAGAATGTAGCCACCAAGACCCTTAGATCTCTTATGGTACCTTTACACGCCGCGACGGCAGGCTGGATACATCCCGCTACAGGCTACAAATGTAGCTTGTAGCGTCAATGTAGCCCGTCGTAGCGGCGTCTGAAGACGCGACGCTACAGCCGGCGACAGATACATCTGTTTATGGGCTCTGCTCGAAAACTGATGGCTACATCGCCGATGGTAGCGAGCTGTATCGGCGTGTAAAGCAGCAACGGAAGGGAACTCTGGACACCCTGCGATGTAGCTGCAATGTAGCTAAGGCGTGACCCAGGCTCCGGGATACCCCGCCCCATCACCGATCATTGGAGGAAGCTCCTGCATGACGATTGGTAGTCGCTGCCTAGGGCGGCATATTTAAGGAGCTGACCAGTCACACTACACAATTGCTCGAGCGTGCTGTATTTCTCAGCCTCCTGCGATGCCTGGCCAATCATGATGATATTGCGATGTCCTATCATCGTACGGACGGCTCGTAATCCAAGATTGTGGCACGCCTATGTGCTGTCCCTGCTGCACCAGGTCCTCCTGTAGTAGCTGGTTGTAGCGGTGTGTACATGAGCTACAGCTGGCTACTTGAGACACCCGGCGATGTAGCTAGCTACAGATGTAGCGTGGCGTAGCGCACCTTATGGCGGCGTGTAAAGAGGGTGCGTTGACCGTTTGTAGCCGTTTAAGCGTGCTCGTGCACGTGAAGTAGCGGGATGTATCCAGCCTGCCGTCGCGGCGTGTAAAGGTACCATTAGAGGTATCACATGCAGTTTCCAACAGATATACCAGCTCACTTGTCTCGAGCAAAAACTTCAGTCATGACTCATAACTCGATAGAATGTCTCTCATCCGTCGTGTGCTCTTAGACGCTTAGAATTTGTGTCCAACCAATTATTCGCATCTTCCGGTGAAAGAAAAAACTGCGCTTTCCCCATGGCCTCCACCCGCAGTTTGGCTGGGAAGAACATAGCATACTGTAGACCCATGTCTCTCAATCTCTTCTTCACAGCAGTAAATTGCTTCCTCTGCTTCTGCACTGTGGGTGAATAATCCGGGTAAATTGCAATGTCCTGACCATTATATGACATATCCTCTGCGTCTCGTGCCTTCCTCAGTATAATGTCTCTGTCTCTATAGTTTAGAATCCAGGCTAGGATAGTGCGTGGCTCTGATCCTGGGGGTCTGGGCTGCATCGGCACCCTGTGAGCCCGTTCAACAGCATACACCTTAGTCAGTGATGATTCTCCAATTTTATCTTTCAGCCATTGTTCTATGAAGGCAGTAGGATCCCTCCCCTCCGCCTTTTCAGGGAACCCCACTATCCTCAGATTGTTCCTTCTAGATCTGTTTTCCAGATCATCATTTTTTGCTATGGTTTCAGCCAGCAGTTTATCCTTTCTGGAGTCAGATCTTTGCAGCTGTTGCACTCTGTCCTCTGTGGCACTGACTCTGCCCTCCATTTCAGTCATCCTGATATCAGACTTCTTTAATGTCCCCTTAATAGCAGCAATCTCTCCTTGCAGGCCCTGTACATTAGTGGCCACAGTGTTCAGGGTGGACTTCATGGACGTTATTAGGGAAAATAAGTCCTTCATTGTGGGCTCCTCTGGGATTTCCTGTCCCTGCTGTTGTCCCTCCATCCCATCCTCCCTTGCTGCAGCCTGTCTGCTCATCTCCATGCCCCCCTCGGATCCACATCCACTTCCATCCTCCTCCTCCCGGCCATCATGTTCCTCCTCACCCACCTCAGCTGCTTCACTACCATGGGCGAATCGCTGCAGCTTCGCCGCTGCCGCCATGTTCCTCCGGCAGGCCGCGTTCTCTTTCTCGGCCTCCATGCGCGCGGCGGCGCCATCTTGTGTCCCGCTCCCTCCACCAGCTCCCGCGTCTTGCTGGCGTCTGCGGGTCATGAGGCCTCAGTGGCGGCTCCGGGAGTGCGTTCCGGGTACAGGGCAGTCTCCCCTCACTGGTGGGGTCTCTCCGGTGCAAAAATTATTAGCACCGATCAGGATAAACACAAAGGCTCAGCGGGAGCTCTCCCTGGCACGTCCGCTCACATGCCCGGCTAAGCCACGCCCCATTCTGTCCCACTCTAACTCCGTTATGTGCCTCTTTAGGTCCGCGTCCCACTCCCTCATGAACCCCAGAGGCCACGTTCAAATCCCAGCTGATGAGTCCTTGAAAAGACCGTAGAGACAAATCTCCCCTACAGAGATTTTCAAATGCTGTCAATGGCCGTTGGATATCGGCCATATGGAGAGACTGAGTATATAGCTATAAAGTCTAGCATATAAAAACCAAGAGTCAGGCGGAAGGGCTGAGCATGGGTAAAGAGAAGATAAGGGCTTAAGTCTGGAGTTGATGATGAAGTCCGATAGTGCGGGGTGTGAGGATTTTTGGAACATTTAAAAAAGAGGTGCTGCTATTATCTATGGGAAATGATGGGTTGCTATAAAGAGGTGTCATTGGGACCAGGAATGTGGTTATACCCAATTTTTGGTGATGGTGTTTTAGGAAAGTATGGAGCTGCTTAGTCATATATGAGGCAAAGGATAGATCCAAGGAGGCCGGTGACCATATTGTCTCCAGGGGAGGTACACTAGTGCCGTCAGATTCAATTTCTACCCATCTTCTACCTTGGCCCTGCATGAAAAAGTCAAGAAGGCTTTTACCCATAGCGGCCGCATGGCACCCCCCCCAGCTGCGTGATCCCTACACAACACGTGGTATAACAACCTCGGACGACCATGTGACCAGATAAATCTCGTTATCATGGTTTTAAGTCGGGAGAAAAAAGAAGCTGGAAGAATAATGGGCAACGTTTGAAAGACATATAAAAGCCTGGGGAGAAGATCCATTTTGATAGAATTAATCCTGCCTAGCCATGTCAGTGTTAGTTCATTCCACTTAGTGAGATCTTGTTTGACCCGCGAGAGGAGTATAGTATAGTTGGCAGAATATAATACAGAGGTGTCTTTTGTTAATTTAATCCCCAAATAGTCTATATATTCGGATTTCCACAGGAATGGGAATTCTCGCCTGAGAAGTGTGACGACTACCCCAGATAGAGATATGTTCATAATCGCAGATTTTGTAGTGTTGATTTTGAAGTTGCTTAAGCACCCATAAGTGTGGAGGTCCGATAGAATATTTGTGATACTGATTAGGGGATTGGTGATAAATAGTAACAAGTCGTGGGCAAAAAAGCGCAAGTTTGTGCTCATTTTTCCCTATCTCCAATCCCCGGATCGCAGTGTTTCTCCTAAGGGCATTAGCGAGAGCTTCCATACATATTACATAGAGTATTGGGGATAGAGGGCACACCTGGCGTGTGCCATTCCTTATTTGGAAAGGTTCTGATAAGGATCCATTAACTTTAATGTACGCAGTGGGTAGGGAATAAAGGGCTCCTATTCTATGTAACATAGTGTGGTCCAGGCCCAGACGTGTTAGAGTGGCAAACATGAAGTCCCAGTGCACCATGTCAAACTCTTTTTCAGCATCTATTGAGAGGATGCACATGGGAATCTTCCTCCTCCTATCCCCATCAATCAGGGCGATGGATTTGAGAGTGTTGTCCCTGGCTTCCCGTCCAGGGACAAAGCCCACCTGGTCTCTGTTTATGATGCTAGGAAGGTGAACCTTCAATCCGCCAGTATCCTAGCATACAATTTTATGTCGAGATTCATCAAAGAGATTGGGCGATAGCTGCTACAATAGGAGGTATCTTTTCCCGTTTTAGGGAGGACCACTATGTGAGCCATAAGTGCCTGTGGCGGGAAAGAGCCACCGCATGATGCACTATTACAGACTTCCAGGAAAAGAGGGCTAAGTAATTGTGAGAACAACTTTACAAATCTTGCCGTGATTACCGTCCGGGCCTGGACTTTTACCAACTTTCATCGATTTTATTCCTTCTCTACTTCTTCTAGTGTGAAGTCACTCGCCAGTTTTTCTTGAGCCATTTTCGAAATAGAGGGCAGCCTGCAGCCCCTAAGATATTTATGCGTTTTGGTTACGAGTTGATCTTTCGGGAGATCCCTATAGTGTCCCTCTATATTGTATAGTGTGGAATAATATTGCCTGAAGCGCGCTAGAATATCACTGGTTTTGTGTTGGGATTTCCTGTTAATCCCTTTGATGTGTGTGATGGTGGAGGAAATGGGTCCTGGATGTAAAGCCCTGGCCAAACGTTTTCCCGCCTTTTTGCCCAGCAGATGAAATTTTGATTTCATTTGAGATCTGATGGATCTATCCCTCTGGTCCAGAACGGAGAGTAGTTTATGTCTGGTCGTGGACAGCTGAGCAAAGCAAGTAGGGGTCAGGTTAGATTTGTGAGTGGAGTCCAGGATAGAATTTGGTGTAGTAAATCTTTAATTTCCTGGGATCTAATATGTTTCAGACTGAGAGCCATGGGATATAAAAACTCCCCTCAGGACACTCTTAAGAGCTTCCCACTTGACAGGAGGTGGTGTTGTGTCAGAAGTATGGTCCACTATGAAATGTTTAATTGTTGTTTACCAGATCTAGATGGCAAGTTGGGTCTGAAAGTAAATTTTCATTTAGTCGCCATGTGAACTCTCCCCTGGAGTCAGAGGGGAGCTGATTGGTGAAATAAATCGAGATATGGTCAGACGAAATGATTAGGTCAATGAAAGCAGTAACTCCCATGTCCAAAAGGAGTGGGACACGTAAAAGCGGTCAATCCTGCTATATGAGGAAAAAACAGAGGAATAATACATATAGTCTCTAGTATGGGGGTGCAATATACGCTATACGTCTACTAAATTAATGTCATCCCACTGTTTTCAGAGGCGGTGGCAAAGTGGCACAGGCATACAGGACCTACCCGTGGACATGTCAGATGACGGCTCAGCAGGGAGATTAAAGTCCCCTCCCAGAATGATCATGGTGGACCCAGCGAACTCCTCCAACAATTTGCGAGTCTGCAACCCAAATCAAGTACTTGATAAAGGACAATGTGAGGTCCGAAACGTCGTGCCGTTTTTATGCTGGAATAAAGTTTTGATGGAATAATCGCACCCCCGTTTCTTCTTCAATTGTTTATGTGAGTATCCAGGTTGGACTCCCTGTTTTTTTTTTTTAAACCAATAGTATTTTATTGTGTTTTGTAAAACATCATGGGATACAGGAAGGAAAAACCAGGGGAACAATGGGGTGAAATTTCAGACACAAATAATCGTCTGACGAGGGGACTGCAATGTTCAGAGTGCAAACAATATCCAACAAACCGATTTGGAATGGTATTACAAAAACATGTTAAAACATCACATATAAAACTAGGGGTATTATATTAAGAGAGAGGGAATATCTACCCCAACAATGAGGGGAAAGGAATGGGGAAACATGGAAATGGAACATGGGAGGGATAAACAGAGATGTGGGGGTTAACAGAGGGATATGGGGAAAGATAATTGGAAGAGGGGGGGGGACAAGGGGGGAAGGGGAAGGAAAGGGGGGGTAATGTGATGAGAGGAAAGGGAAGGGGGAGTGAGGATGGGGGAGGGGGGGGGGAAAGGGGGGGGAGGGGGAAACCAAGTGCTTAGTACGGACACACGGCCAGGCAGCCTCCAGCTCAACGGACCCCACGATTGGGTTCCAGAAAACAGAGATATCATAGGTATTTTTAGAAAATCATTGTCAACTTAATTAAGTGAGAAGTGGGCATAAAAATCTCACTGCATTTTAGGAGCGGAAAGCAATCGTGTTGTATTTTGAGGAGGACCACGGGTCCCACCAAGACAGGACCTTTGTTCGTCTCTTGGCGGTGTGGGCAAGATAGAGTTCGTGTTGGAAATGCGAGTTCAGTGAAGAGCACAGTTCCTCAGTATTCGGGATCTGGGGTGTTCTCCAGTGTCTGGAGATACACAACCTTGCGGCAAGGAGGACATTGGCCGTAATAGGTCGAATAGGAGAGGGCCATTCCCCCAAGCCCAATCCTAGGAGAGCCAGCTGTGGTGTTAAGACAAAAGAGAACACCCGTCAGGGAGATCAACAAGCTTTCCACTTTTTTCCAGAAGGCTTGGATTTTCGGACATAGCCACCAAATATGTACGGAGGAACCAGTTTGGGTGCACAGTTTACCAACAGTAGGGGGAATTAGGTGGCGTCCGTCCTTTGAACTTGGACATCTTCAGTGGAGTGGTGTACCAGTTCATTTGTAGTTTTTTTAACTGCTCTAGGTGATTGATGCATTGAGTAAATGCTGTAGCTTGTACTGAGGCTCGCTGCCACTCCTCCAAAGAGGCCTCAAATTGCAGGTCTCGTTCCCAGGAACAGCATGTACGGTAGCTTTGCATTGTGTTTAAAAGAGGACAAAGCATCATAACAGACAGCCACTCCGTGGTCATTAGATTGTTGCGATTTGAAGTGGGCTCGGAGAGATCCATCATCTGATCCAGGCTGAGAGAAAGGGATGTGCAAAGAGGAAATAAGGTGTCTCAGCTGCAAAAATTTGAAAAAGGTGTTGGAGGGGATGTCGAATCTGTCAACCAGTTCAGAAAAAGGCCGGACTCCGTCCTGGCCAAAGACCTTTCTAAGAAAGGTCAAGTCATGCTCTCTCCATGATGACAAGGAGAGGGAGTCCACCATAGGTTCCAGGGACTGTAGCGAGATTGCGTGGGTTAGAAATGACAAAAGCTTTTGCTTGTAACGTCCCCATATGCGTAGGAGGGCGACCATAGATTTCAAGATCAAGGATCCACACTGTTGTCTAAGCAGGTTAATTTCTAGAAGAACACGTGTAGAGTGTAGCGGTGCGAATTCGCTTTCAATTTGTAACCACAGATGTTGAGTGGTATCATTGGTCCACCATGCCTTGGCTATTGCCAACTGAGTGGCGTGATAGTAAGCTGCAATGTCTGGGACTCCCATGCCTCCCCGATGAGTAGGTACCGTCAGGACATTAATGCCTACGCGGTGAGATTTCCCTTGCCAGATAAACCGGCCTATCAGAGATTGAAAAGAGTCTAGAGTTTTTTTAGGAATGAGGAGAGGGAGACACCTCAGTACGTAAAGAATTTTTGGCAGGTATGTCATTTTAATTATCTGGATTCTGGCGATCCATGACAGGGCCAGACCCGAGTGTGACTCCAGGCCTCCTTTAATAGAGCGGTAGAGCCCTTCCATGTTGCTCCTAACGATCTTACTCGTGTGTGTTATCTGGATCCCCAGATAGGGAATGCCCCGTGGCGACCAAACGAATGGGAATTGAGATTGGAGTATATCCTGCAGATGTCGGGGGATATTGATTGGATAAAGTAGGGACTTTGATGAGTTCAGCTTATAATAGGATGCACTCGTGAATTCCTCCAAAATCTCCACAATACGCTGGATGGTCTCTGGCACTTCTGTGCAAATGAAGATGACATCATCGCCGTATAATCCGATCTTGTGTTCTACCTTTCCAACACGAGGCCACGCACCGAGGGATCCTCTCTCACCCTGGCCGCCAATGGTTCCATAACAAGAGCAAAAACCATTGGCGACAGGGGGCAACCCTGTCGAGTTCCATTAGAAATGAGGAAGGGTGCGGAGAGAAAACCCGATGCACTAACCCTCGCGCTCAGGGCGGTGTATAAGGCCATGATAGCGACTTTGAAAGCACCCTCAAATCCAAACCTGTGCAGAACCTCCTCCAATTATCCCCAGTGCACCCTGTCAAAAGCCTTTTCGGCATCAAGTGAGAGGAGTGCACTGGGGATTTTGTCTCTTTCAAGAAGCTCCAGGAGATCTATTATTCTTCTGGTACCGTCTGACCTGTCTAGCCGGGACAAACCCCACTTGTTCTGGGCCGACCAACGAGGGTAGAACCCGCATTAGCCGGGCTGCTAGGAGTTTTGCGTAGAGTTTTAGATCGCAATTGAGTAAGGCGATTGGTCTAAAATTCACCGGAGTTGTTTGGGGTTTACCAGGCTTCGGAAGTGTAGTTATTACTGCTTCTAGACCCTCCGGCCGGACCCTGCCACTAGACCGCCAGAAATCAAACATTTTTAGCAAATGGGGAGATAATTGTGGGGCAAAGGTAGTGTAATAGGCGTATGAAAAGCCATCTGGGCCTGGGGCGGAGTGTTTTGTCATAGATTTGATTGTGTCCTGAATTTCCCTCTCCGTGAAGGGGTCATTAAGAGAGAGAAGCTGCTGGTTAGTCAATCTAGGTAGTTGGACCTGATCCAAGAAGTGCTTGATAGATTCCGGAGTCGGTTGGGGTGTGGTTGGATCATTTTGGAGATTATATAATGAAAGATAATAAGTTCGAAATTCCTCCGCAATTTGGTAAGGGTTTCTAATGGTCGAGCCAGTAGAGGTGTTTAAATGGGAAATTTTGGCTAGGTCTTGTTTTTTTTTGATCCGTTTAGCTAGTACTGAGCCCGCCTTATCACCCAGGCCATAGTATTTAGCTTTCAGCTTCTGTAATCCAAATTCTACTTTAGTTAGTAAAAATGATCGCAAGAGACCCGAGCGGCGATCAATTCTTTAAGAGTAGGGGTGTCGAGCATTTGTTTGTGGCGCTTTTCCAGATTGGCTATTTTGGCTGTAATAAGTTTGATGTGAGCCTCATTTTTCTTTTTAAGCCTAGAGGCCATTTGGATTAAGGCGCCTTGGATGACCGCCTTATGGGCTAGCCAATTCAGTTCAGGATCCGTGTCCCTCTCCTCATTCAGTGAGAAGTAGTCTGTAATACAAGTCATGATATGGTTGATATTGTCAGGGGAGGCCAGGAGATGTTCATTTAATCTCCACAAAGAAGTCAGTGAGACCTGTGATGAGTCCGAGACACAAAGGGATACGTGGCATGGTCTGACCATGTGATATTGTCTATCGAAGATGATAGGCATCTAGACAGGAGTGGATCATTGACCAAGAAATAGTCTAGTCTCGCATATGTTTGGAACCGTGGAGATTGGTATGTATAGTCCCTCCTCTCCATGGGAGTACCGCCATATATCATGGAGATGGAAGTCTGATATTAGACCACCCATCTCACCACGGCAGTATGAGGAGGAGGAGCAGTCAATTCGTTTATGAACTGGGAGATTGAAGTCGCCCGCAATCACCGTTAGGCCAGATGTGATGGAGGCTAGCTTCGGGAACCAATTATACCGTCAGAAACTTCTTGAGCAATACCTGAGCAAATGCAGAGAGAAAGGAAAGAATCTAGAAGTGAAGAGGGGAGAGATTGTTTAGGGATGAAGAGATAGAAAGTAGAATTAGATGTTAGGTGCTCAGGATAGAGTGAGGAGCACCAGTGCTGGGGCTACCCAGAAGAAAATAGAAAGAATAGGTGGGTAGAGGTCTTGGGATTTGGGGATATTCAGGGGAGGGGATTTGTGGAGGTCAAAGGTGTGGTGTGGAAAATAAAGGGAGTAGAAAGAGGAACAAGAAGGGGGATACTGATAATGATAGTAAGGGAATAGATAAAGCAGGGTAGGCTGATTAGAGGAAGGAGGTTGGAATTGATCAAGATGAGAGGAAGGAATGAGGAAAGAGGAGTAAATAATTTTAGGAAGAAGAAAAGGCAATACAAGTGCAGTGAGAAGTAAGAAGTAGGAAAAAAAAAGAGTACAGGAAATAGGTTCCCGCAGGCAAGTATCTAAGATCAGCTGTGAGCCAGGGCCATATACATCACCGGTCAGATAACATTGGAGCTTTTTACTCCGGATTCAAGACTCTCACTGAGGGTAAGCTTTGGGAGAGGTCCTCTCCTCTTTCCTCTGGCGGTTGGATTGGGGTCGATGCGGCCGGGTCCAGCTGGGGCTGTAAACCCCATGAGCGCAGCAGGTCTTCCGCCTCTCTCGGCTGTAGACAGACATGTGACAAATTGTCCTTTTTTATGATAAGCTTCATCGATAGCCCCATTTGTAGTCGATTCCTTGGTCTCTCAAGTTCTTAGTAACGTATTGAAAGGCTCTTCGTCTGGATAGGGTGCCAGCTGAAAGATCAGGATAAACTGAGATGTGCTGGTAGGATTCTGGAATCACAGTCCCATTGCGGAGTGCTCGCATGAAGTCCTCCTTCATCTCAAAAAAGTGCACCCTTGCTAACACATCCCTAGGCACAGATGAGTCCAGGGATGAGGATCTAGGGAGACGGTGGATGCGATCCACCACAACCTTTCTTGGTGACAGTGAGGGTAATATTGCAGCCACAAATGCCTGAAGCAAAGGACGTAGCTCACTGGAAGGGACAGATTCTGGAATGCCCCTCATCTTGATATTGTTACGCCTAGACCTGTCTTCCAGGTCTAGGGTTTCGAGGACAGTCCGCTCATTTTAACTTGGAGAGCCTCATGGGCGTCCAGGAGGCTATTATGAGAACGCACCTGCTCCCCCATCCTCTCCTCCAGGTGCGTGGTGCGGCTTGTGAGGTCCGTGACTTCCCCTCTCAGTCCCGCCGTCATGACCTGCATGTCGCTCTGTATGGAGGTCCGGAGTCCCGCCAGAAGCTCCCTCATGGCTGCGTGGGACACTGGTGCCTCTGGAGAGGGCCCCGAGGGTGTAGAGCCCGAGGAGGAAGCAGAGAGAGACGATATGGATCCGCGTCTGGAAGTGCGGGTAGAACGTGGAGAGGAGGGGGGAGGTTGAGGCGCCATTTTAGCTCCTTTACCTTGTTGGTCTTGCAGCCGCTGGAAAAATGAGGGAAGACCGCGATTTTGTTGTTTGTGAGGCTGGCGGACTCGGCCCATTCAGGTGCCTGACTTCCAGAGGGATTCGTCCGGGGTTATCTGGGGCGGTATGACCGGGATGTAAAGCTGTGGCGATGTTTTAATGCCCGCGGGTCCTGCAGCTCCTGATTTAGGCAGCCATCTCCACCATGCGCTAGGCCACGCCCCCGACTCCCTGGTTTTGATACTTGCGCCCAATGGGACCATACGGGACTGTATGAAGATATAGTGGGTCCCTATAATCCTAGGTGCTGTGAACCATAATTTAGGATGCACATGGGATTCCCCCCTCCTCTGGCTTTGTTAATAAGGGTGATAGCACGAATCGTGTTGTCCCTGGCTTCTCGTCCAGGGAGAAATCCCACTTGGTCACTATCAATAACCGAGGGAAGGTATTGTTTTAATCTGTTCGCAAGCAATTTGGCAAAGATCTTATGTCCAGATTCATTAGGGAGATAGGGCGATAACTGCTACATTTAGATATTTAGATGGGTCCTTCCCGGGCTTCGGCAGAACCACCAAATGGGCCATAAGGGCCTGGGGCGGAAAGACGCCCCCCGAGGATATATGGTTGCAGACCTCCAAAAAGTGAGGGTTGATAAGGTCAGATAAAGCTCTATAGAAGCCCGAGGAGTAGCCATCTGGGCCAAGACTCTTACCCGGTTTAAGGGATTTGAACACATCTGCCACTTTAGCCAAGGTGAAGTCCCTAGATAATTCATCCCTGTCGGAGTCTGAAAGAGATGGGAGACCACTCTTCTGATTGTAGGCTCGTATTGTGGCAGAGAGTTGCGGCTTCGGCATGTGTCCATATTGACCCGGTATGTTATAGAGAGAGGCATAATACGAGCGAAAGCACTCCAAAATATCTTTAGTTTTGTGTACTTTTTCCCCATTATCACCTGATATATTCGGGATAAAGTATTGTAGCGCCTTCGTTTGTAATGCCCTGGCCAATAATTTGCCTGACTTATTACCTGATAGACTCAAATGCAGATACTATTTATCTCTTTGGATCCTGTCATTTTGGTTGAGAAGAGCTTAGAGTTTATGGTGCGTGGTTGAGAGCTGGGCATAAACTGTAGGGGTAGGATTCTGTTTGTGGTGGATTCAAGAGTAGCAATACTATGTAAAAGCTCTAATATTTCCTGTGATTTCAATCCCTTAATCCGTGTCCCATGTGAAATTAGTGACTCACCGTGGCCGAGGACTCCGGTTTAGACAGGCTGTAGCTTCTTCCTCCTTGTCACGGATGGACCGCGCCTGCCGGTAGTGGGGCCGGTTGAGTGCAGATCAAAAGTTGAAGACGTCTTGTAGGAACAGATTAAAGGGGTTAAATTATTCGTGACGCCACCTATGAGTAGTTCGGTAATCGTTACCGACGCTGCGGAACTTCCGGGGGATGGATAGCAGCAAGATGGAACGCTCCCCACAGGCTGAGCGGTGATCCCCGGAGGCTGAAGCTGCTTAAGATGTTGTGCAGCAGCTGCGGTTACCTTGTGTGCGGACGGATGCAATCATAAGGAGGCACAGACACTGAAAGTCTCTGTAACGGGTCTTTACGGTAACCAGCAAGCAGTACATGGCATACAGTTACGGGTAGTGGACCGGGTGGACTGAGCAGTGATGGTGTCCCTCAGAGATCCGCAGTGTTCCTCCATTCTAGCTAAGCATTTGCCCTTGTCGCCCAGGAATACCAGGTCGAGTACGGGGAGGCTGCTTCAATTCCTATCCAAGATGTACGTTATGGATGTTTTGGGGAGCCTTGGATCCCTCGGTGGGTACACCGCTGGTTAGACGACTGGAATTTGGCGGGTGGTGGGGTGCTCCTGTGAAGCTGCTCCTCCACTCTTCTGGTTCGCATAGCAGAGGTGAACTGCTGCCAGCTTCGGTACCAGTGAACCGGCTGTGAGTTGGGCACGGGAGTCTTTTGGAACCCGTGGTTGGTGATGCCCGATCCCGGTTGTTCAGGCCTCAGGTGCTAACACCCGACCGGTGACGGCCCAGGGGCTGCACGGCGGTGCAGAGCCCCCGCTCCTACTCCAAGTTCAAGTCTCTTTCTTGTCTAGACTCTACTACCGACTGACTGCACTAAGTGTATCAGCTTTCCACTACACTACCCTTGCACTCCGCCCACCAGGACCTTGGATTGGCCCTCTATGTTAAGTGATGCATGCAGGGTTTGGATCTCTAAGTTAACCATACAACTGCTGGGTCGGAGAATATTGCTGCTGCATTTATGGCTGCAATACCCTCCTATGACGCACTCGTTGCGGGGCGCCACACTCCCCCTTGGTTGAATTCGCTTGTCCCCAAGCGTCACACTACTCACATTACAGAGGATTTTTGTATTTTTATAACAGACATAAAATTTACACTTTTATTAACGAAAACAGGTAATATTTGCTGAGGTGTTGTGAGCAAAATAAACAGGTATACACTTTTGCGGAATCGGCGGACGGTCGGCTGTCCTTAGTAAAAGTTCAGGCTGTGGCCGCCAGGTCACACAGTCAGTGATTAAACAGAGAACAGAGTTATTGAGTGAGTCCAAGCTTTTGAGTCACTGGCGCAGAGAGCGATGGCGCACCCGGATGGCGAACCACCCATCTGGACAAGCATAGCGCTCGTAAGTGATTATATCGCCCCGGTACAGGTCGTGATCGGGATGTCCTCTGGGCAAATGGGACTCGACTTCCCGCCGCCCCACAAACACCTCCTCATTCAAACCCACCTCCCAAGCGAACCCCCACCCGGTAGATAAATTAAAGGTGGAAATTCTACCTTCGCGGCGGAGTTCATCAGGCAGCGGCGGTTGGCGGCGAGCCTCGGCATGGGCCTGCATGTTGGCGCGTTCACGGGCTTGCCACTCCTCTCGTCGACGCTGGCGTACATCTCCGTCGGTACAGCTCAGGGTGCAAAGATGAACGGTGGAGCTGGTGGTTTGGTAGGAAGCTTGAGCTTGGCGGGCAGTCTGGATCGGCACCCGGTGGAACGGCACGGGGGAAGGTGTCGCTGATGCACCCGACCAGTGCACCCGAGTTGTATGTTCGGTTGGAAGCTCCTCGGTGTCTCCCCAAGCGAACCCGGTGTCGAGATCCTCAGGATTACTACGGGTCTCGTCGTCATCGTCCTCGACCTCTTCCTCGATGAACACATCAGGCTGCTCGGTGGCTGGAGGCGCTGGAACTGCGTCTTCCGTACAACAGGGCGGTGGTGCTGTGGATCCTTCCTCAGGGACGTCCTGCAGGGCTTTCAGGCTGCCTGCCTCTTCTTCTGTTTCTGCAGGTAGCGGTGTCTCAATCCTGGTTACCAGGTAGGCCTCGGCAGTTGTGAAGGAGGTCTCCGGTACGGGGATGAAACATGCAACAGTCTCTTGGTTGGTACAACTGTTGACGGGTTCCTCAGGGGGAACCTGGTAAAGGTCAAGCTCTTCGGTGGAGCGTGTTGAAAGCTCCGGCTCAAAAACGGGGTCGGCTGCGGTTTCCATCGCTGGAACGGGCTGAGCTGGGGCCTCCACTGGAATGAGGCAGTCTATGGGCTCCGGCGACGAAGCAGGACAGGTGGTGGGCGACGGTGAGGCGGTTGAGAAGCTGGCGACGTCGTCTGGTCCTGGAGTAGCTGTACCCGGTCGGCCCTGCTGCATCGCATGATGGAGTCTTCTGCCTAGGGTCGCGCTCCAGCTGCGGACTGTCCACTCAACAGTCTCTATTAACCGCACTCTCAGGTCTTGCAAAGCCTCTAGCCAAAAGTCGGGGCTGCCGTCAATGGTAAGGGCAGGACCCGGACCCGGACCCGGACGGTGCCTATGGCTGCTCTGGCCTCCGCCTCGACCTCCCGCATCAGGTCTTGGAGTCTCGTGCTGGCCATTCTCGTCTTTGGAGGGAACCACACCCGTGCAACCGGTAACCGTCCTGGTAGAGAGCTGGTGAAGAACTGTGTTTGACACTCCCACTTCCTTGGGGGTTTTTGTAGTCCAATGGTGGGAAAAAGTCTTTGGGTCCCCCCCATGGTTGATTCGAGCAATCAGAGCGGACAAAGAGTTTGGCCCCTTTGCCTTTAGCCCTCCCACGAAGAGGGGCGGTGGCTCACCCCTGGGCTTGCACGTGGCGGGTCCTCATGGCGGGAACGCCATCTTGGGCGCCATCTTGGCCCACGGTGAAAAGGCGGGAAAGTTCTTTTAGGGACGTACAAAGTCCAAATTGTAGACATTAAAGTCATTTTAAAATGCAGGGAACGGGCCTGCTCGTATCCTGTTCGTGACGCCAAATTCTGACTCACAGTGGCCGGGGACTCCGGTTTAGACAGGCTGTAGCTCCTTCCTCCTTGTCACGGGTGGACCGCGCCTGCCGGTAGTGGGGCCCGGTTGAGTGCAGATCAAAAGTTGAAGACGTCTTGTAGGAACAGATTAAAGGGGTTAAATTATTTGTGACGCCACCTATGAGTAGTTCGGTAATCGTTACCGACGCTGCGGAACCTCCTGGGGATGGATAGCAGCAAGATGGAACGCTCCCCACAGGCTGAGCGGTGATCCCCGGAGGCTGGAGCTGCTTAAGATGTTGTGCGGCAGCTGCGGTTACCTTGTGTGCGGACGGATGCAATCATAAGGAGGCACAGACACTGAAAGTCTCTGTAACGGGTCTTTACTGTAACCAGCAAGCAGTACATGGCATACAGTTACGGGTAGTGGACCGGGTGGACTCAGCAGTGATGGTGTCCCTCAGAGATCCGCAGTGTTCCTCCATTCTAGCTAAGCATTTGCCCAGGAATACCAGGTCGAGTACGGGGAGGCTGCTTCAATCCCTATCCAAGATGTACGTTATGGATGTTTTGGGGAGCCTTGGATCCCTCGGTGGGTACACCGCTGGTTAGACGACTGGAATTTGGCGGGTGGTGGGGTGCTCCTGTGAAGCTGCTCCTCCACTCTTCTGGTTCGCGTAGCAGAGGTGAACTGCTGCCAGCTTCGGTACCAGTGAACCGGCTGTGAGTTGGGCACGGGAGTCTTTTGGAACCCGTGGTTGGTGATGCCCGATCCCGGTTGTTCAGGCCTCAGGTGGTAACACCCGACCGGTGACGGCCCAGGGGCTGCACAGCGGTGCAGAGCCCCCGCTCCTACTCCAAGTTCAAGTCTCTTTCTTGTCTAGACTCTACTACCGACTGACTGCACTAAGTGTATCAGCTTTCCACTACACTACCCTTGCACTCCGCCCACCAGGACCTTGGATTGGCCCTCTATGTTAAGTGATGCATGCAGGGTTTGGATCTCTAAGTTAACCATACAACTGCTGGGTCGGAGAATATTGCTGCTGCATTTATGGCTGCAATACCCTCCTGTGACGCACTCGTTGCGGGGCGCCACATTAGTATACCAGTAAGACCGCCTTAAGTGCTTCCCACTTCATTGGAGGGGCAGTAGTGTCAGAAGCTTGATCTACAGTAAAATTTTGAATAGCAGTAGTGAGGTCAGTTAGGCAAGAGGGGTCTCGCAGCAAGTTCTCATTTAGTCTCCATGTATATACACCTTTGACGTCCAAACCTATCGAAATGGTAAAGTAGATAGGAGCGTCTTCAGGCCACAGAATGTTACCAATGGACGCCACAGTCTCAAGGTCAAGTAATGAGTGGGAGATGTAAAAGCGGTCAATCCTATATACAGAGTGCATCTGGGAATAGAAGGTTAAATCCCGCTCTTCCGGATGCAGGATGCCCATATATCTACTAGGTATAAAGATTCCCAATGTTTCGCCAGGCAGTGGATAGATGGCTCAGAAAGGTATGACTTACCCGCAGATGTATCTTGTTTCGGGTCTGAGGGGAAGTTAAAATCACCGCCCAGTATAATTGGAACAGAGCCTGCAAACTCATCCAGAAGCTTCCGAATCCGTGTTCCGAACCTGACAGGTGTCTGTTAGGATTGTAGACATTAGCAAATATATAAATGTGAGAAGACCAATCTACTTTCAAAAATACATATCGGCCCATGGGATCAATTAATTAATCAAGGATAACAGGGGAGCATGATTTGTGGAACACGATAGACACCCCTCTGGACTTAGACAGTGGGTTTGTACTATGGAACCAAATGGGGAAATCCCTGGAACCACACCTGGGAATCTTATCGATTCTGAAGTGTGTCTCTTGCAACATCAAAACTTGCACTTTGCGTTCATGTGCTGCAAGCAAAATTTGGCGCCTTTTCGTTAATTTAATCCTTTTATTTAATCCCTTCACATGAAGGAACAACATCCAAATTTAGCCATAATAAGATGGGTATAGATATCAGGACAACATTCCCCTGGCCCATCGAAGGACAGTAAAGATATTAGGAAAGGAAGAAGAGAGTAAAGAACAGGATATGGGTGACAGAGGAAAGAGAACCCATATCATACCAGATGGCATTCAAAAGTGTGCAAAAAAAATGGATAGTAATTCCTATCCAGCACTGGCGGTGTGTGCGTTGGAACTAAAAGGGAAGCTGTCCGCTCACTCGTCCCCCCAGCCACATTCGCATGAATAGCACCAATATATACGAACGCATATATATAACAGGGCTATGATGTATGGACCCATTTCACTTCATTAATCAAAGGGAGTAGTTCAAGAAAATAAAATGTTGGGAGTGGTCATTAGTAAGGGTCTAAACAGGAATCACCCAGCCGCAGATACAACTTCTATGTAGGGAAAGGCTACACGAATCAAGGCGGGGCTCCTCTGTTGCTCCTTGTCCTGGGAGGACCTTGCCATCTTGATGGTGGGGCCGGCAGGGTGGGGTGCCTGGGCCAATCCGGTAGTTCAACCATGGGCAGGTCCAGGGCCCGTGTAAAGGCAGGGAGGTCTCCAATTCTCATAAAAGATACCGATTTACCGTCATTAGTTGCAATCAGCTGAAAGGGGAATCCCCATCTGTAGGTAATATCCTTGTGCTTGATGCTAAGAAGGTGCCCAGACCCCTCCGTTGTTGGAGGGTTCGCCTCGCCAGATCAGGCAGCAAGGTGACGGTCGAGTTCATGAAAGAAATCACCCCCTGTTGTCTGGCAGCAGACATGATGGACTCCTTAATAGAAAAAAAGTGGACACGGCATATCACGTCCCGAGGTCTTGCTTCAGCTGGAGGTTTGGCTGATAAAGCACTGTGCACCCTGTCTAAATCAATCTCCGGGCTGTTCTCCTTGCCCAGCAACTGCCTAATACTGTATTCCCAAGCTCCAGGGGTGACACTGCTTCAGGTAGACCTCTAATACGTATATTATTACATCTATTTCGATTTTCTATGTCTTCCTGATTATACAGAAGATCTTCCAGCAGGTTTGAGTCGGACTCCAGGACCTCTCTGTGAGCTTGCAGCTCGTCTAAAATGTCCTCCTGCGCCCTCTTCACCTCCTCCACCCTGGACGTGAATTCAGACTTTAAGGTTTGAATTTCTTTTTTATAAGAACTTTCTAAGCGGCATGCAAACCGCTCCAAGTCCTTCTTTGTAGGCAAATTCTTAGTATAATTACTTAGCACGGAGTTTGCTGTGTCCCCTGGAGCAAGCGGCGGTCGGTGTCACCATCTTGCAGGGAGTCATCCTGGAGGCTTTCAAAGTGGTTCCCCCACTGCCTGTGTCTCGCTCTGCCGCAGCAGCTGCCTTGCGCTGTGAGGAAGCCGCCTTGCTGCTGTGAGGAAGCCGCCATGATGGAAGGTGCGAGAGCGGGAAGAGGGCCCACGCTGGAGCGCAGAAAGTGGTCGATGGCGCCTTGGGAGCCTGAGTCCGTTGGTCCGGTGCCTCCTGTGACTCCTGTGACCCTCTTGGCTTTACCCATCCAGCTCTGGATGCGTTCAGAATGATGCAAATGTGGCTTTAGGGGTTACATGGAGCGGAGCTGCTTCAGTGTGCTGCCTACTCCTTCATCGGCAAGTCACGCCCCCCAGGATCCGTCTTTTTAACATGAGAATCTGTAAAGGGGTCCTCCTTATCTTTGCACTGGAGAGTAGAGTGTATGTACTAAAATACACAATGGAGTTGAGTTTTTATGCATTTATGTATAAAAGTTGATTAAAGTAATCATATGTTTGCGGCCATCTAGTGGTCAAGGTGAAGACTGCTCTCCAGTGTCTGTGAAGTTATGTAAGGTTATTAATAATTATTGATATTCATTGGGGGTGGGGCCCAGTCTAAAAAAAAGGGCTTACAGTGTAGAATTATCAGGATAGTCTTCAAGAGACGAAAAAAACAAGGAACCACTGGATTGTCAGGTCCATTTATTGGATTCTTCAGGATCCTCTGGGTCATTCCAGGAGCTGAATATAGCGACTGGGAAGTGACTGATCTCTCCGGGACGGGTGTGGAGAGCTTCAGCAAAGACTTGGACAAAATAGAATCTACACAGTTCTTGCAGCAGAGGAACATTGTCTAATAGGTGGCCCTAACCAATCTTCGGAGCTGATCCCTACGGGAAAAGTTGGGTTGGATCCAGTAAAGGTTCATTGAAATTGCAGCGTAATACCGTGATGTTGAGGGAGGTTAGACAAGAGCCTAGAGGTACCAGAACGGTGGGAGAAGGCTGCACCAAAATCTGTTGTTGTGAATACTACCAAGATCTTTTCAGGTAGCCATTAAAAGGTATCAACCACTGATTCTAATATTTTTGTATCTACTAGCTAACACGGTATAAACATTTTTTACCTTACTACCAAGAGAGGAAAGTTCAAGTTTTGTGAACTTGTTTCATGAAACCATTTGACTTAAGATTTGTAGCAGGGCTTAATTGACTCTGTGTCTCCTTTAATCCTCGCTGAGGGCGACTCTGGACTTAGCTATTGCACTGAGGAACAGGTCGGGTTGCTTGTTGTAAAATCAGTGCTGCTCCGCAGCAGAGGCCCTGCTGTTCACCTGCAACTGTTGTTAGGGCCCATTTGGCCGGACCCTCAATTAGACCCTTATTTATGAAGATTTAAGAAATCAATTATACATAAATTTAAATGGATAAAAACCACTGTTGCCAGATATTACATGTACAATTGTTCGACAGAATTCCTTTTTAAATAGGATTTTAGCAAAAATTTCGATCTTGGTTTTACAAAAATGCCTTACGTGATGGAAGAAAATGGAGGTCATTTCCGTAATCAGCCACCAAATTACATAATCAGTGAAAACTTCTCTTGTATTTTTCAAAAAATTCAATTTTGCAGGGTTGTGTTATTAACATATCTTATTTTTTTCATATTTCAACAACCTGTGTTCATTCTATTACATGTGCTCCTTTTTACAATACTTTCCCATTACAGTCATTGATTTGTTTAAAAAAATGTGTTTTTCTTATAAATAAAGTGCATCAAATCTCTTAATTGCCCTCCTGTAGCTCACCTGTCTAGAGAGAGAAGCCATTACTCACCAGCCATGTGTGTGTGCTTTCTAGGTTTGGAGGAAGCAGTTTTTGCTGTTACACCCTCTCTGCTGTGTATGGTTCTATGGTATTAAGACCGTTGTGTATATATACCTGGGATTTTGGGCTAGTAATTGCTGGAAGAAGGGCGAGGGAGCCCAAAACGTAGCCATACCCTGTATATGACGGAGTGCTGCAGCTATTTTTAACCATATATTTCAAGCTAAGGTAAAAGCAGAGCTGCACCCATGAAGGCATTGCTGCTCCGTTTTTTATTATTCGATCTTATTAATTACTATCTAATATGCTATATCGATTCGATCTCACGATGTCGCGTGGCAGGTCATCGACGCTACGATATCTGTAAATGATATCGCTGATACTCAGAGATTGTCATCGATCTCCTGTGATCGTTCGTGTGACCGCATAACGCGATCTTCCTGACAGATTGTCCTATAATCATGAAAGGTTCGTGGTCTGAGATCCGTGTAATACAGCAGTACTAATGTATTGATACGGAACTCCACATCAGACCGATGTGAAGTATACATTCCCTCACTCCCCATGATATCGTTTCTGATGTGACACCCCATAACGATCTCCTGACCCGAATCTTCTCTATTTCACAATCATTGCCCAGAGCGATCCGGTCGTTTGGTTGTGTGACACTGAGCTCACCCCTGAATCGTTATCTATACATGTGACACCTCACTAACGTGTGTCCACGAGCCGCACCCTGACACGTTATCTATACATGTGACACCTCACTAACGATGTGTCCACGAGCCGCACTCCTGACATCGTTATCTATACATGTGACACCTCACTAACGATGTGTCCACGAGGCACACCCTGACATCGTTATCTATACATGTGACACCTCACTAACGATGTGTCCACGAGCCGCACCCCTGACATCGTTATCTATAATGTGACACCTCACTAACGATGTGTCCACGAGCCGCACCCCTGACATCGTTATCTATACATGTGACACCTCACTAACGATGTGTCCACGAGCCGCACCCCTGACATCGTTATCTATACATGTGACACCTCACTAACGATGTGTCCATGAGCCGCACCCCTGACACCGTTATCTATACATGTGACACCTCACAAACCCGATGTGTCCACGAGCCGCACCCCTGACATCGTTATCTATACATGTGACACCTCACTAACGATGTGTCCACGAGCCGCACCCCTGACATCGTTATCTATACATGTGACACCTCACTAACGATGTGTCCACGAGCCGCACCCCTGACATCGTTATCTATACATGTGACACCTCACTAACGATGTGTCCACGAGCCGCACCCCTGAATCGTTATCTATACATGTGACACCATCACTAATGATGTGTCCACGAGCCGCACCCCTGACATCGATTATCTATACATGTGACACCTCACTAATGATGTGTCCATGAGCCGCACCCTGACATCGTTATCTATACATGTGACACCTCACTAATGATGTGTCCAGAGCCGCACCCCTGACATCGTTATCTATACATGTGACACCTCACTAGATGTGTCCATGAGCCGCACCCCTGACATCGTTATCTATACATGTGACACTCACTAACATGTGTCCACGAGCCGCACCCTGACATCGTTATTATACATGTGACACCTCACTAACCATGTGTCCACGAGCCGCACCCACTGACATCGTTATCTATACATGTGACACCTCACTAACGATGTGTCCACGAGCCGCACACCTGAGACATACCGTTATCTATACATGTGACACCTCACTAAGATGTGTCCACGAGCCGCACCCTGACACGTTATCTATACATGTGACACCTCACTAACCATGTGTCCACGAGCCGCACCCCTGACATCGTTATCTATACATGTGACACCTCATAATGATGGTCCAGAGCCGCACCCTGACATCGTTATCTATACATGTGACACCCACTAACGATGTGTCCATGAGCCGCACCCCTGACATCGTTATCTATACATGTGACACTACTAACATGTGTCCACGAGCCGCACCCTGACACCGTTATCTATACATGTGACACCTCACTAACCATGTGTCACGAGCCGCACCCTGACATCTTTTATACATGTGACACCTCACTAACATGTGTCCACGAGCCGCACCCCTGACATCGTTATCTATACATGTGACACCTCACTAACGTGTGTCACGAGCCGCACCCTGACATTCGTTATCTATACATGTGACACCTCACTAACGATGTGTCCAGAGCCACACCCCTGACATCGTTATTATCAAGTGACACCTCACTAACATGTGTCCACGAGCCGCACCCCTGACATCGTTATCTATACATGTGACACCTCACTAACAGTGTCCACGAGCCGCACCCCTGACCGTTATCTATACATGTGACACCTCACTAAGATGTGTCCACAGCCGCACCCTGACATCTTATCTATACATGTGACACCCACTAACATGTGTCACGAGCGACCCTGACATCGTTATCTATACATGTGACACCTCACTAACATGTGTCACGAGCCGCACCCCTGACATCGTTATCTATACATGTGACACCTCACTAACCATGTGTCCACGAGCCGCACCCTGACATCGTTATCTATACATGTGACACCTCACAATGATGTGTCACGAGCCGCACCCTTGACATCTTATCTATACATGTGACACCTCACTAATCGATGTGTCCACGAGCCGCACCCTGACATCGTTATCTATACATGTGACACTCACTAACATGTGTCCACGAGCCCACCCCTGACACGTTATCTATACATGTGACACCTCACTAACATGTGTCCACGAGCCGCACCCCTGACACGTTATCTATACATGTGACACCTCACTAACGATGTGTCCACGAGCCGCACCCCCGACATCGTTATCTATACATGTGACACCTCACTAACGATGTGTCCACGAGCCGCACCCCTGACATCGTTATCTATACATGTGACACCTCACTAACGATGTGTCCACGAGCCGCACCCTGACATCGTTATCTATACATGTGACACCTCACTAACGATGTGTCCACGAGCCGCACCCCTGAATCGTTATCTATACATGTGACACCTCACTAACGATGTGTCCACGAGCCGCACCCCTGACATCGTTATCTATACATGTGACACCTCACTAACGATGTGTCCACGAGCCGCACCCCTGACATCGTTATCTATACATGTGACACCTCACTAACGATGTGTCCACGAGCCGCACCCCTGACATCGTTATCTATACATGTGACACCTCACTAACGATGTGTCCACGAGCCGCACCCTGACATCGTTATCTATACATGTGACACCTCACTAACGATGTGTCCACGAGCCGCACACCCCTGACATCGTTATCTATACATGTGACACCTCACTAACGATGTGTCCACGAGCCGCACCCCTGACATCGTTATCTATACATGTGACACCTCACTAACGATGTGTCCACGAGCCGCACCCTGACATCGTTATCTATACATGTGACACCTCACTAACGATGTGTCCACGAGCCGCACCCCTGACATCGTTATCTATACATGTGACACCTCACTAACGATGTGTCCACGAGCCGCACACCCTGACATCGTTATCTATACATGTGACACCTCACTAACGATGTGTCCACGAGCCGCACCCCTGACATCGTTATCTATACATGTGACACCTCACTAACCATGTGTCCACGAGCCGCACCCCTGACATCGTTATCTATACATGTGACACCTCACTAACGATGTGTCCACGAGCCGCACCCCTGACACCGTTATCTATACATGTGACACCTCACTAATGATGTGTCCACGAGCCGCACCCCTGACACCGTTATCTATACATGTGACACCTCACTAATGATGTGTCCACGAGCCGCACCCCTGACAATCGTTATCTATACATGTGACACCTCACTAACGATGTGTCCACGAGCCGCACCCTGACATCGTTATCTATACATGTGACACCTCACTAATGATGTGTCCATGAGCCGCACCACCTGACATCGTTATCTATACATGTGACACCTCACTAACGATGTGTCCACGAGCCGCACCCCTGACATCGTTATCTATACATGTGACACCTCACTAACGATGTGTCCACGAGCCGCACCCCTGACATCGTTATCTATACATGTGACACCTCACTAACGATGTGTCCACGAGCCGCACCACTGACATCTTTATCTATACATGTGACACCTCACTAACTATGTGTCCACGAGCTGTACCACTGACATCGTTATCTATACATGTGACACCTCACTAACGATGTGTCCACGAGCCGCACCACTGACATCGTTATCTATACATGTGACACCTCACTAACCATGTGTCCACGAGCCGCACCCCTGACACCGTTATCTATACATGTGACACCTCACTAATGATGTGTCCACGAGCCGCACCCCTGACATCGTTATCTATACATGTGACACCTCACTAACGATGTGTCCACGAGCCGCACCCCTGACATCGTTATCTATACATGTGACACCTCACTAACCATGTGTCCACGAGCCGCACCCCTGACACCGTTATCTATACATGTGACACCTCACTAACCATGTGTCCACGAGCCGCACCCCTGACACCGTTATCTATACATGTGACACCTCACTAATGATGTGTCCACGAGCCGCACCCCTGACATCGTTATCTATACATGTGACACCTCACTAACGATGTGTCCACGAGCCGCACCCCTGACATCGTTATCTATACATGTGACACCTCACTAACCATGTGTCCACGAGCCGCACCCCTGACACCGTTATCTATACATGTGACACCTCACTAACGATGTGTCCACGAGCCGCACCCCTGACATCGTTATCTATACATGTGACACCTCACTAATGATGTGTCCACGAGCCGCACCCCTGACATCGTTATCTATACATGTGACACCTCACTAACGATGTGTCCACGAGCCGCACCCCTGACACCGTTATCTATACATGTGACACCTCACTAACCATGTGTCCACGAGCCGCACCCCTGACACCGTTATCTATACATGTGACACCTCACTAATGATGTGTCCACGAGCCGCACCCCTGACATCGTTATCTATACATGTGACACCTCACTAACGATGTGTCCACGAGCCGCACCCCTGACATCGTTATCTATACATGTGACACCTCACTAACCATGTGTCCACGAGCCGCACCCCTGACATCGTTATCTATACATGTGACACCTCACTAACCATGTGTCCACGAGCCGCACCCCTGACATCGTTATCTATACATGTGACACCTCACTAACGATGTGTCCACGAGCCGCACCACTGACATCTTTATCTATACATGTGACACCTCACTAACGATGTTGAGCACGAGCCGCACCCCTGACATCGTTATCTATACATGTGACACCTCACTAACCATGTGTCCACGAGCCGCACCACTGACATCTTTATCTATACATGTGACACCTCACTAACGATGTTGAGCACGAGCCGCACCCCTGACATCTTTATCTATACATGTGACACCTCACTAACCATGTTGAGCACGAGCGCACACCACTGACATCGTTATTGAGTTCCCACACAAAGTCATAGTGTGTGACGCCGCCTTCCACCTATTTATTATCTATCATTTATCTATCTCATTTTCTATCTCTCTCATTATTGAAACCAAAGAAAAGCAGGCAGCACTCCGATTCAAAGGTGCAATCTGTGGATTTTAATGATGCACTCAGTGAAGTTTCAACGGTTACCCCGTCTTTCTCAAGCAATGAAGAAATTGAAGAAATGGGGATGTTGCTCTAGATAATTACAAGAGTGGAACGGTGTATAACTGGCCAAAGGATATTACCGTATATATCATATAATATCCTCCCTACTTTATATTTCTGAGATAATGACCTTTGGGTTTTCATTGGCTGTAAGCCATAATCATCAACATTAACTGAAATAAACACATGAAGTAGATCATTCTGTGTGTAATGACTCTATATAATATATGTGTTTCACTTTATGTCTTGAATTACTAATAATAATTATATGGTAATTCTATGTTTATTTATACAGTAAGTGGCTCTGTTGCGTTTTTTTATTTTTGGTATAACCTGCACTACAGGTATTGTAAGTCAGGCCTGAGCAAATCTTACCAGGGAAGTAGGTGCCAGCATGTGAAAGTAAAGAAACAGCAATAGATCAAAGATGCTTTACAGCTTTGTGAACACAATACTTTGCAGATCTTGGCTGTGATTTTATTATTGTTGCTTTTGATAACACTCAGATTCTCTCCACAAGTGTTTGGGGTTAAATAAGATCCATTATTAAAGTGGTTGTGCGTTTTTTTGACTCTATGTGACTGCAGACTTCTGGATCCTGACAGTCTCTGGTGAGCATGCCTTCCAGATTGATCAGTATTTCCAGTGAGTGCAGGCGGTAACTTGTGGTCACATGCTGACTGTACGTGTCTGCCTACTTTCAATCCACTTGTTGTAAAGGAAGTCAGCAATGTCTAGTTGGAATGTGACCATAAGTATGGAAATCACAGACTTGCGGTCATTTGACATCCCGCTCTCACCGGCAATATCGGAGAAACCTGATAGCGCGGGGCGTAACGATCGTGGTGGCATATGCAGCTGAAATGCCCAACGGGTCTCTGCACTGCATTACACATTGCTGGCCAAACAGAGACCGACACGTTTGGGGATGCATGATATCGCCATAGCAGGCACGCCAATGTCAGCTTAAGGCCATTGCGCCGACTACAGAGGAGGACGCTGTAGGATGCCTTAGAAACAGAATCGGGAACATATATACCAGGAAGGGGCCCAGGATGGGAACATATATAACAGGATGGGGGACATATATACCAGGATGAGTACCATATATACCAGGATGGGGACATATATAATAGGATGGGGGACATATATAGCAGGATGGGCCCAGTATAGGGACATATGTGCAAGGTTGGGAGAAATATATAGCAGGGTTGGCCCAGGATAGAGACATATATACCAGGATAGGGGACATATATATCAGGATGGGCCTAAAATAAGGATATATATTCTAGGATAGGGACATATATACCAGGATGGGCACAGATATGGACATATATACCAAGATAGGGACATATATAACAGGATGGGTCCAGGAGGGGGACATACATACCAGGATGGGGACATAGATACCAGGATGGAGACACATATACAAGGATGGGTCCAAGATGGCGACATAAATAACAGGTTAGGCCCAAGATAAGAACATATATACCAGGATAGGAAAATATATATGAGGATGGGTGACCTAGGGACAGGAATCGGCCTAAGATGGGGGACATTAGTACAGGATGGGGGACATTATTACAACATGACGGGGGAAGGAGGGTGGGGATTTGTATGTCTTTAAAGGATTTAGAATACTATATGGGCCCATACATCTGACCAACCTGCAGGGAGGGGAGTGGCCATGTCCAAATTTTGCACTGGGTCCCACCGAACTTTAGTTATGCCCCTGACTGACAGCATGTGCACCACACGTTGTCAGGATTCAGAAGTCTGCAGTCATATGAAGTGATTGCAAAATTTTATCAAAAGACCAGTAAACCCTATAATACAGTTTTTTGGGGGCAGGTGATTGGTGGTGACACCATCATTGTTTATGGTGCCCTGTGTTGAGACATAGGAGAAGTGGATCCAGGAGGAAGAAGAAGCATATCTTTTGCCATTATATTTCCCATACTTTTGAATCCACTCTTTTGGCTTTAAAAGGTTATTCCCTAACAATCAAGTGATCTATGATTCATAAAAAAAGGGATAACTTGCTGATTGTTAAGAATCCAAACTTTGTGACCCCCAGAAATCACAGCTCTGGAACCCGGTGATATTGATCATGTTGCTTCTCAACTGCTTTTCCAGGTTTGCTAGGGCCATAGACATCACAGGAGAGGCTGGGGGCATATACATCACTGAGGAGGCTGACGCTGGGGCATATACATCACAGGAGAGACTGGGAGCATATACATTGCTAGGCAGGCTGAAGCTGGGGCATAAAGTTCACTGGAGAGATGGAGTTAAAAGGCAGGCAGTTGGCAAACCGCGGCTACCAGCCCGAGCAGTGCAGTCCCCAGAAATGTGTGGCGCCCATGCGGTTCGGTCACCACTATTACTTTGCGCCAACCAGGATCGGTGAGTCCAGTCACCCATAAACACACCCAACACACTCGGTCCCAGAGCAAGCGGGTAAAGCCGGGTAGTGGGATGGCTCAGGCAGCTATGGGACGGTGGGGGGAGACAGGTGGTGGGTGGGAAGTGAGCAGGAAGCGGATAAGGAAAGGAAGAGAACAAAGGGAAGACACCATGGGAACTGGGTAGTTAGTTGGAGAACAATAGACAGAGACGACAGAGAGCACAGACCCGGAGGCCCAAACCACGATGATTGAAGCTTTGGGAAAGAATGGTGTGTCACAGTCCGCGCTGCCAGGAAATCCGCTCGTAAATAACGCTAGTAGTCGGTATCCAAATCAATCCTCTTTATTCATCCTACGCGTTTCAACGCCTTCCTGGCGTCTTCCTCAGGGATGCCTCTCCCCCCCAAACAACTCATATTTATACACACAGCAATTGGCATAATAAGTGGGTGTTTCCCAACCTGTGACGTGAAAAACGTCATCATGCCTGGACGAGTGTTACATTTTGGCGCAAAAACATAAAAAAGTCTTTAAAACACATAGAAATGCAGATTAAATACTATTACATACATCTAAAAAAATTCAGTGCAATGTAGACATAAAAAACTTTTCTAAAACCAGGCGGAACAGTACCCAAAATCTGTCCTGTGTGTGTGCAATATGCAAAAAAATAATAATTGTCAATGTTGGAGCAACACATGTCACCTCTTAGTTTCGAACTTGTGTCTGCACAACAAACGTTCTTATGGATAGATTTGCTATGCTCTGAGCCACTAGTGTTGGCAATTATTTTGTTTTCTGGCTTTCTACATACATATACATATTATATATATATATCTCTTTTTATTTTGCAGAGGCATTCGGGCTCAACTCTCCTGTGGGAACTGCTATCAAAAAAACGATCAGGATATATATTTTCTGCTCTTCTCTTTTTTTATAAAATCAATTTTATTCATGAAGTAAAAATAAAGATTAAAAAGTATAAAAACAAAAAAGTTATTAAATTATTATTATGTTACTGATGAGCTACAGGATAAATTTTAGGGCCATCACCATCATTGGACAAACAATTAAAACTGCGTTTTGAGCAAGTATTTAATAGTAATTAATCTACGAGCTAATTTCAATATATAGGTCTATCTTGATTACATATGATTAAATACATTTTAATAAAAAATTCCTTTATCAGAAAGAATTCATAGAATCTTATTATTTGTGTGTGGGAAGAATTCTTTTATACCCAGGGATTGGAGCGGCAAGGGGTGACTGAAGGAATGTGGGATCAGGATGCATTGATCTAACCCTTTCCATGAGAAAAAAGCTGGGATATTGTCCAGATGATTGGAGTTTCATCCGGTGACAGGACAATTGTGTACAAGATAATTGTGTACGGACAATTGTGTACAGACAATTGTGTACAGGGCAATTGTGTCCAAGGACAATTGTGTACAAGGACAATTGTGTACAGGGCAATTGTGTACAAGGCAATTGTGTACAAGGCAATTGTGTACGGACAATTGTGTACAAGGCAATTGTGTACGGACAATTGTGTACAAGGCAATTGTGTACGGACAATTGTGTACAAGGCAATTGTGTACAAGGCAATTGTGTACGGACAATTGTGTACAAGGCAATTGTGTACGGTTGTGTACAAGGCAATTGTGTACGGACAATTGTGTACAAGGCAATTGTGTACGGACAATTGTGTACAAGGCAATTGTGTACGGACAATTGTGTACAAGGCAATTGTGTACAAGGCAATTGTGTACAAGGCAATTGTGTACGGACAATTGTGTACAAGGCAATTGTGTACGGACAATTGTGTACAAGGCAATTGTGTACGGACAATTGTGTACAAGGCAATTGTGTACGGACAATTGTGTACAAGGCAATTGTGTACAAGGCAATTGTGTACGGACAATTGTGTACAAGGCAATTGTGTACGGACAATTGTGTACAGACAATTGTGTACAAGTGTGTACAAGGCAATTGTGTACGGACAATTGTGTACAAGGCAATTGTGTACGGACAATTGTGTACAAGGCAATTGTGTACGGACAATTGTGTACAAGGTAATTGTGTACGGACAATTGTGTACAAGGCAATTGTGTACGGACAATTGTGTACAAGGCAATTGTGTACGGACAATTGTGTACAGACAATTGTGTACAAGTGTGTACAAGGCAATTGTGTACGGACAATTGTGTACAACGCAATTGTGTACGGACAATTGTGTACAAGGCAATTGTGTACGGACAATTGTGTACAAGGCAATTGTGTACGGACAATTGTGTACAAGGCAATTGTGTACGGACAATTGTGTACAAGGCAATTGTGTACGGACAATTGTGTACAAGGCAATTGTGTACGGACAATTGTGTACAGACAATTGTGTACAAGTGTGTACAAGGGAATTGTGTACGGACAATTGTGTACAACGCAATTGTGTACGGACAATTGTGTACAACGCAATTGTGTACGGACAATTGTGTAGAAGGCAATTGTGTACGGACAATTGTGTACAAGGCAATTGTGTACGGACAATTGTGTACAACGCAATTGTGTACGGACAATTGTGTACAACGCAATTGTGTACGGACAATTGTGTAGAAGGCAATTGTGTACGGACAATTGTGTACAAGGCAATTGTGTACGGACAATTGTGTACAACGCAATTGTGTACGGACAATTGTGTACGGACGATTATTTACAGACAAGTATAGGGAAAACAAAAAATTAAACGTCCAAAAAAAGGAAATACTTTATTCATCATTGATTTTAACGTAAGATTGCTTATTGAATAACAGTTTCAAAGCTTCTTCTATTCTTATTCTACAAATATTGCTGGTCTTGTCTATCGTGCCTGCATGTTGCTGATCGCTCGTAGATACCGCAGCTTGTCTCCTTGATTGTGATAATAAGCCACTTTCACACGCAGTCGTTCAGCTAGCTGGACATACTTGCTTCGTGGATGCTCAACATTCAGTACCTCAGCATTCTGGGCTGTAAGTCTATGAATTGCCATGTCACTAATGAGTCCGTTGAACAGTTTCCACACGGTAGGATGAGCACAAAGAAAGAGTGCTTGTAAGGCGTTATGAAACCCCTCGCAGCAATTCGTGGTCTTGGGGGCAGAGGCCAAAGCGTCAGCATAATGATTCCAGACCTCTGGAGTAAACCTTGCGTTTCGAAAGCGTCCACCTACTCCTGGCCCCCTAACGTAGGTATGCTCAAAGTAGGAGAGGAGCTGATTGGTAGCATCATCATCAGGGAAGATTTGGGCTAGTTCGTCATACCTTGCACTTACTTCGGCTGGTGGGACAAACGCCAAGGAGGCCAAAGATTTTACCTTGAGATTGAACTCTCCATCCTCAGCCTCAAATTCAGCCTTTAGGCCCAGCTCATTGACCTTTCGAATAATGGACTGGCTCAGATGAAAGAAGCAGCCAGAAATCGCTGCAGCTGGAAACTCATCTTGGAAAGCTGACATTGCTGCCATCTCAAAGTCAAGAAGAATTTTCTGGGGATTTGCACCTGGCATCAACCCTTTGAGCGCCGTGATCATTCGACGATAGGTTGGACCAGTCTTGTTTGGCAGCAGGCAGTAGATCAGGGGAGGATAGGAGTTGCCGACTTTTGCATGGAGAGAATACAGCTGAAAGAACATGGTTGGCACCACCTTGAACGTTCCATCGCCAAACCATGTCTCTCCTCTTTCGAAATAAGGCAACAGTTCATTGCTACCAATGGCAAGAATCCTGTGGGGGTCATCTCTTGCAGAGTCATATAAAATGATGTCGCTGTATTCCTGGGGGATAGCAAAATTGATGCTTTGAGGAGGAGTCAGCATGGTGTTTGCTCGCTGCCTGACCCGACGTGTATTTCGCTCAACGTCACTTCGCTTGGGCATTCGAGACAACACGTCATCAGACCTGTCTCGAAGAACCTGTCCAACAATGCTTCTAGTAGATGCTTGAGAGCTGATTGCTTCTTGCCTCAGAGCAGCCATTGTAGCTCTGGCTTCAGCTTGAACTGGATCTGCAGAGTGACTGTGCTCAGTCGGCTGTTTAACAATCGCGGCTCCAGATGTGTGCATGTGTGCGGGACACTTGAATTTGTTGACTTGCCTGCACCGCCATTCTTTGATGCTGTCATCACGTGTCCTGTGCAGGATATACTCGTGTCCCCCAAGCCTAAGGACATCTTTGTCTTTTTCAGACTTGCTCATAGTAAAAGTCATGGTGAAAGTTGCAAGGGGTGAGTAATGAAACTGAAAGTAAGCGTCATTGTGAAAGTGGCCTGTACAAGTGGCCTGTACACAAATAATTGCCTTGTACACAATTGTCCGTACACAATTGCCTTGTACACAATTGCCTTGTACACACTTGTACACAATTGTCTGTACACAATTGTCCGTACACAATTGTCCGTACACAATTGCCTTGTACACAATTGTCCGTACACAATTGCCTTGTACACAATTGTCCGTACACAATTGCCTTGTACACAATTGTCCGTACACAATTGCCTTGTACACAATTGTCCGTACACAATTGCGTTGTACACAATTGTCCGTACACAATTGCCTTGTACACACTTGTACACAATTGTCTGTACACAATTGTCCGTACACAATTGCCTTGTACACAATTGTCCGTACACAATTGCCTTGTACACAATTGTCCGTACACAATTGCCTTGTACACAATTGTCCGTACACAATTGCCTTGTACACAATTGTCCGTACACAATTGCCTTGTACACAATTGTCCGTACACAATTGCCTTGTACACTATTGTCCGTACACAATTGCCTTGTACACAATTGCCTTGTACACAATTGCCCTGTACACAATTGTCCTTGTACACAATTGTCCTTGGACACAATTGGCCTGTACACAATTGTCTGTACACAATTGTCCGTACACAATTATCTTGTACACAATTGTCATGGAACCGTTTCATCCATATCAATATCGGAGCAAGAGATTTTCTGCAAAATCCTGGCTCAGTGTAATATAATATTCAGAAGTGCATGTTAATATGTGGGCTCACGGAGGTCTGACTCTTCATATGGTCGCAATTACACTTATAGAGTAAAGTTATTCTCAAGTTTAAACACTAAATGACAACATCGATGATGCTATTGTCATAGAAATGTAAGCGAGCAATGAAGTGTACCATTCTACAAGGGTTCTAATTGTCCGCCAGCAGGGGGCGCTTATCCACAGTGTAAAGTAAAGAAGATGGGAACTACACCTCCCACAACGGCCCTTGACTCGTGCTTGTGTCAGATTGCCTGCCAGCAGTAGTGCTTATTTGGAGTCTGTGAAGACTAAGGTTTGTATCAACCGGCAAGGAAGCAGATTGTTACTGTATGTTGGTGCCTGGTGAGAGATTAGTCAAGCTGTATCTTTTTTCTCTATCAGAGAACTGTTTGCTGTATAGTGAGAGTGAAGTTATTCTCAAGTTTAAACACTAGATGACAAACATCGATGATACTGTTGTCAAGGAAATGTAAGTGAACAATGAAGTGTGTACCATTCTGCAGGGGTTCTAATTGTCCGCCAGCAGGGGCGCTTCTCCACAGTGTAAAGTAAAGAGGATGGGAACTTTACCTCCCACAAAGGCTCATGACTCGTGCTAGTGTCAAATTACCTGTCAGCAGTAGTGCTTATTTAGAGTCTGTGGAGATTAGGGTTTGTATCAACCGGCAAGGAAGCAGATTGTTACTGTATGTTAGTGCCTGGTGAGAGATTAGTCAATCTGTATCTCTTTTCTCTGTCAAAGAACTTGTTTGCTGTGTAGTGAAGAGTGCTAAGAAGTTCTTGTTTTGTGTCAAGTGCTTGTGAACTATGTGTACCAAGTAGTGACTAAATATAAGATAGTAAGTGTAAAAACATCTAATATGAGTGATGTGTAAGAGTGGGACCAGTCTCTATATTAATTCTGACACTAGATTGAGCCCCCTTGGTTTTAATGTGTCTAATTTGAAGATCCAATATTTTTCTCTCTTCTGCAACATTTCAAACCTGTTAGCAATGTGTGCACCTATGTGGTCTATGGGAGTGATTCTCAGTGATGTGTGATCTCTATTGTGATGTGTGTCAAAGTGAAAGGACACACCATGTTTCTTAAAGCCATTCTTGATGTTAGAGCGGTGTTTGTTAAGTCGCTCATGGAGGGGTCTAATAGTCCTTCCTATGTATTGCATGTTACAGTCACATTCCAGTAGATAAATAACATATCTCGTGGTGCATGTCATTTGATGTTTTATCTGGAATACCTCTCTGTTACTAAAACATCAAATGACATGCACCACGAGATATGTTATTTATCTACTGGAATGTGACTGTAACATGCAATACATAGGAAGGACTATTAGACCCCTCCATGAGCGACTTAACAAACACCGCTCTAACATCAAGAATGGCTTTAAGAAACATGGTGTGTCCTTTCACTTTGACACACATCACAATAGAGATCACACATCACTGAGAATCACTCCCATAGACCACATAGGTGCACACATTGCTAACAGGTTTGAAATGTTGCAGAAGAGAGAAAAATATTGGATCTTCAAATTAGACACATTAAAACCAAGGGGGCTCAATCTAGTGTCAGAATTAATATAGAGACTGGTCCCACTCTTACACATCACTCATATTAGATGTTTTTACACTTACTATCTTATATTTAGTCACTACTTGGTACACATAGTTCACAAGCACTTGACACAAAACAAGAACTTCTTAGCACTCTTCACTACACAGCAAACAAGTTCTTTGACAGAGAAAAGAGATACAGATTGACTAATCTCTCACCAGGCACTAACATACAGTAACAATCTGCTTCCTTGCCGGTTGATACAAACCCTAATCTCCACAGACTCTAAATAAGCACTACTGCTGACAGGTAATTTGACACTAGCACGAGTCATGAGCCTTTGTGGGAGGTAAAGTTCCCATCCTCTTTACTTTACACTGTGGAGAAGCGCCCTGCTGGCGGACAATTAGAACCCCTGCAGAATGGTACACACTTCATTGTTCACTTACATTTCCTTGACAACAGTATCATCGATGTTTGTCATCTAGTGTTTAAACTTGAGAATAACTTCACTCTCACTATACAGCAAACAGTTCTCTGATAGAGAAAAAAGATACAGCTTGACTAATCTCTCACCAGGCACCAACATACAGTAACAATCTGCTTCCTTGCCGGTTGATACAAACCTTAGTCTTCACAGACTCCAAATAAGCACTACTGCTGGCAGGCAATCTGACACAAGCACGAGTCAAGGGCCGTTGTGGGAGGTGTAGTTCCCATCTTCTTTACTTTACACTGTGGATAAGCGCCCCTGCTGGCGGACAATTAGAACCCTTGTAGAATGGTACACTTCATTGCTCGCTTACATTTCTATGACAATAGCATCATCGATGTTGTCATTTAGTGTTTAAACTTGAGAATAACTTTACTCTATAAGTGTAATTGCGACCATATGAAGAGTCAGACCTCCGTGAGCCCACATATTAACATGCACTTCTGAATATTATATTACACTGAGCCAGGATTTTGCAGAAAATCTCTTGCTCCGATATTGATATGGATGAAACTCCAATCATCTGGACAATATCCCAGCTTTTTTCTCATGGAAAGGGTTAGATCAATGCATCCTGATCCCACATTCCTTCAGTCACCCCTTGCCGCTCCAATCCCTGGGTATAAAAGAATTCTTCCCACACACAAATAATAAGATTCTATGAATTCTTTCTGATAAAGGAATTTTTTATTAAAATGTATTTAATCATATGTAATCAAGATAGACCTATATATTGAAATTAGCTCGTAGATTAATTACTATTAAATACTTGCTCAAAACGCAGTTTTAATTGTTTGTCCAATGATGGTGATGGCCCTAAAATTTATCCTGTAGCTCATCAGTAACATAATAATAATTTAATAACTTTTTTGTTTTTATACTTTTTAATCTTTATTTTTACTTCATGAATAAAATTGATTTTATAAAAAAAGAGAAAGAGCAGAAAATATATATCCTGATCGTTTTTTTGATAGCAGTTCCCACAGGAGAGTTGAGCCCGAATGCCTCTGCAAAATAAAAAGAGATATATATATATAATATGTATATGTATGTAGAAAGCCAGAAAACAAAATAATTGCCAACACTAGTGGCTCAGAGCATAGCAAATCTATCCATAAGAACGTTTGTTGTGCAGACACAAGTTCGAAACTAAGAGGTGACATGTGTTGCTCCAACATTGACAATTATTATTTTTTTGCATATTGCACACACACAGGACAGATTTTGGGTACTGTTCCGCCTGGTTTTAGAAAAGTTTTTTATGTCTACATTGCACTGAATTTTTTTAGATGTATGTAATAGTATTTAATCTGCATTTCTATGTGTTTTAAAGACTTTTTTATGTTTTTGCGCCAAAATGTAACACTCGTCCAGGCATGATGACGTTTTTCACGTCACAGGTTGGGAAACACCCACTTATTATGCCAATTGCTGTGTGTATAAATATGAGTTGTTTGGGGGGGAGAGGCATCCCTGAGGAAGACGCCAGGAAGGCGTTGAAACGCGTAGGATGAATAAAGAGGATTGATTTGGATACCGACTACTAGCGTTATTTACGAGCGGATTTCCTGGCAGCGCGGACTGTGACACACCATTCTTTCCCAAAGCTTCAATCTTCGTCTACCCGAGTGGAGACCGGTGGAAGTCCAGCAGCAGCCAGCAGGATACTTATTCTATCAGGCTTTCTAACCAGTTGTGGGTGACACAACTGGATTAGGTGAGTGGATCTTTTCTCACCTACTGTTTTTAGTGTCTAGTGATAAGGGCACTATTGCGCCTCTTGTCCCCCCCCCCTTTCTCAAACCACGATGAGGCCTATTCCGGGTCCCGGGGCTATAGATCACAGGAAGTCGGAGGGAGTCATAGGGCGCCGGCAGTGAGCGATCCAACCACGCGCCCGTATCTGCAGTGAAGTGGAAGTTATGCACCCCAGGGCCGTGGGGTACTCGGAACTGGGCTATACTGTCTCTGGGGAGTCACAGGGGTTGAGACCCAGCTCCTGTGACCCTGGGTTCAGTTGAAAAGGGGGATTTCTGGATTGGTAGGAAAAGGGGTTTATGAAAGGGGAGTTATTTGTGAGGCCACCCGTGGTTTGTGGCTATGGGTGGCCACCTGCTGCAGAACCTCCAGGGATGATGGACGAGCAGCTGAGATGGAGCGGCTCTCCATGGTCAGAGCGGGTCCCCGGGGCAGTGGATGTAGTATAGGTGTAGGGTGTAGGATGGCAGGCGCAAAGCAACAGACAGACTCATGGTTTTGTGGTTCCTCAGTCCTTTTACTGGTGCATCTGTAATTTGGGTTGATGTTACTGAGTCCTTGCCTGAGAACAACACAGGGTTTTCCTCACCCAGCAGGTTCTAAAGCCTCATTGCTGCGCTTTGTGTGTAGGCTCCTGCTGCTTTAGCTAAGCTGCTGACTTTTTCTCTCCTGCGAGGCGCCGGTATGGCAGGCAACTGGAGTCCTTTATTAGTTGTTCGTTTAGGGTGACAGTTCCTGAACTCTCTACGCTACTTTGCCTCCGGGCACAGTGTGGCTGGGAAACTTAGAATTCCCCACCTTCCAGTATTGGCTGCCGGGTTGTTAGGTCCTGCACAGCCTTGGACTCCGCTGTCCGTTCTTTGTGCTGTTCCTCTGGGGTGAGCACGGTATTGTTCCGCTCCCAAGGTGATATATCGAGCCCCAGGCTTTGGGGTACTCGGGTGTCAGGCAGCAAGGGTTAACTGTGTCATGGGGAATGGTGGCCGCGCCTGATCCTGTGCCGTGGGGGTCTATTCTTTTGAAAAAGGGGTTAATATTTAGAGGGGATTATATACAAAATTTTTGTCATGTCGCCACCTGCAGTTTCTGGTGATTTGCACCAGCGCCGCCACAGTCCGCCAGAGGTCGGTGGTATCGTGGCTGGGATGGTGCAGTCCTCCGCAGGCAGGACTGGGACCTCCGGGGCAGCAATTCTGTAAAAGAACAGGTTCATGCAAAAGAAGGTGCAGCAGAGTCGAATTCACTTTACTGGAAACTTTAGCAGCAATGGTTACAGTTCTCAGTTCAGTAAGATGTTATAATGACAGGTAGCTAACGGGAGGCTGCAAGCAGATCCCAGGTGGTATGATGGAACCCTTAGTGTGTGCCTTCTTTCCAGTCTATTCCTTTCCTGCTTCCCAGAAGTGGTGAAGTCTGGTCCCATGAAGCGAACCTGGCCTCCGTCTGTCTCTCTCTCTTTTTGCTCCCGTCGGGTTACTCTCTGCTGGCTGACCGCCAAACCATCAAGCGGTGCCTGGTACCCTCTTCTGGTCGCTTAAGAGCCTGGGAGCAATATATACTCCGCAGGTCTTCGGATTTTCTGTGGTCCTTGGAGGATCCCACAGGGGCGGGCTCCGGTGCTCGGTGACTTTCTACGCCTGGGAAAGCTTTCCTTCTCCCTGGTCCCTCGGCCGAGGGACCTCCTTGCTCCCTCAGGCTCAATGCCTGACTCTCCAACTCCAACTCTCTAACTCCTTGTACTACTCCCCCTAGAGGTGATTTTATTCCCTCCCGGGTACCTCCCACTGTGTCATCTAGTGTGGGAATGCTGTTGCATGGGTTCCACCCACCATCCTAGAATCCCCTTGCAGCTGGAGTATCTGCACCTCTTTTACGGGTGCAGTACCCCTCTGTGACACCTGCATAGCGGGGCGCCACAGTTCCTTCACTGCTTTCACAGATCCTAGCCTTTGGCCCTCACACTAAGTTAGCTATCCTGGCATGAGCTTAAGGCAGCTTCCAGTCCACCAGGATGTCTTCTTCAGTCCACCTAGGAACTGAACTGACTAGCCCCACCCCAGACCAGAATTTATAGGGGAGCTCTCCGTGAAGCCGGGTTTAGGTCTCCCCCTTCTGGCCTGGAGGTAGAAGGTGTTGTGTGTGTTTATTTGCCAGGTGTGAATACTCTTCTGTTGCTCTTGTCGAGCCCCAGGCCCTGGGGTACTCGGGTATCAGGCTCAGTTGGAATGCTTGGGGTGTCATGTGTAGCAGCGCCTGAGCCCGTGGCCTGGGTGACACTTCAAAAAGGGGAATATTTACAGGGGATAAGAGTTTGTCATGTGACGCCACCTGTAGTACCTGGTGATGGGTCACCAGCGCTGCCACAGTCCGCCGGAGGTAGATGGTAGTGCGGCTGAGATGCAAAGCTCCCTACCGGTAGAGCTGGTCATCCGGGGCAGCGTAGTGTAGAGGGGCAGCTTGGAGTGGGATCTTAGGTTGGGATGGGGAGTGATGGAGCAGCATATAAGGGGCACCAGAAGCAAAGAGGAATGACGCACACACACTGTAGAAGTCTCTTTTACCTTTTACTGGTGATATAGCAAGTAAAGACGTCCAGGACACTGACAGGTGATCGGGTGCACAGTGGGTCCCCACAGCAAGTGGGTATGAGGCCTCCTCTGCTTCTCTACGGTTTCTGAAGCCCTGTCTGCTTGCAGACAGACTTGCCTCCTCACTTCCTCTGGTCCTCTCTCCCTCTCTCCTCCTGCGCGGTCCACGGGTTGCCCTCTCTGATCACTGCGGTGGTACACTGCAGTGTCTGGCTCCCTCTCTTTGAGTACGCAGGGGGACCAGGTGACTGAAGTCTCCACGGTGCGATGGGGTTTTCTGTAGTCCTAAAGCAGGGGTGGGGAACCTTTTCTCTGCAAAGGGCCATTTGGAAATTTAGAATATCATTCGCGGGCCGTATAAATTCGCGCACCGGTACAAGGTGGCCAGAGGCGCACGACACACGGGTACACGGGGGCCTGAGACACACGTGTACACGGGGGCCAGCCTCCCTGTCTCCCCCACAGTCTCCCTGTCTCCCCCACAGCCTCCCTGTCTCCCCCACAGTCTCCCTGTCTCCCCCACAGCCTCCCTGTCTCCCCCACGTCTCCCTGTCTCCCCCACAGCCTCCCTGACTCCCCCACTGCCTCCCTGTCTCCCCCACCTCTGTCTGTGTGGGGTGATCCCTGCCCCCCCCCTCGCCTCTGTCTGTGTGCCCCCCTCGCCTCTGTCTGTGTGGGGTGATCCCTGCCCCCCTACCTGTCTGTGTGGGGTGATCCCTGCCCCCCTTCGCCTCTGTCTGTGTGGGGTGATCCCTGCCCCCCTACCTGTCTGTGTGGGGTGATCCCTGCCCATTGTAGGACATGGAAGGACATGGCTGGTCCCCAGTGATGACCGGCAGATGTGAGGAGCCCGGGGCTGTCAGCACAGGTGATCACAGTCGTGACTGCAGCAATGTGAAGCGGCGGCTCCTGTGTGATCGGTGTGCGCTCCTCAGTGCTGTCATCATCCCCGGTCTCACCCTGCTGCTTCCATCACCCGGTCCCCTCGGTCTCCCCGGTCCCCCATTACCTGCACAGCAGCCGTACGGGCGGCCCGGGCTCCGCCTCCTGCTCTCTATCCCGCACACACAGCAGCTCCGGACATTTTGCCTTGACAACGGAAGTCCCACCCCCTTCCTGACCATCACTCACTAGCTCCAGAAAGTCGGCGCTGATTGGATGTCGGATCTCTGTAGTCATTGGTCAAAAGGAACGTCTATTAAGCGCTCGAGATGGTAGAGCCCCGCCTCCCGCTGTCAGACTGGCAGCTCCGATATAAATCAGTGGCACGGTACAGTCCAATGGGCCCCGGGGCCAAATCTGTAAAGTTAGTGGGCGCCAGCCACAAAGAACATGGCGGCGCCCACCGCTCCCTGCCGCAGCTTCTCCCCGCAGCTGTCGTCCCGGCCCTGGCGGGCCGGAGCAGATAACATGGCGGGCCGGATCCGGCCCGGGGGCCGGACGTTCCCCACCACTGTCCTAAAGCATCCTACAGGTGTGGATCCCCGAAGTCCGGTACGTCTCTGGGTGAACTTCCACTAGTTCCTCACTCCCTTTTTGCTCTGCTCTTTGCCTCCTGTCCCCACTCCTAGGCTTGCGGGACGTCCGAAGGGCCACTCCGGGTCACTCAGGGAAGTCTGTGGCTACTTGCTTGAGCAGGGCGCCACACTCTCAAGCATGACAATACCACCTGGGGGCGATAATGACACTGTGGCAATTGGACCTTGGGGTGCCACAAAAGGACAGGGCGAGAAGCAGGGGCCCGGCCCTGAAGGTGGCGAGGAGGCTCCAAGCTCCAACCACAGAACCGGGGGCTATGAGATTTTCAAGAGCTGTGGCCTACTCCCGACACAGCGCAGAGAAGGCATATTAAGGCCAGGGGACTCTGCTGGTCACCCAAGAAGGCCTGTGGCTGCTGGATCGGGGCTCTAGGCAGCGCTGGGAGAGAGAAGCCCAAGAGGAAAGGAACACAAAGGGGGTGCACTGGTCAAGCCATCCTGCTCGCCATGGACTACCCGGGCCGCCACTGTACTTGTGCTGTATCTTGAAGCACCTGACCTAAGAAGCCAAGTAAACCGGGTTGGAACTCAGACTATGTGTGAGACTTATTTCCCGCCTGTGCCTGGGGAGCAGTGGACAGCTGAACCACATAGCCTGCAGTGGACCTGTCCTGACCCTGCCAGTAGCCAGTTCTGCACCACTGGCCTTCCCTCACCCAAATCACCTTAACTCCAGATGCCCTGGGGATCTGCTCCTCCCATGGGAGCGGGAGCTAAACTATCATGGCTGCAAATCCATCCCCGGAGGTTCTGCATAGCAGCAGGGGTCCCTATCAGCCGCTTTCCATGGGTGGTGTCATGACAATAAACGCTCAAACTTTTACTTTTTCTTTCCAACCCTCTTTTTCCCCTTTTTACTGACCGCTCATCCGGGTGGCCACAGACTGGGTTATGCCACTGTGACAGCCCCCAAATGCTTGAGGACATCGGGAGGGGCTCCGAGTACCCCACAGCCCCCTCTGGGGCAGGTGAAATGTACATGGGGGCTGCAGAAAAGGTCATTGAGGGCCTCATGCAGCCCACAGGCCTGAGGTTCCCCATCACTGACTTAGGGTGGGTTCACACTGCGGTCAGGTCCGGTCCAGGGCTGTCAGGGGTGTCAGTATCCTATGGGGCCAGATGGAGCCGGATGGCAGTTATCTGCCATCCGGCTGCCATCTCGCCAGAAGAATCCCGGAGAAGTGGAATTTTCCTCCTGGATCCAAAAACGTTGCATGCAACGTTTTTGGGTCCGGGGAGTCTGATTTGCACGTAATTGGTGTCTCCCGGATCCTCCCGGACTCCCCCGGATCCTCCCGCATCCTTCTGGGAGGATCCGGGAACCGGATACCGGCGGCTGCACGCCGCTGTTATAATTCAGGACCGCGGCTAGCTCCCTGCAAGCCGCGGTCCTGAATAATCAGCAGCGGCAGCTGCGGCAGGATGCACACACGGTTTTGTGTGCTGATTCGGTCCGGGGCTGTCAGGTTCCCCCTTGACAGCCCCGGACCGGACCTGACCGCAGTGTGAACCCACCCTTACGTAAAAATGAAAGTTTACATGTTTGGTATCTATGAACTCATACCAACCTGAGGCATCATACCGACATGTCAGTTTTACCATACTGAAGAGTATGAATAAAAAAAATCCCCAAACCATTGTGAAATTTCACTTTTTTTTGCAATTTCATCACATTTGGATTTTTTTCCTATTTTCCAGTGCACTGTAAGGTAAAATGAATGATGTTATTGAAAAGTACAACTTGTCCTGCAAATAACAAGCCATCTATATTGACTGAAAAATAAAAAAGTTATGGCTCTTGGAAGAAGGGAGAAAAATGGAAAATGAATCCGGGGATGAAGGAGTTAATGAGAATCCCCCATTATATATAGAATATGATGCTTCCCGTACATCGGAGCCGTTCACATGTTGGATGGAGACATATTGAATGTAAAATATTAAGGAAGAGCATCTATTATATAAAACCCGAAGGCCACTTCCGGAGGAGGCCACGCCCACTTCCGTGATGGTCGTCGCCCAGGCTCATCCAGTGCACTGTAGCCAGGCTGCCCCCCGGCTACAGTCACCGACACACGGAACGTTCCGATCTCGGAAGTTCCGTGTGCCCTCCTGCCATTCCCCTCCACCCTCTGCCCTCCAGCCAGTACCTACATACCGGGGGGGGCAGGGGGGCCCATTGCCCGCCACCTCGGAGGGCCACACACACCCTGGGGGTACCCGTGCTCCCTGCCGTGTGCCTGGAGAGGAGGGAGGGCGGGACTTCCTCTCCTGCAGCTCTGCCCGCCCCTCCTCTCCTCCTACACCCGAAGCCCGGCCACCGGTAAGTCTGCATCTGCAGCCATACACGCTGCTCTGCCCTCCAACCTGTGTGCCCCCTCTGCCCTCTGTCCTCTGCCCCCTCTGTGTCCTCTGCCCCCTGTCCTCTGCCCCTGTCCTCTGTGTCCTCTGCCCCCTGTCCTCTGTGTCCTCTGCCCCCTGTCCTCTGTGTCCTCTGCCCCCTGTCCTCTGTATCCTCTGCCCCCTGTCCTCTGTGTCCTCTGCCTCCTCTGCCCCCTCTGTGTCCTCTGCCCCCTGTCCTCTGTGTCCTCTGCCCCCTGTCCTCTGTGTCCTCTGCCTCCTCTGTGTCCTCTGCCCCCTGTCCTCTGTGTCCTCTGCCCCCTGTCCTCTGTGTCCTCTGCCTCCTCTGTGTCCTCTGCCCCCTGTCCTCTGTGTCCTCTGCCCCTGTCCTCTGTGTCCTCTGCCCCCTGTCCTCTGCCCCCTGTCCTCTGCCCCTGTCCTCTGTGTCCTCTGCCCCCTGTCGTCTGTGTCCTCTGCCCCCTGTCCTCTGTGTCCTCTGCCCCCCTGTCCTCTGTGTCCTCTGCCCCTGTCCTCTGTGTCCTCTGCCCCCTGTCCTCTGTGTCCTCTGCCCCCTGTCCTCTGCGTCCTCTGCCCCTGTCCTCTGCGTCCTCTGCCCCCTGTCCTCTGCGTCCTCTGCCCCCTGTCCTCTGCGTCCTCTGCCCCCTGTCCTCTGCGTCCTCTGCCCCCTGTCCTCTGCTTCCTCTGCCCCCTGTCCTCTGCGTCCTCTGCCCCCTCTGTGTCCTCTGCCCCCTGTCCTCTGCGTCCTCTGCCCCCTCTGCGTCCTCTGCCCCCTCTGTGTCCTCTGCCCCCTATCCTCTGCCCCCTGTCCTCTGCGTCCTCTGCCCCCTCTGTGTCCTCTGCCCCCTGTCCTCTGCGTCCTCTGCCCCCTCTGTGTCCTCTGCCCCCTGTCCTCTGCCCCCTGTCCTCTGCTTCCTCTGCCCCCTGTCCTCTGCGTCCTCTGCCCCCTCTGCGTCCTCTGCCCCCTCTGTGTCCTCTGCCCCTGTCCTCTGCCCCCTCTGTGTCCTCTGCCCCCTCTGTGTCCTCTGCCCCCTGTCCTCTGCTTCCTCTGCCCCTGTCCTCTGCGTCCTCTGCCCCCTCTGTGTCCTCTGCCCCCTGTCCTCTGCGTCCTCTGCCCCCTGTCCTCTGCTGTCCTCTGCCCCCTGTTCCTCTGCCCCCTGTCCTCTGCGTCCTCTGCCCCCTCTGTGTCCTCTGCCCCCTGTCCCTCTGCTGTCCTCTGCCCCCCTGTCCTCTGCCCCCTGTCCTCTGCCCCTGTCCTCTGCCCCCTGTCCTCTGCCCCCTGTCATCTGCTCCTCTGCCCCCTCTTGCGTCCTCTCCCCTCTGTGTCCTCTGCCCTGTCCTCTGCCCCTGTCCTCTGCCCCTGTCCTCTGCCCCCTGTCCTCTGCGTCCTCTGCCCCCTCTGTGTCCTCTTCCCCCTGTCCTCTGCGTCCTCTGCCCCCTGTCCTCTGCGTCCTCTGCCCCCTGTCCTCTGCGTCCTCTGCCCCCTGTCCTCTGCGTCCTCTGCCCCCTGTCCTCTGCGTCCTCTGCCCCCTGTCCTCTGCGTCCTCTGCCCCCTGTCCTCTGCGTCCTCTGCCCCTGTCCTCTGCTGTCCTCTGCCCCCTGTCCTCTGCGTCCTCTGCCCCCTCTGTGTCCTCTGTCCTCTGCCCCCTGTCCTCTGCCCCCTCTGTGTCCTCTGCCCCTCTGTGTCCTCTGCCCCCTGTCCTCTGCCCCCTGTCCTCTGCCCCTGTCCTCTGCCCCTGTCCTCTGCCCCCTGTCATCTGCCCCCTGTCATCTGCGTCCTCTGCCCCTCTGTGTCCTCTGCCCCCTGTCCTCTGCCCCTGTCCTCTGCGTCCTCTGCCCCCTCTGTGTCCTCTTCCCCCTGTCCTCTGCGTCCTCTGCACCCTGTCCTCTGCGTCCTCTCCCCCCTGTCCTCTGCGTCCTCTGCCCCCTGTCCTCTGCGTCCTCTGCCCCTGTCCTCTGCGTCCTCTGCCCCCTCTCTGTCCTCTGCCCCCTGTCCTCTGCCCCCTGTCCTCTGCCCCCTGTCCTCTGCCCCCTGTCCTGTGCCCCCTCTGTGTCCTCTTCCCCCTGTCCTCTGCGTCCTCTTCCCCCTGTCCTCTGCGTCCTCTGCCCCCTGTCCTCTGCATCCTCTGCCCCCTCTCCTCTGCGTCCTCTGCCCCCTCTCCTCTGCCCCCTGTCCTCTGCGTCCTCTGCCCCTGTCCTCTGCGTCCTCTGCCCCCTGTCCTCTGCGTCCTCTGCCCCCTGTCCTCTGCGTCCTCTGCCCCCTGTCCTCTGCGTCCTCTGCCCCCTGTCCTCTGCGTCCTCTGCCCCCTGTCCTCTGCGTCCTCTGCCCCTGTCCTCTGCGTCCTCTGCCCCCTGTCCTCTGCGTCCTCTGCCCCCTGTCCTCTGCGTCCTCTGCCCCCTCTGTGTCCTCTGCCCCCTGTCCTCTGCGTCCTCTGCCCCCTGTCCTCTGCCCCCTGTCCTCTGCCCCCTGTCCTCTGCCCCCTGTCCTCTGCGTCCTCTGCCCCCTGTCCTCTGCCCCCTATCCTCTGCCCCCTGTCCTCTGCCCCCTGTCCTCTGCCCCCTCTGTGTCCTCTTCCCCCTGTCCTCTGCGTCCTCTTCCCCTGTCCTCTGCGTCCTCTTCCCCCTGTCCTCTGCGTCTTCTGCCCCCTGTCCTCTGCGTCCTCTCCCCCCTGTCCTCTGCGTCCTCTCCCCCCTGTCCTCTGCCCCCTGTCCTCTGCCCCCTGTCCTCTGCCCCCTGTCCTCTGCCCCCTCTTCCCCCTGTCCTCTGCGTCCTCTTCCCCCTGTCCTCTGCGTCCTCTTCCCCCTGTCCTCTGCGTCCTCTGCCCCCTGTCCTCTGCGTCCTCTCCCCCCTGTCCTCTGCCCCTGTCCTCTGCGTCCTCTGCCCCCTCTGTGTCCTCTGCCCCCTGTCCTCTGCGTCCTCTGCCCCCTCTGCGTCCTCTCCCCCCTGTCCTCTGCGTCCTCTGCCCCCTGTCCTCTGCGTCCTCTGCCCCCTGTCCTCTGCGTCCTCTGCCCCTCTGTGTCCTCTGCCCCCTGTCCCTCTGCGCTGACCACTCTGCCCACGTCGCTGCGCTGACCAATCTCACCGCACTCACTGCTAACCACTGAGCCACCGCACTCACTGCTAACCACTGAGCCACCGCACTCACTGCTAACCACTGAGCCACCGCACTCACTGCTAACCACTGAGCCACCGTATACTCTGCTACCCACTGAGCCACCGCACTCACTGCTAACCACTGAGCCACCGCACTCACTGCTAACCACTGAGCCACCCCACTCACTGCTGACCACTGAGCCACCGTATACTCTGCTACCCACTGAGCCGCCTGTATACACACAATTCATTTCACCGCACTCCACTAACTATTAGTAATTAAACTATATATGGATTCTAGACTACCCGATTCTTTAGAATCGGGCCGCCATCTAGTAAGAATATAAAGGGGAAGTGAACAGCAATTGTTCTCTGTGATCTCAATGATACAGAATCGAGTAAAACCCCAATATAGAAGAATGAATTATGGATGTGAACTCCAGTGACTGTGGGTTTGATGTACAGCACATCTCTGTGGTGAATGTGGGGGGATTGCTGCAGTGAGGGGGTCTCTGCACTATGCATAATATGCTCTGCCATGTCTACAGACTGTAAATCCACAGTGCTGTATATCACAGCGGCCACTAGAGGGAGCCCCTGCATTAGGATTTACACTGCTCTCAATACTAGTTATGATACATAGAGCCATGTGTACGGAGCTCCCTCTAGTGGCCGCTGCGCTGTATCTAACAGACAGCTCCATAGAATAACATTGCGATTAGGTCCCGCCCTCCTCCTCCGACCACGTGACCTCCCCCTCCCATCGTGTAGTGTCTCAGTCTGCTTCTAGTTTTAGTCACTGCGACATAACGATGAGGGAGACATTGTGTGAGGAGATGGGGCAGTTAGATCTAGATGCAGGTGATGGAGCAGAGGCCCTGCCTGTTGGAGAGGAGCATAGTGTGACTAGTGTGTAGGGTTCAGTGAGGTAATGAGGTAAACTTACCTCACAAAACACAATTAGGGTAGAGAAAGATCTATATACAGAGATTTGTAGTGAGGACAGTAAAATGGGGTCAGTTCTCAGAATTGCCATCAATTATAAGAAATCCCCCAAAATACCTAGAGAACACTGGTGTGACTGTAGTGTAGGGTTCAGTGACTTAGGCCCCTTTCACATCAGCGTTTCGCGGTGATTGTGGCAGTTGCGGTGAAAAAACCAAACCGCAACTGCCGCGATTACCGCAAAACGGCCGCACTTCACTTGCGGCAAGCCCCATGCAATGTCTATGGGGCTTGCGGTAAGTGTGCAGCAAGTGCGGTTTCGGCACTTGCGGCAGGTGCGGCCGCGAAAAAAATCGCGGTATACCGCGTTTTTTTCGCGGCCGCACCTGCTGCAAGTGCCAATACTGTACTTGCTGCAGCTGCTGCAAGCCCCATAGACATTGGGGCTTGCCGCAAGTGCAGCTGTTATGCGGTAATCGCGGCAGTTGCGTTTTTTTCACCGCACCTGCCGCGGTCACCGCAAAACGCTGATGTGAAAGGGGCCTAAATGAGGTAAAATTACCTCACACAAGACAATTGGAGCAGAAAAAAAAATGACAATCATGTAATTGTACTTTGCAATTTTACCGCACTTAGAATTTTATTTCCATTTTCCAATGCACGACATGGGAAAATAAATGATTTCATTCAAAACTACAACTCGTCCCGCAGAAAACAAGCACTTATATGTGTCTATATTGACTGAAAAATTAAAAAGCTATGACTCCTGTAAAAAGGGGAGGGAAAAATAAATATAATAATAGAAAATCACCCGGGAGCGAATGGATTAATATTCACGACCCCCAAAATCATTGTGACAGACATTTTTACTTCGCACAGAGTCCAAAGCAGTGGTGTAACTTCAGGCCCAGGGGCCCCGATGCAAAAGCTCCAATGGGGCCCCCCAATTATTGCAAATCTTTAATAGTATTAGTCTTTTTCTATAGGCCAAAAGGACTTTTGGGGCCCCCCTAGGCTGCAGGGCCCGGGTGCGATCGCAACCCCTGCACCTATTGTAGTTACGCCTCTGGTCCAAAGACTAAAAAATAGACAATATAAAACAAATAAACTATATGCCTTTTAAGTGACTTTGAGGGTCTGATGTGACAGAAAATATCCAAAAATGAAACCATTCCAAAAACTGCACTCCTCGGACTGCTCAAAACCACATTCAGGACGTTTATTAACCCTTTAGCTGGAATGAAACCTAAAAATGTGGCCTTAACCCAAAATTATTCACTTTCACAAGGGATAGCATAACAAAATGGACCTCAAAATTTGTTATCCAGTTTCTTCTGAGCGCTGATACCCCACATGTAGTCAGAAACATCCAGACAAATGCTCTGGAAAGAGCAATATGTGTATTTTATAACACAGATTTGGCTGAAATAGATTGCCAACAGCAGAAATCCCCCACAAGTGACCCCATTCTGGGAACCAGACCCTTCAAGGATTTTATTCAGGGGTATAGTGAGCATATTGACCCCACAGATACTTTATAGAATTTGTTAACATTTGGTCATTATTGAACATTTTAATTTTTTTCCCAAATGTGTTGTTTTAGCCCCACATTCTCACTTTTGCAAAAGGCAACACCAAATAGTGGACCCCACAATTTAGTACTTTGTAATGAGCGTTGTAATGATGCGGTCACAAAGTTCTGTTTGGACAAATGGGAGGGCTCAGAAGGGAAAGTATAGGATTAGACTTTTGAAACACAAATTTGTCTGTATATGAAATAGATTGTCATGTTATCGGAGCCTGTGCGGTTCAAGAAAACAAAAACCACATAAATGTCTTTTGTGTAAATTAGCGCATTAGCTTGGAATACCAGAGGAAAGTCACGATTGGCAAGCCGATGTGCATCTCGTGAAATCAACGAACTAGGAGAAAGACAAGCGCAGAATAGGGTCTTAGGCTGCATTCACACTTGCAGATGTCTCCGCAGCGTTCTGCGGAGGCATCTGCAAGCCTCTGCATGCAGACCTCAGCCCCTATCTTTATAATGGGACGCACGGTGTCTGCAGATGCTTGCAGAAGCCGTGCGCTCCCATTGCCCGCCGTGAGTGATCTGTGCGCAGGCTAACGCCTGCGCACAAATCATACATTCTCGTCCGCACCAGGTACGCGACATGTTGCGTCCCTGGTGCGGGACGAGAGTGTGTGATGTGTGTGCAGGCGTCCGCCTGCGCACAGATCACTCATAGCGGGCAATGGGAGCGCACGGCTGTCTGCAAGCATCTGCAGACACCGTGCGTCCCATTATGAAGATAGGGGCTGCGGTCTGCATGCAGAGGCTTGCA
>JARQOC010000001.1:603554890-603615748 GCA_033576535.1 Allobates femoralis | reverse complement strand
GCGCTGTTGCTGGGTGGCGAACCTTTTTGCCTACCAATCACTATACCCCCCCTGCCGCCATTTTAGTGATTAATAATATGTTTAATCCGCCATTTTATAGTGTTTACTTTCACTTTTCCTCACAAATCATTCCTGCCTTGGTGATCCTGTGGGACGGACGTCGGAAAACCAGTGTTGGAACCTCATCCCTACAATATCAGCTAAGATATCTTTTTGGGCCAATATAATCGATTATTTATTGATATATTCATAATTATATATATATATATATATATAGATATATATATATATAGATATATAGATATAGATTAATATATATATATATATATATATAGATGTCATATTATATATATGTATATGATTAGTATATATATATATATATATTGTATATTAATCTATATATATATATATATATCTCTAATTATATATATATAATATATATATATATATATATATTTACACATTATAATAAATTGTAATATATAATATACATAATTTATTTAAGTTAATAATATATATAATATATTTTTTTTATATATTTTTATGATATTATTTATATATAAAATATATTGTATATATTGGTATTAAATAGATTATTGATCTATATGTTACACAATTATATAAATCTTTTTCAGCCTTATATTAAATTTTTGTCTGAAATTATGTTAGTGGCTGAATATTTAATCTATATTATCTCTTTATAATTCTTTTAACATCGATTAAAGCCCTTTCACATCAGCGTTTTTTGAAATTTGCGGCAGATGCGGTGAAAAAAAACGCATCTGCCGCAATTACCGCATACCGGATGCACTTGCGGCGCGGTTGCGGTAAACGCCATGCAAAGTATAGGCGTACTTGTGGCAGGTGGGGCAAGTGCGGTAGCGAAAAAAAAACGCGGTCAGCCTATTATATCTATTATAGGTCTATTATATAAATATATATATATATATATATATACACATAATAAATTGTAATATATAATATACATAATTTATTTAAGTTAATAATATATATAATATATTTTTTTTATATATTTTTATGATATAATTTATATATAAAAATATATTGTATATAATAAAAATTATCAATATAAATATTACTACTTTGACTATATTGCTATGCAGAATGTATATTTATTGCTTCCTTAAATAATATACTGTAGCTATTATTGCATACATTTTTCTGTACTGTGCTCAATATGAGCTCTGACAAACAAAAAAGCTGTGTTAGAGCTAACAATGCTGCATGCCAGCGCAAGAAGCGTGCGCAGGAAGATCCGGAAACAAAACGTCTCCGTTTGCTTAAGGTCAAGACGACTTTGGATAAAAGAATTGCAAAGGAGTCTGCTGAAGAAAGAAGCAGTTGGTTGGCCAAAAAAGCTCAGTCGGTTGGCCAAAAAAGCTGAGGCGGAACGCAAAAGACGCAAACAACAACAGGTGAAGGTTCAAGGAGAACCATCTACCTCTGATATGGCGTCCACATCTGTGTCTCCAACACTTTCTGAAACTCAACTGCCTTCAACATCTGGCACGGGTAAAGTGAAGTGCAAATGTTCTTCTAAAACAAGAACAGACAAGATTGCTTCTGCCATCACAAGACACAAATTGGCTAAAGTCAAACGTTTACAAATTATGTCACCTACCTCAAAACAACGCCGTTTGGCCCATTTGGCTGCCTCACAGCGTCAACTAAGCAAAAAAAAAAATCCTCCGTAAGAAGTCTCCAGTCACTACTTCTTTTGTTGAATGTGTTGACAGTTCTACACAGCCACGCCTTATTTATGTAGGCATCTACAAAAAAGGTCATCTGTTGCTCACTTCACCTACGTCATCAATCCCTATTGGCTTTACTGATGACGATACCAGTATTTTACAACATACCTGTGGGCCCATGGATATGTTATGTGAACATTGTCAAGCACTACATTTTGAGGCTGAAAGGCCATCTGATGGACAGTTCTCCCTTTGTTGTCACAAGGGCAAAGTTAAGGTACCATTACCTCAGTACCCTGAGCTCTTCACTACTTTACTCAAAGGAGACAGCCCATATAGTAAAAATTGCGAATGGGTTTTTTGCCCCTTCTGAGTCCACTCACACTGCGAGTCAGCGTGGTCATGTGGATACGCCCGAAGCATTGGCCGCGCAGCGGCCATTGCGAGCAGTTCTAAGGCGACTCGCTATGCCCGCGCAGCGGGCATGGCGAGTCGCCTGAGCAGCGCGAAGCATTGGCCGCGAAGCGGCCATTGCGAGTCAGAGACTCGCTCTTCTAGAATCCCGATGCATGTGCATCGGGCACCCAGCTAGTATAGTAAAAATCTCATGGACAATATCAGGAGCATTAATAGTTCCTTTGCATTTGCTTCCATGGGTGCAAGTGTTTCTCAACCACCTGGACACGGTCCTTACTGTTTCCGGATTCACGGCCAAATTTACCATAGAACTGGAACTCTAAACCCCGCTGAAGGTCAAGTTCCAGCATATGCACAGCTGTATATTTTGGATAGTGCTACTGCTACTGAACAACGCCTACAGTCTCCAGAAAATCTCAAATGTAATCCAGCCTTGATGAGAATTATTGCTGAGCAATTGGAAGGTATTAATCCCTTTGTTTCAGCCTACAAAATGTTACGGCATGTGGAGGAAGAAGAAGAACACAAAGCATTGGAACATGGCACAAACATGCCCAATATCATCATGACAATTAAATAAGACAGACAGCAAGACCCAAGACGGTATAACAACCCTACTGTCAATGAAGTCGCTGTCGTCTTTGAAAATGCTGATGGAGAGCCACCATTTAATAGAGACATTTTAATACATCTAAAACCAGACCCAAATAATCTGTTGGCCCCCAAAACACAGCAAATAAGCATTTTACACAGTAATTTGGATGCATTACTGTATCCATTGTTTTTCCCTCATGGAGAGCAAGGGTGGCATGAAGCACTCAAGCAGCAAGGCCAAAATCCTGCAGTATTACTGTTATTTGCTGTCAGTACGGAAAGAATTCAATCCTGTCCTTAATGGTGGTAAACTGACCCAGCAGTACTTGGTGGATGCCTATGTTAAAATCGAGGCAAATCGTTTAAATTTTATACGCCAACACCAGAAGGATTTGAAAGTGGAGGATTATTGTCTCCTTCAAGAACATTTGCTGAGAAAATCCATAGAAAAAGGAATCCCCATTGGCAAGACGGTAATTTTACCATCTTCCTTTGAGGGAAGTCCCCGAAACATGCAGCAGCGGTATCAAGATGCCATGGCGATTGTAACTAAATTTGGAAGACCAGATCTTTTTATAACGATGACCTGTAATCCAAAATGGAGTGAAATTGCAACCAATTTACACCCATGGCAGCGTGCTGAACATCGACCGGATTTAGTGGCCCGTGTATTCAGGATTAAACTTGAATCCCTTTTGAAAGATATTAATTCTGGATTATTTGGTAAGGTTTGTGCTATGGTTCATGTGATAGAATTTCAAAAGCGAGGTCTACCACATGCTCACATTCTAATTATTCTGGATGCCAACTCAAAACTAAGAACTGAGGTGGAAGTGGACAATACTGTTTGGGCTGAAATTCCTGATCCATCACATTACCCTGTGCTCCATTAAATTGTCATGCAACACATGATTCATGGCCCCAGTGGACAATACAATCCCAATTCTCCATGTATGGAGAATGGAAACTGTAAAAAAGCTTTTCCCAAAAAGTTTCAACAAAAACTGTTATACCTGAGGATGCATATCCAAGTTATCAAAGAAACGAAGGACCTTCTTTTCCACACCATTCCAAGATGATTGATAATTCTTGGGTGGTTCCATATAACCCTTTCCTTCTATTAAAATATAAGTGCCATATTAATGTGGAAGTATATGCTTCCATTCAGAGCGTAAAATACCTCTTCAAATATGTCTACAAAGGTCATGATAAAGCCAATCTGGAAATTTGTGAAACCAACATCAGACACGATGAAACTCATAAATTCATGGATTCCAGATATGTCAGTGCACCAGAGGCAGCTTGGCGAATCTTTGCTTTCCCAATGCATAGACAATCTCACAGCATTATTCGTCTTGCAGTACATCTGCCTAGGGATGAGCGAGTCTACTCGCTAGGACTCGTTACTCGGCGATTCTTAAGGGACTCGCTGGACTCGGGAATCGGCGAGTCTTTTAGCGAATACTCGCTCAGTAACGAGTCCAATGCAAGTGAATGGCAATCTTAGTTTTGTCAGAGTTTACTTTATCTCACTCGCTAGACTCGCTAGACTCGCTCTATCACATCACTATATAGCTTGAATCTCCCCAAACAGCAGCGAGTCTGAGCGAGTCTACGAGTCCGAATCCTAGCGAGTCTGCGATTCCGAGTCCTGTATTCTCTATTCGGGACTCGCGAATCCAGAATCTTTTATGTTACTAGTCAGCATTGCGTGTTAGGTCAGAAAACTTGTGAAGATAGCCAATCATAGTCAGTAATGCCATAGCAGCTTTGGTTGTGTCAGGACTATGATTGGCTGCTGTCCATCGTGATGCCTATGTCATCTATGACAGGCAAGGCAGTATATAAGGCTTGCCCCCGCCATTTTGGGCACATTCCTGAGAAGAGCTGACCTAGTGCAGGGAGACTTGGAGCAGATCTAGGGACAGTTAGGCAGTGTAGGAGTCACATATAACCCAAAAGTTCTTTTCAGAACTAACAGGACGGAGTGTAGGAGTCAAGATTCCTCACACATAACCCAAAAGTTCTTTTCAGAACTACCAGGACGGAGGATTGCTGTACAGGACTGTAAGGAAGGGAGATAGGAGCAGCCTTACAGTGAATCCAGCACCATCCTCAGAGCTTAGTTCACCCAGCTTTCCTCAGAGCTGTAATCCTAAGCTTTTTCTTATTTTTGGCACTAGTCTACCAAATAATTTTGGTGCCATTTTTCCACAAAAAATTTCCTGTGCTAGTGCGTTGCTGTACGGTGTCCTGCCTGCAGCTCGCACGGTACTTGTAAACTTGCACGCAGCCAGCACCGCAGCCTAACAGTGCCTGGTTCTGCGTACTAAACAATTTTTTCCTGTGCCAGTGCGTTGCTGTACGGTGTCCTGCCTGCAGCTCGCACGGTACTTGTAAACTTGCACGCAGCCAGCACCGCAGCCTAACAGTGCCTGGTTCTGCGTACTAAACAATTTTTTCCTGTGCCAGTGCGTTGCTGTACGGTGTCCTGCCTGCAGCTCGCACGGTACTTGTAAACTTGCACGCAGCCAGCACCGCAGCCTAACAGTGCCTGGTTCTGCGTACTAAACAATTTTTTCCTGTACCAGTGCGTTGCTGTACGGTGTCCTGCCTGCAGCTCGCACGGTACCATCCATCTGTCTTAAAATATCGCAGGGTGCTTTCACATCTGCGTTTTTCGTAATTCGCGGCAGATGCGGTGAAAAAACCGCATCTGCCGCGTTTGCCGCATAACGGTTCCACTTGCGGCACGGTTGCGGTTTTTTCCATAGGAAGTATAGGGGGACTTGCGGCAGATGCGGCAAGTGCGGTATTGCACTTGCGGCAGGTGCGGCAGAGAAAAAAACCGCGGCTTACTGCGGTTTTTTTCGCTGCCGCACCTGCCGCAAGTGCAATACCGCACTTGCCGCATCTGCCGCAAGTCCCCCTATACTTCCTATGGAAAAAACCGCAACCGTGCCGCAAGTGGAACCGTTATGCGGCAAACGCGGCAGATGCGGTTTTTTCACCGCATCTGCCGCGAATTACGAAAAACGCAGATGTGAAAGCACCATTACAAGCCCCCAGAAAGCCACCAGAAATTATAAAATGTTTGCTTTTACAGCATGGTGTGTGCCCGAGAATCGCTTCCCCCTCCCATCATCGGCTCCAAATAAGAGAAAAACCTGCGAGTTTGGACTCGCACACTTTCAGAGACACATCAGCGATTTGGAAATAGCATTATTCGTTATTACTCGGTTCCCTATTCATTAACATTGGACTCGCTAGACTCGCAACGAGTAGCGAGTCCTGGGCTCGGACTCGTGCGGGTCTAGCGATTCCGAGTAATTTAGGACTCGCTCATCCCTACATCTGCCTCATTCACAATCACTTTTTTTCACGAGGGTGATTCTGTGGACAACATCAGTTATTCAATGGACAGACAATCAACACTCATGGCCTACTTTGCCCTCAATGAGAATGATCCCAATGCTCATGAGTACTTATATCGTCAAATTCCTGAGCATTATGTTTGGAAAGAAGGTGCATGGGAAGTTAGGCTGGGGTCACAGTACCATTTTTCACATGCATTTTTGGAGACCTGCGTTTTCAAAAACGCATGTAAAAAACGCACCCATAGGCCCCCATGTTAAAAAACGCATGCCCTAATAGCCAAAAAGCATGTGTGACTGTCCCATGCGTTTTTGGAGCATATACAAAAACGCATGCGTTTTCTACAAAAACGCATGCGTTTTTGTAGAAAACGCATGCGTTTTTATAACATGGGTTCCTATGTAAGGCTGGGGTCACAGTTGACATGCATTTTTTTAGTGCCTTTTAAAAACGCATGCTTTTTTACATGCGTTTTTTCATGTCAGCATGAGTTTTTTAAGGTCTCTGATGGCTCCCTGCGTTTTTGGCTGCGTTTTTGAATCTGCACATAAAAATAGTGCTTGTAGTATTTTTTTGAGCGTTTTGAAAAACGCATGCGTTTTTGTAGAAAACGCATGCGTTTTTATAACATGGGTTCCTATGGAAAACGCATGCAAAAACGCATGTACAGTTAGCACCTTTTAGTGCCATTCAAAAACGCATGCGTTTCCCATAGGAGCCCATGTTAAAAAAACGCATGCGTTTCCGGAAAAACGCATGCGTTTTTTTAACATGGGCTCCTATGGGAAACGCATGCGTTTTTGAATGGCACTAAAAGGTGCTAACTGTACATGCGTTTTTGCATGCGTTTTCCATAGGAACCCATGTTATAAAAACGCATGCGTTTTCTACAAAAACGCATGCGTTTTTACAAAAACGCATGCATTTTTGGATATGCTCCAAAAACGCAAGGGACAGTCACACATGCTTTTTGGCTATTAGGGCATGCGTTTTTTAACATGGGGGCCTATGGGTGCGTTTTTTACATGCGTTTTTGAAAACGCAGGTCTCCAAAAATGCATGTGAAAAATGGTACTGTGACCCCAGCCTAAAACGCATGCAAAAACGCATGTACAGTTAGTACCTTTTAGTGCCATTCAAAAACGCATGCGTTTCCCATAGGAGCCCATGTTAAAAAAACGCATGCGTTTTTTCTGGAAACGCATGCGTTTTTTTAACATGGGCTCCTATGGGAAACGCATGCGTTTTTGAATGGCACTAAAAGGTACTAACTGTACATGCGTTTTTGCATGCGTTTTACATAGGAACCCATGTTATAAAAACGCATGCGTTTTCTACAAAAACGCATGCGTTTTTCAAAACGCTCAAAAAAATACTACAAGCACTATTTTTAGGTGCAGATTCAAAAACGCACCCAAAAACGCAGGGAGCCATCACACACCTTACAAAACTCATGCTGACATGAAAAAATGCATGAGTTTTGTAAAATCACTAAAAAAAACGCATGGCAACTGTGACCACAGCCTTAGAAGGAGAGGAGGTGCTTCAGTCATTGGTAGACTCTACACTGTTAGTATTCAAGAACAAGAACGGTACTATTTAAGGCTGTTGTTACTCCATGTTAAAGGAGCTACAAGTTTTGACAACCTTAAGACTGTTAAGGAGGTCACATACCCAACTTTTAAAGAGGCGGCATTAGCCCTTGGATTGCTCTTCGATGACACTGTTTGGAGAAAAACTTTATTGGATGCCTGTGTTCTCAATATGCCTGTACAGCTCCGTGACATGTTTGCATATATATGTGTCTTTGGTCCTCCTAATCATCCCCTGGAGTTGTGGCAAGAATTTAAACAACACTTCGTTCAAGATTACTGCCATGCCTACCACCCCGACACTGATGATTGTGAGCACTGTGAAGGATATGCCATGACTGATGTCGAACATGTTTTAAAATTTCATGCAAAACATTTTAATGATTTTAATCTACCATGCCCAAAAAGAAAACCACACATTCGTCCTCAATACAACAAAGAAGAAGAGTTAGTAAGAGCACGTGAAATGAAAGTTACCTTAAATGATCAACAACGTTTGGCCTATAATGCAATCCATAAAGCTTTAGAGGATACAAGTGATAAGCCAAAGTGCTTTTTCATTGACGGTCCAGGTGGAAGTGGGAAAACATATCTCTATCATCTATTGATTCATGAACTGAGAGGAGAAGGAGAAGTTGTGGCACCTGCAGCCAGTACAGGGATTGCTGCTAATCTATTGCAAGGAGGAAGAACTATCCATTCACTGTATGGCATACCAATACCAATTAATGAGACATCCGTTTCAAGAATCAAAAATGATACTGATGTGGCCCAACATTTGAAGACTACCAAACTCTTCATCATCGATGAGTCTACTATGTTGTCAAAATACGCTTTGCATGTAATTGATCAATTATTACGGGATGTCATGACAACTGATGTCTCCATGAAAAATAAATTACCCTTTGGAGGGAAAGTCATTGTTCTGGGAGGAGACTTTCGGCAGTGTCTTCCTATCATCTCTCATGGAACAAAGACAGACATCGTAGAGAGCTGCATTAAATATTCACGACAATGGCAGCTTTTCAATCAATTGCCGCTCATTAACAACATGCGCTCCATTGACTCTGATTATAGCAATTGGTTAATTCAATTGGGAAATGGAGAATTGTCCAATGATTACAACCTTGGTGATGATGTCATTGAGATCCCGCAAGACATGATCTGCACTGGCTCTTTAATCTTGGATATATTTGGTGAAAACATTGTCATTGATGTGAATAATGACGAAAGTATTCAGAATGCTGCATCACATGCCATTCTTTGTCCCAAAAATGACGCTGTGGATTTGATCAATTCAAAAGTTATGGATTGTATTCCTGGAGAATACATTGAATATATGAGCGACGATTCCATTGATCCAGATGAGACGGAAAATACCGAACAATATCCAGTGGAATTTCTAAATTCACTAACACCAACGGGAATGCCTTCTCATCTCCTGAAATTAAAAGTTGGTACAATTGAAATGCTTTTGCGTAATTTTAACAGCAGAAAAGGACTTTGCAACGGGACTCGCATAATTGTTATTGCTTTGTTTGACAACATGATACAAGCAAAAGTAATTTCTGGCTCGGATGAAGAAAATGTAGTCTTCATTCCAAGAATTGATCTCTGTCCATCAGAGACTGGATTGCCTTTCAAACTAAGACGTCGACAATTTCCCGTGAAGCCTGCCTTTGCCATGACCATAAATAAATCCCAAGGCCAAACATTGGAGAAAGTGGGGATTTATTTGCCAGAACCTGTTTTTGGTCATAGACAATTATATGTGGCTTTCTCACGTGTGAAGAGACGATGCAATGTGAAGGTGAAAGTGGTGGATTCATGCATTCAAGGCAAATTGGTGCCTAACAGTGAGAAAGTCTTCACCAAAAATATTGTCTATCGGAATATTTTGGGATGAACTTTTGCCTATTTTATTTCTTTACCTTTTCTATTTAAAACAAAACAAAAAAAAAATAACAAAAAAATTAGTTTAGTCTTTACATTTTCAGTTTTTTATGTACATAGTTTATACAATATTTGTGGAAAAACACATTACAGATTTCATCGGAGATGTGTATCATTCTGATTTTCTCACAGGGTGATAGAAACCACTATTTAAAGCTCCAGTACTCTACGTGCTGAGAGATTTGATTCTTATTCTTTAAAGGGAGAGGTTTTTGTGAACAGCTAAGAGATGGGTGGGACGGCTGTTCACACACATCTCATTAGTAAGGTGTGTTCCACATGTTTAGATAGATAGGGACAAACATAAATTATTAATTAGATTTTACCACGCCATTTTTCTTACATTTTTTCACTTTGTTGAGGAATATACTAAATGATAATAATTGATCATGAAGGACTCACCAACAACATACTTGCTGTAATTTTCATAATTGCATATATGTAATTTGTACTTAACTTGCGGTTTGTGCAGACAACATAGTTGCGGCAGTGTCATCCACATCAACTGCAGTCACCTGTGGTTAGTTAGTGGATGCATCTTATGCACCTGCTGAAGCTACGTTAACTCCATTTACAGTAGGTTAACTACAAGTTTTTTTGTTATTGAACGGATATTGCTGCAAGTCTGTAGCTGGTAACTCCTTCTGTATCAATTTACAAAATTTTATTATTTACATCACAATCCTCAAAAAATCTAAGAAAAATCCAGCCATAAAAAATATCTAAATTATATCAATTCGGATTTAGTTAGAGTAGGGACTCACCAGGCGTAAGGGCATCTTGACGCGATTGGTGGGCTGAGACAAACTGGCTGATACACACATTAGTACTGTTAATTCATCAATTCAAACGATTGACACATTAAGAAGTATTGCTACTTTGTGTTCTAAGACCCTTACAACATAATAGTTCAATTTTCCTTAAATGATATCAACCATACAAATATATGTAGTTGGTGTAAAGATGTCATTGGAATAATTGGATTATTATTTGAAAATCTTAAAAAAAATTTAAAAATATTCTAGACACCCGATGCATTTGCATCGGGCTCACAGCTAGTTAATAATAATGCTCCAATAAGTTTCTTTAGAGTCTTCTGTCATCTTGAAATAGTATTTAAGGTATCATCATTACATGTTAAAGTCCTAAACTGCACTTTTAAACATAATATTAAATTACAAGAAATTACACGGCTTAAATATGATCAAGCCTCCATACAAGAAACTCATCTAAATGAATTAGTGTTAGATTCCATTACAAATATTTCCTGCATATCTCATCACATGGCCAGAATAAAAAAAGGTGTTGTAATAGCTATCAAAGATTTGCCTAACTTCAAACTCACTAAATTCTACATAGACAAATTCGGTAGGTATATCATCCTTAATGGCCTTATTAACACTTTAACAACCAATGACGTGTTTAGCCGTCAGTTCCTGCACCGTGACGGCTATACATGCCATGGCTTTGATTTGTCCCGTGCCAACAGTTATTACCCACAGCTGAGCATTATGGGAAGAAGTGTGGGGACCGATTTTAGCGGTCCCCGCATTCAGAGCGTTATGATTGGTCAGTCAATCTGAGTGACTGATCATATGATCACACAGAGAAGTGGTAAATATCAGCACTTTTCTGCGTGATCGCAGCAAGAGCTGGTCCATCAGCTATGATCCCAAGCTCCTACAGTCACAGCTGGTGTGCACAGGCCTCGGCTGATTAACCCTCTAGATGCCGCTATCTAGAATGATCACAGCATTTCGAAGGTTCTGAGTAGATGCAAACGACCAATGACAGCATCCCATGCACTATCCATAGCTGTAAATGAGATGTGTCTATAGCTGTAAATGAATATTAGATCACAATTATATAAAAAAGGTTCTTGTATAGAGAAATAGTTGACTAGGGCGTTAGGGTACGGGAATTAGCAGTAGGTGGAGGGGTTTTATTGCTTTGTTTTATAAAGAAAAGCTAAAAAAAAAAAAATGTATTATATGTATATATATACACACTGCAGTTGTTTGACGCTTGTATACAGCGGATGAGGCTTAGGTCATGATCTGTTCAGATACAGACAGACGAGCAGTCTCTACTGCTGTTGTCCTCGTCCGCTAGCTCTGGGGACGACGACGACTCTCACGTACGGCGCAGCAAATGAGTGCAGTCTAGCGCTAGTGTCACTAATAATTTTGGACTCCAACAGAATTCTACATAAAGTGCATGCCAGAATGTTCTTCTGCCAAAGGCGTCCATGTGGACACTACGGAGTTTAGGGAGGTTGATTTTTTAAAAATTTTCTTCTCTGAAGAACTCTTACATTTAATGGCTGAGCAGATCAATTTATACGCTGCTCAATTCATTGCCAGACACCCCACCTCCCACTACTCCAAAACTGGTAACTGGATACTTGTGGATGTGGCAGATATTTTACAATTTTTTTTACTTACTTACTTCTGAACATGGGTCTGATGGAAAAAAAAAAAAAAATCTAAATCAGACTTTATTGGTGATCTGAAGTCCTGTACGATACCCCTATGTACAGAGAAGTGAAAGCACGCCCACAATTTTAGAGCATTCTGTGATTCCTTCACTTCGCAGAAAAACACAAATAGCCCCCTTCCCTATAATTTCAGCCATGACCAACTTTATAAAGTCAAACCCCTCATTAATCATTTCATTGATAAATTATCCCACACATTATCCTTGAAAAAATGTTTGTGTGGACGAATCCCTGGTACTTTTCAAGGGCAGGCTGCACTTCAATCAGTATTTGCAGAGCAAAAGGTCCCAATTCTGACTAAACAATTATTTTATTTTAAAGTGACTCCTGAATGCCCCCCCCTCACTGGACATAGCTGGGACAATTGGCTGGGACCTGGCCTGTGCCAGACCGATCATGGTAAAAGCCTTACTTTAGCCTTCCCTGCTAGTGACCGAGCATTTTCAATTGATATAGTTCAATCTATTTTATCTAAAGATAGCTGAGGCTTTTTGTAAACAGGGTATGGGCATTGATCAGGCTAAAGCTGTCATCTCTGCGATCTCAGAGGGAGGGACACAATCTAATGTTTCTGAGTTAGCATTTAAAGAAGAATTAGTATGTGAAATATCTCCTCTCAGTTTCCAGCTTCACCAAGTGTAAAGGATCAAATATGGGTCAGAGAATATGTTGATATATTTTCACTGTTGCCATCCAACAGGGAGCAACCGCATAGGATGGAGAAGAAAGATGAGAAGGCTGACACTGAATCAGATAAGCGCCGGACCTATATGTCCTTTCTTATCTGGGTCCAACCCTTCTCTATTTACACTGCAGTGAAAAATTCCCCATTCTGTGCAGCGGTTTGTTCCAACACTTGGACATAATTTTAGAAACATATCAGAATTTCAGGGGGATTACTTGGATGCAATATGATGTCATTTATACAAAAACTGGCTGTCCACCCTTCTATTAGTTGGGTACTTAAGGACGTCAGATTATGGCTTAATCTAATGCTTCTGCAGCACAATCCCTCTGTGAAACACTCATCGAGTCAGAGTTTGTAAGTGAGTATGCTCTGCATACAAAGACTCGTTTTGTAAGTGGCAGAACTCTTGTCACCTTCGACAAGACTGTTCGTCCTGCGGTGGAAATCACCCCTCATTCGAATCTTTTCGGAAGCAGAATCAATCTGGGTTAACGTCTTCCATTGGTAAGGAGCAATTTCTTCAAAACAACAACTTGGAAAGAATGATGCTTTGGTCAGCCAGTTTCCCAGGAGAGCATAGGCCCAAATGCTGCTTTCATGACGTTTTTTTTGTTCCTAGTTTTAATGGAATACCTGACACTGTAGACATGTTCTTACATCCGGGACAGAAGAATCACAGTAAGTGATACTGGTCTACTCCATCTCGGGCTGAGTAGACGAGAAATGCACCACTATATTCTCCATGTTTATTTTCTTCTCCAGGGCCGCACCCTCCAGATATTCTGCTCTGCAGCGAGGACAGGAACACACTCTAGCTGCCTCCAGCGCATCCGGCGCACTCTCAATACAATGACTTGATGGTTTAGGGAGAAATGTTTATTCAGGTCAACGGGGAGGTTCACACCCAAGTAGGAGATCTGTCCCTGTATCCCCTTAATATTTTCGTTGTCCCTAATAGCTTTAGCCAGATGTTTGTATTTTTCTTTTAATGTGTACTGCATTTTTGACAGTTAAAGGATTGTAATGTTGTTCATTTTTTTAAGTTAATTTTTTGTTGTTTTTTTGTTACCAATGGTCTTACAATGTGTTGTCATCATTCACATGGCAAAGTTTTTAAGCAGTTTTTTCACTTGTCTTTTATTTTAAAAACTATACATTTTTTAAAATGTTTATAAATTTTGTAGCACGACTGATATTTTGCAATTCTTGTTTTTATGTACATTGTGGTGGAAGTCATGTATTTACTTTGTAGTGTTCACGCAATTGGTATTGTTTTCTTTTCAAATATGTACTGCATGTATTGAATTTAAAGGATGTTAATGTTGTTGATTTTTTTAATTTATTTTTATTTTTACCTGCTGGTTTGCTGTGTGCTGACATTGCATTGTCCTCATCCACAATACAATGTTTTTCAACATTTTATTTATTTTTAATTTTTTTTTTAAGAATTGAAAAATCCTGTACTGTGACTGAGTACTACCTCTTGTTGCTCTCATGCACACTGTGGTGGGAATCATGTTCCTTCCCTAGTCTCCATGATATTTTGTGTTTCCTGTGCATTTTTAGAATTTCAAGCATTTGAATTGTTGGGCATTTTTTTACTTTGAAAGCCCGATACTGCAGTGATATTTTGTTTCATTGTTCTGCAGGTTCCTTGCAAGTGTAGAAAGTATGTCTTCACTTCATTTTCAATTCTGGCTTGGGATATCGACGGTTTCCGGAATTGTAAAAGAAACCTGTCAAGCATTGTGCGATGTCTTACAACCGGCATTCCCCCCCGAGCCCACCATGGACTTGTGGATGACATCTGCTGCCAAGATTAAACTCACTGATTTTCCAAACTGCGTTGGTGCTCTGGATGGCAAGCACATCCGGACTGTTAAACCTGCTGGCAGTAGCTCGGAATACTTTAACTATAAGAAATACTTTTCTATTGTGTTTATGGCGATCGGGGATTCCCAGTGTCGCTTTGTTTCCGTTGACATTGGGGCTTACAGAAGATCTAATGACTCTCAGATGTTTCAGCAATCTCCCATGGGACGGCGCATTTATAACAAGGATTTTAGCATTCCACCACCAAGGCCTCTGCCGCACACAGATGAACCACCTATGCCCGTCGTTATTGTAGCAGATGAGGCTTTTCAGACGTGCGAGAACATTCTGAAGCCTTATTCCAGCTGTGGATTGTGCCATGCTAAATGGATTTTTAACTACAGACTCACAAAGGCAAGAAGAGTGGTGGAATGCTGTTTTGGACCTTTAACAGCAAAATGGCGCAACCTGATACTGTGGATGACATTGTTAAAGCCTGTGTGGTTCTGCACCAATATGTGTTCGACAAGGAACGACTTCCTTTGGAGCTTGATGCCATTGCAGAAACCACATTAAAGGACTACCAAACGCGTCAGTTTCGGACAACTTTGGCCTTTTCCGAAATGAGGGACACATTTGCACACTATTTTGTGTCTGACCAGGTACGATTGTCATGGCAGGATCAAATGGTCTAATGTTTTCGTAGTCCATGCATTGAACCTTATTGTAGAAATGTTGAATTGTTTTGTTGACATGTACAAAGTGTTCAATGTAATATGCTATGTAATCCCTGTACATTGTTTGTACTTTTCCCATTTAATTGCTAAAAATGGTTTTCATTGTTCATGTTCAATATGAACTGTTGGTACTTTTCCTATTTGATTGTCAAAATATTTTAATTGTTTTTTCTGTGTTAAATTAATAAGAAACTTTGGGTCTTTTTTTGTGGTAACAGTAAAGATAGTGGATGTACAGAGCAGCCACAGTACACCTACATCAGGTACGGCATTGCACAGTCCACATACTTCAGGTACAGAGCAGACACAGTGCACCTACGTCAGGTACATCGTTGCACAGTCCACATACTTCAGGTACGGAGCTGCAAAAGTACACATTGTACCGTATTACGTTTATTATTGTGTTGTGAACCTGAACTATAAATGGTTACTGTGCTGATAGGCACCTGATGACATACTTCAGGTACAGAGCACCCAAAGTATACATACTTCAGGTACTGAGCAGCTGCAGTACACATTGTTCATTCAGGTGCCAGCTCGACAACAAACAAAAGTTGTTGAGCAAAATGGTACAATGTGTTCTGTGGCTGCTCTTTACCTGAAGTATGTGAACTGTTATGTGCTGTACCTCAAATGTAGGAAGGGCCAAAGAGCCCTATTAAGGGTGAATAAGCCCATGAAAAGCTGGAGGGGACTGGGGTCTGAAAGAGTTAAAAGGTTTAAACTGCAGGGAACAATTTTGAGGTTAAGGGATTAGTTGAAAGGGGGACCGGGGTGATTGGGGGGGATTGGCTGAGAGAGGGTATATAGAGGGGCGGAGTTTGGGTACCTCCTCTTTGCTGGACGGTGCCAGATCCTGGTGGTCTGCAGCTCCTGCACTGTGATGGCCGACCTGGCTGCTTTGCTCGAGATGATGCGCAGGGCCTCTGAGGTCCTTGATGTGGATGTTCTACGGGAGCAGCTGTCCGCTGTGTTTGCTCCCCGCCTGGTGGTGCCTATCTCTGCACCCGGGCCTGAACTGCGCGTTCGGCGGTCACGGCCGCCGGAGGGCTACTCCCCTGAGGGGGGGAGGAGACGGTCTAGGAGCCCACTTGGGGATCATCCGCGACAGGGGAGCCGCCCAGTGCCTTCTGGGCTCTCCCCGGTCACCGGGAGGAATTCGCGCTGTGGATCCCGCAAACCGGAAGTGGACGGAGCTACACGGAGCCCTACCTCCGGTTCGCGGTGTGCAAGGCTCTGGTCCTGTTCTACGGCAGCCCCCGGTGACGTGCGGGCCGGGGAAGGTGCCCAGCTTGAGGGGAATGTGGAGGACACTCCCTGCAGGCCGCAGCACGGGACGGGATCGGCTGCGGACTGGAAGGACCACCAGAGGGATGGAGGACGGCAGCCTAGGAGGAGAGGATGAGAGCACCTGCAGTCGGCAGGGACATAGTCTGCGTTCTTTGGTGACGGTTCCCTCCAGCGGGTATCGTGCTGGAGGGCGGACCCAGCAGGCAATGGACACCGTACGGCCTTCCTGCAGTCGGCAGGGAGGGAGACGAGTGGGGATATCTGAGGAGCTAGCAAGGTCCAGTAGCAGCAAGGAAGAAGAGGAAGCGAACCAGCAGGACACGGCGTGCGGATCAGGGTGCAGTGACTGTGGGGGTTGATGGCCGCCAGGAGCTGGCTGTCCCTCTGCTGGTCCCCCCTGAGGCTACCAGCAGCGCTACGGATTCCGGAGAGGAAGGACAACTGTCGGCTGTGTCCAAAGAGGAAGAGCGTCGACAAGAACTTCGTGATACGGCTCTTCCGGGATCGTCTCAGAGGCAGCCTGGTGAGAGATTATCTAATGCATTTAATGTTGTGGGTCGTGGGGGCATGGCGGCGGTTGTGGGGCCGAGTGATCGGGTCATGGGGGCACGGCGGCGGTTGTGGGGCCGAGTGATCAGGTTGTGGGTCCGAGTGGGCAATTAGCTGGGTTACCTGGGCCGGAGTTTTGGGGGCAGTTGTTAGGTGTGTTGAAGGGGTGGGTAGCAGAGGGTTCGGCGGCGTCCGGATCAGGGACTCCGGCGGGAGCATGGGCGCGTCACAGGAGGACGCCAGGGCGTTGGCGGCTGCGGTGGCAGTGGCGTTGGCGCGCTGCGGTGGCAGTGGCGTTGGCGGCTGCGGTGGCAGTGGCGTTGGCGGCTGCGGTGGCAGTGGCGGCTGCGGTGGCAGTGGCGGCTGCGTTGGCGGCTGCGGTGGCAGTGGCGTTGGCGGCTGCGGTGGCAGTGGCGGCTGCGGTGGCAGTGGCGTTGGCGGCTGCGGTGGCAGTGGCATTGGCGGCTGCGGTGGCAGTGGCGTTGGCGGCTGCGGTGGCAGTGGCGTTGGCGGCCGCGGTGGCACAGGTGGCTGAGGTGGCGGCCGTGTCGGATGGGGCAATAGAGAAGGAAAAGGAAGAGGAGTTAGTGCGGTTGGATGATAGGGCGTGGAGCGAAGTGTATGTGTGCTTCGAAAGTCTGCTTGGGACCCATTTGAAGAAGGAGGTGAGGGAAAAATATTGGAAAGGGGAGTATGTGGAAATATTTTCCCCGCTGCTGTTAGAAAAGTTTAATTTAGATAAAATTAAACCGAGCGACTCCAAAAAGTTAAAGGAAGGTGAAGAAAAGAGGAGATATAGATTGATTCCCAGGACCTTTACTAATTGGCTACAAGCCTTTGCCATTCTCGCTAGTGTCATTGGGGAAAAGGAGCCGAAGCATTGCTCCGCCCTTTTCGGATATATATGGACTCGTTAGGGGAGGCGTACAGAGTGTATGGAGGCTTGGGATGGTTAAGTTATGATGAGCAGTTTCGGCAACGGAAAGCTCTGCGGGCTGGTATCAGGTGGTGGGGGTGGTACCCAAGAAGGACCCGAATAAATTCAGGCTCATGTATTATTTATCCTACCCGGCCGGGTTGTTGGTTACTGACGGGATCTCATCGGAACTGTCAGCAGTTTGTTACATTTCGTTTGACAGGGCCTTGGATTTGGTGAGCGCTGAGGGACAGGGGGCATTGATGGCAAAATCGGATAGTTTTCATTTGTTGGGGTGCATGTGGGAAGGGGAGTTTTATGTGGATTGTTGCCTGCCCATGAGTTGTTCTATTTCGTGTGCATATTTTGAAGCGTTGAGTTCTTTTGTGGAATGGGCAGTTCGGGATGTTGCAGGGGTCCATTCGGTGATTCATTATCTGGATGACTTTTTATGTGTAGGGCCTGTGGAGTCATCGGTTTATTCATTGTTGCTGTTTACCTTGGAGAGGATAGCGAACAGTTTTGGTATTCCGTTGGCAAAGGAAAAAACGGAAGGACCAGCGACTCTCTTGTGTTGTTTGGACATTGAAATTGATACGGTGGCCATGGAGTGTCGGCTGCCAGAGGGGAAGATGGTTGATTTGAAGGAGTCGGACCGAGCATTGTTTTCTGCTAAGAAGGTAAGGTTGAGGGAGTTGCAGTCCGTGTTGGGGAAGCTGAATTTCGCGTGTCACATCATGCCGATAGGGCGGATATTCAATAGGAGGTTGGCGAGTGCGAATGCGGGTGTCATATCTCCAAATCACTTTGTCAGAGTGAATAAGATGATAAAAGAGGACTTGGTGGTCTGGGACTCCTTCTTAAGACAGGAACAATGGGAGGATGTTATGGATGAGCAAGGTGATGTCCAATAGACAGTTGGAGCTGTTTACGGACGCAGCAGGATCTGCAGGCTTTGGAGCAATTTTTTGGAATCATTGGAGTGTGGGTGAGTGGCCACATTTATGGCGAGAGAAGGGGTTGGTAAGAAACTTGGCTTTGCTGGAGCTCTTTCCGATTGTGGTGGCGATTGAGTTGTGGGGTTCGGACTTCGCAGGCAAAAAGGATTGCTTGCATTGCAATAATATGGCGGTGGTCCAATCCATTAATACTCTCTCAGCAAAATCACCACCGGTAGTGGAGTTGTTGCGACATCTAGTGCTGCGTTGTTTAGACTTTAACATTTGCGTGGTGGCGAAGCATGTGCTGAGCGTGGAAAATGAGGTAGCTGATGCGTTGTCCCGTTTTCAGTTTTGCAGGTTCCGGAGCCTGGTGCCAGGAGCAGACAAGGAGGGAGAACAGTGTCCAGATTGGTTGTGGGATCTGGTATCAGCAGAAAGTAGCGGCACACGGATTGGATCCAAAATTTCCGGCGTTTATTTGTGCATCAAGTTACAGGTGGTGCAGGGAGGGGGGGGTGCTGAAGGTGCAACGGACCGTTTCGAGGTACTCCTCTTCCACGGGTTCACTTCTCCCAATAATTGCGGGGATCTGGTATCAGTTTAGCCTATGAAGGGATCAGGAGATCGGTGACTGAGGCTACTTGGTGCCGATATGAGTCGGTGTGGCAGGAGTGGGAGGAATTAGAGCAAGGCGGATTATGGGGACCGGGCTATGAAGAAAAGGTTTTTGGGGTGTTGTTGTTTATGAGCGGGGATTTCGCAGTAGGCCGGTCAGTGTCAGCGATGGGACACATGTTGGTCGCATTAGCATTTTGGTTCAAGTTGCAAGGGGTCAAAGATGCCACGAAGGATTTTTTGGTGCAGCAGGCCATGAAGAGTTTTAAGAAGGGGGCAAGGGCCCCGGGACATCAGGAGGCCGATTTCATTTCAATTGCTGGAACAGTTGGTGCGCAGTTTGGGGGAGGTGTGTTCCTCCCAATATGAACATAAATTGTTTACGGTTGCATTTGTTTTGGCGTTTTTTGGGGCGTTTCGCATTAGCGAATTGGTTAGTCCTGCGAAGCATGAGTCAGGAGGTCTTTTGTTCGGGGATGTGGTGATTACGGAGGATCGGGTGGAGTGTAAGTTGCGTCGTTCCAAAACGGATCAGTTGGATCACGGACGCTTGGTGGTGATGTATAGAATACCGGGACATCAGTTGTTTCCAGTTCCGCAGGTGGCGGGTTTTTTGAGGCTGCGCGGAGGATACCCTGGGCCCTTATTGCGACATGAGGATGGTTCTTCGTTGTCAAAATTTCAGTTTATATCAGTGTCAAAGGTTTGTTTGGCACGGGTGGGAGAGGTGCCAAGTGAGAATGGGTCATATTCATTTCGGATAGGGGCGGCAACGGAGGCTTCTAGATGGGGGTTGAGTGATGAGTTGATCCGTCAGATTGGGAGATGGGAATCCTCTCGTTTTCGCCTTTATGTGCGGGCGCATTTGTTGAAGGGAAATACGCACTGAACGTGCGGGGGGGGGGGTTCGGGGGAAGTAGTTGTTGTTTAGTATGGGGGAGTTAACTATTGTATGACAGGTTGGTGGTATTCTTTAGTGGTGTTTATTTTATAGGTGCGTGTTTGGTCTGGATCCTCGGGAACTCATACGTTTACTGGGGAGCGTTATGTGCGGACGCACGTCCAGAGGGCCGACAGCTTGGACTGGCAAGAGAGGATGTGCGGATAAAATGGATTGAGATACGCGGCATGACGTGGGGGAGAGTGCTCCCGGAAGTCGCGTATTATGCCAGGGTTGATCAGGGCCCCAACGTCCTTGTTTTGCATGTGGGAGGGAACGATTTGGGGGTGCGGACGGCCAGAGACCTGAAGAGGGAGATTAAGTTGGTTTTGTTGCGATTGTGGAGAGAGTTCCCGGGTCTAATTATAGTGTGGTCCGACATAGTGGCTCGGACGAGTTGTCGTTTTGCCAGGTCGGTCGACTGGATTAATAAAGCCCGCATTAAATTGGTGGTGGTACGAAGTCATTCATGGGTAGTGGCTTTGTAAAAGAATTTGGGAACTTGTGGGTGTAGGTCCTGCAGGTTCGGGAAAGGGGTATTTAACGATGAAACGTTGATACCTCACACCCGGGTCGGTTGGTTACGGCCGAGGTGGTTCCCTGGGCCGGTTTTAGGATACGGCCAGGGGATAAAATAATGGTTGCTTCTGGGATGGACCTATCAGTGTTAGGTTATGGTTGTGTTATGTATATATATATCGGTTATGGTTATTATGGTTGTATTAAAAGGGGGCGGCATGGTGAGCCGCATAAAGATATACCGTATTTTTCCTTTTATAAGACGCACTTTTTTTCCTCCAAATTTTGGAGGAAAGTGGGGGTGCGTCTTATAATCGGAATATAACATTCTGGCATCCTGGGTTACTTGGGGGGGCAGCGGTGAAGTGGGGTCAGAAGTGGCAGGGAATGGTTCCTGCTGAAGAATCAAGCGGCAGGAGAACCACGTGTCCCCGCTCATTACCGACATGAATATTCACTTCACTTCTCCATGCGCACTGAAGACAGCGCACAGAGCTGGGCATGGGAGCAGGGAGCGCTCCTTTACTCTAATAGCCGGCACATTTGGCTGCTCCCCAGCTTCCTTCAGCTGCTGGGGAGATCGTGTCGGGCTATTAAAGTAATGAAGGAGCGGGTTGTAGCAGCAGAGGCAAGTGAATCAGCACTAAGCTTGTGCTGAATCACTGCCATGATGACAGGGGCAGAGCAGGGCAGATCCGTACCTTGTGTCAGCATTCCAAGGTCCCTCTGCTCTGTTTGCTAAGCCCCTGTGTCGCAGAGCTGAGAACCAGGAAGTGGCCGATCTTCATTCACACTGCACTAGATCTGAAGCTGGCAGGGCTGGAGGCCGAGCATCATCACTACAGCACAGCTCCTCCGGTTCAGCTCTGCCTCTATATTACAGGACATTGCACTACAGCACAGTGCAGACTGCACAGCTCCCCCAGCTCTGCCTCTATATTACAGGACATCACAGTGCAGAGTGCACAGCTCCCCCAGCTCTGCCTCTGTATTACAGGACATCACAGTGCAGAGTGCACAGCTCCCCCAGCTCTGCCTCTGTATTACAGGACATCACAGTGCAGAGTGCACAGCTCCCCCAGCTCTGCCTCTGTATTACAGGACATCACAGTGCAGAGTGCACAGCTCTGCCTCTATATTACAGGACATCACAGTGCAGAGTGCACAGCTCCCCCAGCTCTGCCTCTATATTACAGGACATCACAGTGCAGAGTGCACAGCTCCCCCAGCTCTGCCTCTGTATTACAGGACATCACAGTGCAGAGTGCACAGCTCCCCCAGCTCTGCCTCTGTATTACAGGACATCACAGTGCAGAGTGCACAGCTCCCCCAGCTCTGCCTCTATATTACAGGACATCACAGTGCAGAGTGCACTGCTCCCCCAGCTCTGCCTCTATATTACAAGACATCACACTACAGCACAGTGCAAAGTACACTGCTCCCCCAGCTCTGCCTCTATATTACAGGGCATCACACTACAGCACAGTGCAGAGTGCACTGCTCTCCCAGCTCTGCCTATTCACTAGTCAGTGTGAAATACGACCAAGTTGGACGTGTCATAGATGATTAAACTGGAATGGCCTCCCCCTCTCTGGACGTCTGGATGCGAGCGTCAGCTGCTTGTGTTTTTAAGTAGCTCCACACTCCTGTCCTGACAGGGGGGGAGGCCATTCAAAGTTAATCATGTGTGAAACGTCCAACCTAGTTGTATATCACACGGACAGTGTGATACCAGCCTTAGACGGACACTGGCATTATAAGACGGACCCCATTTAACATTAAAAAATATTTTTTTTCTCTTTTCCTTCACCAAACTTGGGGGTGCGTCTTATAATCAGGTGCGTCTTATAAAGCGAAAAATACGGTATATACTTGTTAAATTAAAGCTGTGGCCATTCGTCCAACATACGTAGTCATGTCATTTATTTATGAGTTTGGGGTAAAAGGAAGGAGGGAGTGTTATAATTAAGACAGAGGTATTCCTCAGCATCGTCATGTCTGGCTTCAGCTGCATTGTAGCAGAGTACACATACTTCTCTACCTGTGTACTAAAAATCTAACATATGTAATATAAAATAAAGACAACGACAATTTTGTGAAAGAAAGGAACTTTTATTAAAAAAAATGCATATATATTTATTTATATTGTGAGGCACGGCCGGCATGGTGCCCCATGGCCAGGGTGCATCACATGGGCATTGTGTGGTATGGCCAGGCATGTTAGCTCATGGCCGGCATACAGCACAAGAGCCTGTTCACATGAGCCTGTTCACATGAGCCTATTTTTACTCTGTGTGATTGCTGCGTTAGACCTGACTGGTGCACAGTGGGTTAATGGCACACAGGTCTGAGCGCTGCAGCACACAAACGGTTAACAGCAGCATGTCTGTGTGTGTATGTGCTGATTGAAAGCACTGCTTTGCAGGTGTGGGTATGGCAGCCAGGTTAATAGCTGTCTAATGCTGAAAGTCAACAGGGACCAAACATGATCCTCTGAGGGAGAGGTCGTGTCTCAGAGGGGTCCCCGTCCCCTTTGGAGGGATGGGGAAGGACGCCTGGCTCTCCCTGCCAGAGACGCCGATCTCTCTGAGCTGTATGAAACCTGTGGACAGACCGTGAGGTTAGTTGAGCACCTGAGTGTATGAGGATCCTGGCAGAACTTGTAGGTGGCTCACTCTGACCATGTTGGTGAAGCTGCCGTCCGGGATCTCGGCCTGTGTTGGTGGGGCTTGTAGGCAGCCGGGCATCATGGGCAGGATGAGGAGACCTTGATGGATGCTTTAACTGGCCGGGAGACCAGGTGGCTCAGTACCTGGTCTGGTCCTGAGAAGGCTGAAGTCCATGCCGGACTGTGTATGTGTGTGGTCTAGCCCTGAGAAGGCTGAAGTCCATGCCGGACTGTGTATGTGTGTGTGCCATGTGAGAGACTGAAGATATCTCGAGGGCACAGTGAGCTGTATGCTGAGTAGCATGTGCTGAGAGTGGGGATGTCTCGAATGCAAGGGGGGCCATTACAACTAGACTAGGTCTGTGAGAGTCGGTAAGGGATGACTCAATGTTCTGTTGAGCATGCATAATGTAAATGATGCCAAGCAGGAATAGCCGCCATTAGAACCAGACTGGGTCTGTAAGAGTCGGTAAGGGACGCCTCAATGTTCTCTTGAGCATGCATAATGTAAATCATGCCAGGCAGGCAGAGCCGCCACTAAAACCATACTGGGTCTGTAAGAGTTGGTAAGGGACGCCTTAAGGTTCTGGGAATCATGTGTAATGTAAATGCCAGTTGGGCATAGCCGCCATTAGAACACGTTGTGATTTAGATAACGTTCTGCTGAGTATGTATGAAGTGTATATACTGCTAGGCGGCAGTAACCGCCAAAGGAGCTACGGTTAGTGCTCCTGATCCTCGATAGAGCTGTCATTAGTGCTCTGGTGTACATAAGAAATGTGAACGGTGTTTAATGGTCATATGACATGTGAACAGTGTATGACCTGTTAAATGTATGATTTACATTGTATGATATGTGAGGAATAAGCAGGTTTATGCCAAAAAAATAATAAACCGTTGTTTATGTTAAATGTGTTTGTTGGTGTCACTTACGCTGCCAAGCGAACCTAAAGGCGTACGATTATATATATATTATAAAATAATATAGCTTGATGCCTCCTCACTTTCCCTCCCTGCACTGATGTAACCCTTGAGAGTTAAATAAACTGAGTTGCAATGTATCCGAAATCATGGATACAAATAAATCAGATCCATACAATCAGTGGGCAACCATTTCTGAATGAGCCAATAATGATGAGTATATCTGTATAAGATTGGCTTACTTACATTGCATAGGACAATATAATGGGTTGTCAAGTTCATGGAATTCTTAGTGGATTTAGTATAGTATTTGCAGGTAGGGTCCCCATCAATGATCTTTGAATCTAGAACTACTGTCTGTCTTTAAGTTTGTTTGCACGTTGTGATCTTTGGACTTAATGTTACTTTGTTTCTAAATAAAAAAGTTTCATTTTATTAAAAGATGAAAGTATAATGTACAAAACACAATATATTGCAGATAAATACATAAATGTTACAGATCTATGTTCCAACCTAATAAAGATTGACTTATCATGCGCAATTTGTAAGGCTAAAGCATGTTCAGGCTTAAAAAAAACAGAATCTTTGGAGGATCAGCCATCTTTCTTGGGAATAGAAACCAAAAGCAAAGTGGAGAAGGTGCACAAAATCGGACCGCAGTCTAGGATGGGCCTCAGAAGCCGAGGTTGGCTATAACAAAGTATTTGAACTTTAATTATATAGAGGACATTAATCATGAAGTTGTGCTGGATACCTTTGGTCGTTGAACGAAAGTTGGCTTGAACATCTTCCCAGGCATTTTCCCGGATACCTGCACAGAGCAAAGCTAAACGACCCAGCTTGAGACTGGACATGTTACAATACGTGTACGTCTGTGACCTCAATATGTCTGCAGAGCGTATAACCCCAATATTAATGAGTGGTACAGAGCAAAGCTAAACGTCCCTGTGCATGCCATATATTGGGGGGTGGAACACAGGAAATGTGGCCTTGTCCCCAGGTGTGTCATTACAAGCAGCTGAATCTGCCCCTTCAAGGTATGTACACGTGTGTTACATGTGCTGATCATATATGTTGCAATCCCACAAACTTAACACATTCAATTCGGCCTTCTCTTTGTGTTACCTCCACAGAAGTCTGACTCCGACCTAACTGAAGTGGAGACCCTTTCAGGCTCTTCTGCCTCTGAGTCATCAGTGAGTTATCTTTAACTAGTCTTGCATGTTGTGATCAGTGGGGCCATGCCAATGTGGACAAGTGCAGACGCCTTATTTTTTTTGTTCAAAAATTTTAAAACTTGGTTTCAAGAACATGTCTGTCACACCTGTCACATGATGTGTTTTGCTTCCCAGAAATATGTCACCGACATCCACAGCACAGTTGCGGTTGGCATCACTCTACAAATGTGTGACGCCGCATGGACCTTTTTATGGGGGGTTGTGGGACTTGGCGCAACATTCATTTTGTCCACGTGAATAATATCTCACATAGTTAAAAAGATTTGCATTGTACCATGTGGTGGACATGTGTAATGATATGTACATATGTGGGCATGGTGATGTGCGCCCAGGGCTACATGTAATGACGGATTTGTCAGCCACATTGTTGACATGTGGCTTTTACATGGCCACACACACACATGCTTCTTTGTTGTAACAGACCATCATCCAGGTATATCACACATTCATGTGACATGTGGGAAGGGTCAGTGTTCATGTAGCACGTTATTAAATATGACTATGCTTCCAAATACTGTGGCCACAGTTCCTTGTTGTTGTAAACATGTGTTGACACATACACCTGCATGTATGAGCCCTCTTTTATGTTCACCTTCTGTTTTCCAGAAGACGACCACCTCCAGTGTTTCATCAGACTCTCAAGCCAAACGAGTGTTTTTCGTCCGAAATGCATGTTGAAATTCTGTGTGAACACATCCTGGTAAATAAAGGCTAGGGTCACACTTGGGCTGTCACCCACGTTTCACGGATCCGTGAAAAACGTGGAAAATTTAGCAGAAACGCATAGCGTTAACAGCAATCCCTTGCCTGGCAACGCAGCCCTTTAGAAATCCGCTGTTTCCTTAGCAGCGGCTCCACGCTAAGGCTAGGGTCACATTTGGAGGGTGACCCACGTGTCACAGATCCGCTAAACGCTTAGCACAGTCCGCTGTAACGGATAGCGTTATGTAATGTACATTTGAAAATGATCCAGTAAGCAAAAAATGGATCATTCACAAATGACAGGAAAATGGAGGCTGTAGCAATCAGTCACCGGATCTGTTTTCCATGTTACAACGGACATAATAGTTGTGTTTACTCAAACACTTTTTTGCTAACAGATTGCTGCACGATCCGCTCTAACGGACATATCATGCAATATCATTTTTCAGCTTCATCTGCTTTACAATATCTTGATTTGTCCCACAGACCCGCTTGGATGCCAAGACAAAAAACCTCGAACATAAGAACAAAGAGTGTCAAGAGGTGAGTGAGCAATCAGTGTTTAGCTTCTTCTTCCATCTTCATTGTGAGACCCTTTACTTAAAAATCATAATTGTTTGCACCATTGATGTCATGGATTTGGAAATTATTGTATGATGTGTTTACACAACTTTTTTTTATGAATGCATCACTACTGAATTTGTTTAAACAGACGATTAGTGGACATGTGAATTTAGCCTAACAAGTAATTATCTCCAGGTTCCTTCCAAATGAGGATGTCCTGCTGAACCGCAGGATTGTGTCAGAACTTTGGCTACCGAAGAATCCAACTGGTACCAGTTAAAGTTTCTTAAAGGGAATGTCTTGTATTCTAATTTATTCTTTTTATTCCTGTTCTACAAAGATTCCATCATCAAAAACCTTGAAGGAACATTGAGTGCATACCAAGCAAGTGAAGAGGTAACGTACAATACTATAATACTGCTACAACTCATGTTCTTTGCAGGAAGAGTCCTTTCTTTTAAACTAATTTTTTTGTTCATATTTTTCCCAGGTTCTCAAGATTACAGTACAACAACTATTGAACCAAAAAGAAAAATCCAACCAGGGGCGTGGCCAGATGGCGCATGGCGGAGGCCACTTAATTTGAGAGCTCCGAGCACCACCGGCAGAGAAGCAGCTCAAATCAGACCTCAGGAGGTACTTAGCACTACTTACCAGGCTCGGCAGGTCCCAGAATGGTGGGTGAGTCGATAAGCAGAGTCAGACCTGTTAAGCGCTACTCTCCAAAGCGAGTCTCAGACTACTTTACTAGCAGCCACTTAGCTCCTGCTGCTTCAGCTAAAATGGCGCATCCCTCTCCCCGCTCTGCCCACACTTCCCGATGGGGGTCGCAAGCCTCTGGGATCTCCCTGGACTCTGACAGAAGCAATGCTCCCCTGACACACAGCTGGGGAGTCACACTGACAGACTAGAGAGGAAAATGGCTGAACTAGTTCGATCCCATAATCAGCTTAAAGGTCCCCATGACCAACTGCAGCAAAACATGTACAAGGTACAATCCAAAATGCTAGATCTGGAGGATCGCTCCAGATGTAATAACATCAGATTAAGAATGAGTGAATGAGGGGGTCCCCCCTGGAGAGCTGCGCTCCTTCTTGCAAGAATTTATTTGATCTGTGCTGCCTGAGGTGTATAAGAAAGATGTGGTGATTGACAGGATTCATAGGGTCCCCAAGCCCACTAACATCAGCTCCAATCTCCCCAGAGATATCCTTGCTAGAATTAATTTCTTTGAACTAAAAGAGAACTTTCTGAGGGCTCTTTGCGGGGATCTCTCTGTACCAGAGAAATTTGCTTAACTGGAGGTGTTTGCGGATCTTTCTCCAGGCACTCTGGCGCTGAGACATGGTTTCCAGCCTTATACCCGCATACTGCGTGACCAAAACATTGAATATCGCTGGGGATTTCCCACTAAACTAATTATCTGCAAAGATGGATCTTCCTACGTATGCACCTTCCCCAAACAAACAGAGAAGCTACCGGTCAAGTGGGGCTTCCACTCTTCGAAGTCTGCCTCGTCCTCTTCTTCCCCAAGATCCTCTGCACATGGGATATTTTATATAACACTCCAGTATTCCGCTTGGTTATTACCTATAAACATTTTGAGGCCATCCACAAATTTTTACATTTCACTGACAATTCGGAGTGTCCTCTCGGAGATGGCCTGAATTTTGACTTTTCAAAGTTCGGCTGGTCATCGATCAATTCAGCAAATGGTTTGCTGAAGTGTACATGCCACAAACGGAAATCTGAGAGGATGAGTCCCTTATCTACATCAAGTGGAGGCTAAAATTCCTGCAGTAAGAGGGCCAGGTATGGCATGAAACTCTATTAGCTGTGTGAGAATACCTCTGGGAAAACTCAGTATAAGCTTGCACGCTTTAGTGTCCTTCATGTTCCACTAAAGGGTGTTTTCCTTGTATTTAGCTTAAAAAAACTAATTAATAATAATAAAGTAAAAAAATAAGAATGTGTGGGGTACCCCCTATTTTTCTTAGCCAGCTAGGTTACAGGAGACAGCTGGAAACTGCAGACCACGGGTGGTGGCTTTATCTTGACTGTTATCTAAATTGGCAGGACACCCCACAATCATTTTTTCTTTTTCGCTCCATTGGGAGACCCAGACATTGGGTGTATAGCTTCCGCCTCCGGAGGACACACAAAATACTACACTTAAAACAAAAAGTGTAGCCCCTCCCCTACTGCCTATACACCCCCTCTAGGAGAAATCCCATCAATTCTTAGCTTTGTGTTGAAGGAGGCACACTCTGCACTCATCCACTCTCACCTTGGTCTTTCTCACTCTCCCTGGAGAGTGTCGGATGGAAGCAAAGTGGATCCATATGGATCCCCAGCATGTCTCCTTCCCCACCCTCAGGCAGGGGCGGTTTAGGTACCTATTGCTGGTACAACGGGCTGGAGCCCTCTTACTGTTTTCCTTCTCCATCCCTTAGGGGCTCTGGAGAAGTGGGATCGCCGTGAGCTTCCATGTAATCTGGAGCTCAGACTCCTTCCACAGCCCCTGTGAGGATCTGCTGGCCGGAGTTGTGGACCCCCAGGGATCGGCCCCTGCACCTGTATGAGGTACTCTGCGGGGTTTGTGCTACTGCTGCAGCCCTGTATTACACCTGAGGGTGGTCGCTGGGCATACCTGGGACACTGTGCTCCACAGTGCCTCAGGTCCTCGCGGCTCTGCGGGCTTTCCGGTGCTACCTCGGTGCACCGCGGTCCCCCGCTCTGGAACGCCGGGCGACCGCTAAAATTTAGGCCCCGGCTTGGCCGCGGCCTGTGTTTTTCTGCCCAGAGCCTGGGCTCTAAGGGGGGCGGGCTCAACAGCCATTGCGGGCGGGCTTGGAGCTTCGGCTACGCCCCCCTCTCGGGTTGGCCCGCCTTCCAGCCTAGGCTTTCGCCCTCCGGATTCCGGCGCTCCAATAGCCACGCCCCCTCGCCCGGCTCTGGCGGCCATCTTATGCTTTTTGCTGAGGCTGCTCTCAGCACTTAGCTCCTAGACCCTTTGCTTCTAGGAGGGAGCGCGGCATCCGAAGAGCACACAATCTCTCATACAGGTTCCCTGGAGGTGTCTTCTCTCCCGTTTCCCCCCTCTTGTGTTTCTCCTCTTGGAGGATCCCCACTTGAGGCGACATGTCTTCCACCAGGAGCAAAGAAGCCCCTAAGGTGCAGACATTTTATTCTTCTTGCACTGCTTGCAAGATTTTGCTGCTTGGTTCTGTCTTCCCTCATTGCTCTGCCTGCACTTCTCATGAGGCACCGGCTGAGGTGGAACATGGGGCTCCCTCCAGCTCTGCTACTACAGAGCCTTCCCCTAGCCCTGGGGACCCGGCAGTGCCACCTCCTTGGACTGAGGCTTTCGCTAAGTCCTTTTCGGACTCCTTTGCCCAGTCTATGACTGCTCTAACCAGAGTCCTGCAGGAATCCTTACAGGCCAGTCACCGGGAAAGTGCCCCCGGTTCCTCTGCCTCACGCCGCAGGCGCTACAGTGAGTCGTCCCCTTCTAGGGGTATGGACTATGGAGACAATACGGGGGTCTCTGATTTAGCTCCCTCTCCACGGCCCTCCAAACAGCCACGTAGAGTGCACTCTCCTGCCTCCTCCCACCACACGGGGTCTCATGCTGAATCTCAGATGGATGGGGAAGAGGATAGGCAGAATTCTGCGAGACCTTCGGACGAGACCTCAGAGAAAGATTCCTTAGTGGATGATTTAGTGTCCATTAACACCGTACTGGATCTGACTGCTCCCCCTCCCTCGGTGGAGACTTCGCTCTCGGAGGAACTGTATCAGTTCCTTCCTCCATCCAGGTCTCGGGGTTCGTTCTTTGATCATTCCAACTTCCGATCAACTGTACAGACGCCTAGGGCTTGCCCTGATAAGCGTTTCTCTAGGAAACAGAAAGATACTCGGTATCCTTTTCCTCCTAATGTAGTAAAGGGTTGGTCAGTCTCCCCTAGAGTGGACCCTCCAGTCTCTAGACTGTCTGCCAATACTGTCATGTCAGTTGCAGATGGATCCTCTTTGAAGGATTCCACAGATCGTCAGATTGAACTTCTACAGAAGTCAATCTACGAAGCCACAGGAGCCTCGTTTGCTCTGGCTTTCGCCGCAGTATGGGCCCTGCAGGCAGTTTCGGCCTGCTTGGCAGAGCTTAATGTGGTAGCTCAGGATATTCCCGAGGTGACTACTCTCACGGCTCAGGCCACCGCGTTCACTGACTACGCTAGGTCAGCGGTAATGGAATCCACCAGCCGTACCGCAGTGGCTTCGGCTAACTCGTTCGCAGCCCGCAGGATGTTGTGGCTGCGAGATTGGAAAGCTGACGCCACTTCCAAGAAGCTCCTCCAGGGACTCCCGTTCGCGGGGAACAGGCTTTTTGGAGAGCAATTGGATGACATCATAAAGGAATCCACAGGTGGGAAGTCCACCTCTTTGCCCCAATCAAAGGTGCAGAAGTCTGGCCAGCGTCAGATGCATGCCAAATTTCGGGCCTTTCGTCCCTCTTCAAAGACCTCCTCCTCCTCCCGTTCAGACAAGGATCAGAAGTCAAACCGGGCGTGGAGGACTAAGCCCCAACAGAAGAAGCCTAGTGGCGCCTCGACCGCAAGGCTGCCTCTTCATGACTCACCGCCTCCCCCAGCAGTATCCTCGGTCGGTGGCAGGCTCTCCCGCTTTGGAGACGTCTGGCGCAGTCTTGTCCAAGACCGATGGGTAGTGGTTGTCATCTCCCACGGCTACAGAATAGAGCTAACCTCGCGTCCTCCGACTCGCTTCTGTCTCTCTTCGCCCCCGCCGGCAAGGGCCTCTGCCTTTCATCAGGCGCTGGACGCCTTGAGACAGGACAGGGTTGTGATCCATGTTCCCTCCAGGGAACGCTTCCAGTGGTTCTATTCAAACCGCTTCACGGTCCCCAAGAAGGACGGTTCGGTAAGGCCGGTTTTGGATCTCAAGCTTCTCAACCGGCACGTGAGGGACAGAACTTTCCGAATGGAGTCTCTGCGATCCGTGATTGTGTCACTATCTAAGGGGGACTTCCTAGCCTCGGTGGATGTCAAGGATGCCTATCTACACGTCCCCATCGCTCCTGCACATGAACGTTGGCTGAGGTTTGCAGTAGGAGAGGAGCACTTTCAGTTTGTGGCTCTGCCCTTCAGCCTTGCCTCCGCACCGAGGGTCTTCACCAAGGTGATGGCAGCAATGGTGGCTGTCCTGCATTCCCAGGGCCACGCAGTAACTCCATACTTGGACGATCTGATGGTCAGAGCCCCCTCTGCGGAGCAGTGTCAACTGAGTCTCTCAGTAACTCTAGACACTCTGCAGCACTTCGGTTGGTTGATCAACGTACCAAAGTCTGTTCTTCTTCCTGCTCAGACGATAACGTATCTGGGCATGGAGTTTCACACCGCCCCGGCTCTGGTCATTCTGCCTCTAAACAAGCAGGTGTTGATTCAGGAGGAAGTCCAGTTCCTTATGCAATCAGACTCGGTAACAATCAGGCGTCTGATGCACGTTCTGGGGAAGATGGTGGCGGCCATAGAAGCAGTACCATTTGCGCAATTCCATCTGCGTCCGCTGCAATTGCAGATCCTGCGCGGATGGGACAAGAATCCTTCTTCTCTTGACCAGCACATCCCTCTGTCGCTGTCAACAAAGGAATCTCTCCATGTCTCTGTCACGAGGCAGATGCTTTCTGCCCCCCGCTTGGTTAGTAGTGACCACGGACGCCAGCCTCTTGGGCTGGGGCGCCGTGTTTCTTCATCACAGGGCTCAGGGCACCTGGGCGGAGCAAGAATAAACCCTGCAGATCAATGTCCTAGAGATACAATCCAACAACGCGACTGCGGTTGCTTACATCAACCACCAGGGAGGCACTCGCAGCCCTCAAGCCTTCTCGGAAGTCCAGAGTATCCTGCAATGGGTCGAGGACAACGACTCGTCCATCTCGGCAGTCCACATCCCCGGAATGGACAATTGGGAGGCCGACTACCTAAGTCGGCAAGGTATGGACGCGGGCGAATGGGCACTCCACCCAGATGTTTTTCAGTATATCTGCGACAGATGGGGAACTCCAGACATGGACTTGATGGCCTCTCGGTTGAACCACAAGGTCCCGATCTTGATGTCTCGCTCCCGAGACCGCCAGGCTGTGGGGGCGGACGCGGTAGTCCAGGACTGGTCCCAGTTTCGCCTTCCCTATGTCTTTCCCCCATTGCCTCTGTTGCCCAGGGTTCTACGAAAACTCAGGGCCTATTACGGCTTACGGCGGGGATCCGTGGAGGCTCCCGACCCGGCCACACCTCTTGTTGCAAGGTCCTTTCTTCCACCACAATTTCGCGGCCCTAAGCCTGACTTTGTGGCCCTTGAAGACTGGTTGCTGACATCTTGCGGCTTTTCTTCTGAAGTCGCCGCAACCATGAGACAAGCCAGGAAACCTGCGTCGGCAAGGATCTACCGCAGAGTTTGGAAGATCTTCTTCTCCAGGTGCCATCTCAACGGAAGTTCTCCTTGGCCTTTCTCTCTTCCAACCCTTCTTGCCTTCCTTCAATCAGGACTGGATAAGGGTTTGGCTCTCAGCTCCCTCAAGGGGCAGATCTCCGTGCTCTCTGTGCTGTTCAACAAACGTCTGGCTAACTTTCCTCAGGTGAAAACGTTTGTGCAAGGGGCAAGTCACATCGTTTTCCCCTACAGACGTCCTTTGGACCCCATGGACCTTAATCTGGTCCTTGCTGCGCTACAGAAGCTGCCGTTCGAACCTCTAAGGGAGGTGTCTCTCTCCAGACTTTCACAGAAAGTTGCCTTTCTGGTGGCCATTACCTCTCTTCGGAGAGTTTCAGAGCTGGCAGCCCTGTCTTACAAGTCTCCCTTCCTCGTGATTCACCAGGGTAAAGTGGTAATTCCACTTCGATTCTAGTTTACTTGTCCTTCATGGTTCCAAAAGTGTTTACTAGGTATTTAGTAAACTTGACCTGCACTTCAGGATTGTAGCCCAACTTATACAGCTGATACATTGTTTCATGGTAGCGCAGGTACAACGTATATCCTAACATCTGGTCTACTTCGCCGGTCAGTGGACATGTGGTCACCAGTAATCATGAAATAGATCTTCAATATACATTTAGCACAGACTTTTTTATCTCCTCTTTTTCATTCATGTGCATTCTTTTTCTCCCTTTTCTAGGGCTTAAAAAATAATAATAGGTAGTAAGTGTTGTAAAAGATAAAAATAACTAATATCGAATGGGGCGTGTCCTGGCATCATCCATGCAGGACACTTAACACCGAAGCTCCGGCATCAGCGCCCAGCAAAACGGCGGTTATACCTCTTCCAGCCTCCCTAACGATCTACAGACAGAAGCTCCTGCTGCGGCTCACCGAGGGGAACGTCAGAATGCCAAGACATTCGCTCCGGAGCAAGGAGCGAGCGCCTAAGGTGACAGACTTTATCTCATCGGGCCCCACCCCGGCAGCCCGCTCTAAGATGGCGTCGGCTGAGTCCCCAGTGGCGCGCTCTCCTCACTCTGACCGGGCCTCTAACAGCTCGAGGTCGGGAGGAGAATTAGATGATAACAATACCCCGGTCACAATGGGATCCCTGAGGGGCCTGCTTGAATCCTTGCACAGATCCTTAAAGGCAGACAATAAAGACAGCATAAGAGAGCTAAGAGACGATATGGCTGCTATGGGAGAACGTACACAGCACCTTGAATCCAAAATGGCGGAGTTTGCCACAGCTCACAATGAGCTGGCTGATAGTTACCAAGGTGTGGAGCAGGATATTAAAGATATGAGAGCGGTAACTTGGGATCTGGAAGATAAACTGAGGAAAATTAATGTAAAACTCAGAGGTATCCCAGAAACTGACGGAGAGGAGGATATTAAAGGAACAGTACATACTTTCCTCTGTTTCTTACTACCTGATGTTCCAGTCTCTGAGCTTCTACCAGATAAAACCTACAGACTTCCAAGACCCCCTAACATCAGGCAGGATTTGCCTAGAGATGTCCTGGTGTGTCTGGGCTCTCCCAGACCTAGAGACATGGTCCTTCAGAAGCTGAGACAACATCCTCTGGACTCTGGGACATACAAGGGATGGCAGGCCTACCCAGACCTCTGCCAAGGAACTCTGGCGAGACGCAGAGATTTTGCCCCCCATTGCAAGATATTCCGGGACAGGGGCATACAATATTCCTGGGGCTCCCCAGTAAACGTTTCTTTTAGATATAAGGGCAACAGGCACGTCTTTACATCACCCTCCAAGCTCAAGATGGCACTCGGAGTCTGGAACTTACAGCGTCCCCTGCTTCTCCATCGGCTGCCACCAAGAACCAGCGGAGACATCCTAATAGCCCACCCAATCCTCAGGGGGCTGGGGAATGAATACTAACAAGTACTATGGGTCGTACTGATGCGGGTTAATATGTCTTCCCGGCCTAAATTTCCGGTTGTTTAGGCTGTGGGATTGTGAGCAGTAAATCACATTACCGCTGAAGTGATTACCTCCTGCCTCGGCTGAGGTGGAAGGATTTGATAAGCTCACATAAATTCTCCCCACACCCAGTCCCGTCCTGCTTGCGGGAGGGAGACTGGCTCATACTTATACTTTCTTATTGCTTTTTAATTTATGGGTATACGTATTTGTTGGTTTTTCTATATAGTTGGTTAACTGTATTCACCCCTTTTTTACCCTCTTTCCCTCTTACTCCTGTCCTAGCCTCTCCTTTCCTCCCCTCTCTTAAATTTTGAATTTGCGACCTTATTTTGCTGCAGTGCAAATTCCGGCTCAGCTGAAAGTAGTGTCTTTATTAGCTCTGTAAGGTCCTAGAACAATCTAAGGTTTGGACAACTAATGAAAATGAGTATCTCTATGGTTTCACTTAATGTAAATGGTCTTAATGCTCCCTGTAAGAGAACAATTCTCTGGCAACATCTGAAAAAAATACAAAATGATGTAGTTCTTTTGCAAGAGACTCATCTGCTAGGAAAAGATCACCCCAGATTGGCCTCAGCCCTCTACCCAACACAATTCCTAGCAGGGGGAGCCGCTAAAAAAGCAGGGTGGCCATTCTAATGCACAGATTGGTCACATTTAAATTGATCAAGGAGGTTTCTGACCCGGAGGGCAGATACGTCATTGTGATATGTCTTATTAACGACAAGCCCTTTACACTTGTCTCTGTTTATGGGCCGAATGCTGGTCAGGTACGATACATGAAATCTCTTTTATCTAAAGTTTTTTCTGTGGCACAGGGTAGCAGAATTATAGCAGGTGACTTTAACATACCAATGGACAAACAACTAGACTGCTCGAAGCCATCTCTATACCGATCGGAGTTGGGGCTTGTAGTCTCTACGCATCATTTGCATGATGTGTGGAGGTATATGCACTCTGACGAAAGGGACTATACTTTCTACTTCCATCATCACAAGTCACAAAGCAGACTCGACTACTTCCTGATTGATGACTCCGTCCTGCAGAAATGCTTGGATTCAAGCATAGGATCCATCACGTGGTCTGATCATGCCCCGGTCTCACTAAGGATAGCCGACTCTGCCGCAACTTGCCCACCAGCCTATTGGAAAATAAACACTGATCTCCTGACTTTCCCCTCTAACGTTGATCAAATCTCTGGGGCCATTAAACTTTACTTCAAAGAAAATGCCACATCTGATATGCCCCCGGACACCTTGTGGTTTGCCCATAAGGCAGTCCTCAGAGGTATGCTTCTGAAAATGGCAGCTATAGCCAAAAGGGAACATGACCAAAACCTGACCACACTCCTGGATAAAATTAAACAATTGGAAATCCTAGAGAAAAACTCGAGGTTGACTGTACAACTCCCTGACTTACAGAGTGCCACACGTGAGCTCAGAGCTCTGTTCCTTTTACGGGCGGTGCATCAGCTTAAGAAGTCTGGGGCGAGGTTCTATGGCATGGGAGACAGGGCCGGAACGCTGCTAGCCAGGAGAGTAACAAAAAGGGAACTTCAGGCAAAAATCCCATTTTTACGCAGAGGAGATGGCACAACGGTACGCAATCCTAATGCAATTGCAAACGAATTCGGGTCGTACTACTGCTCCTTGTATAACTTACGGGACTCTGACTCAGTACCTCAACCATCTTCAGACTCTATTAGGACTTTCTTAGATAAAGCCAGGCTTCCTGCCCTATCAGAGGAACAACTTGGGTCTCTCAATGCTCCCTTTACTGAACAGGAGATTTTAGGGGTTATTGGTTCTTCCAGAAACGTTCTGCTCCGGGACCTGACGGGTTCTCATTCCAGTACTACTCCACTTTTTCACAACTTTTGACTAGACCTCTATTGGACCTCTTTAATTTTTGGAGAAGGGTGGGGAGTATTAGGCGGGAAGGTCTGGAAGCAATTATAACCACTCTCCCCAAGCCTGGCAAAACACCTGACTCCCCGGGCAATTTTCGCCCAATTGCATTACTAAATTGTGATGTCAAGTTGTATGCCAAACTTCTCGCTAACAGACTTGGAGAAGTATTGCCCGCCCTGATAGGGTTGGAACAGGTGGGGTTTGTCCCAGGGAGACAGGCCAGTGATGGAACGAGGAGACTGGTGGACTTGATGGAGATCATGGAGAGGAGGGGGGCCCCCGGTGCATTCCTGTCCCTTGATGCAGAAAAAGCATTTGACAGGGTGCACTGGGGGTACCTTCAAGAGGTTCTCCAAAGATTTGGAGTAGTAGGTGATTTCCAAAGAGCCATTATGGCTCTTTATTCCTCTCCCTGCGCTTCGGTCAAGGCATCGGGATTTCTGTCTTCAATATTTGATATTTCCAATGGAACCAGGCAGGGGTGCCCCCTCTCCCCGTTGATTTTTGCCCTGGTTATGGAACCCTTGGCCGCGGTGGTGAGGGGGGACCCTGGAATTCGGGGGGTGGAGGTGGGGCCCGTGGAGCATAAGATTGGGCTTTATGCATAAGATTGGGCTTTATGCCGATGATGTGGTTTTCATGTGCTCGCACCTCCCCTCCACGATCCCAAGAATTTTAAAAGTCCTGGAAGAATTCTCCCGGGCATCATATTACAAATTAAATATGACTAAATCTTCTTTCTACCCAATTAATATCACAGAATCTGATCAGAGGATCATCAGGGGGCAGTTCTCATTTGCCTGGGCAGAGGAGGGATTCACTTATCTGGGACTACACATAACTAAACTGAATAAAATAGTAAGACATAACTACGAATCTTTGCTCAAAACTGTGCAAAAAGATTTGGAAAGTCATTCTGGCCTGTTCCTATCGTGGATGGCCAGAATCCAAATTATTAAAATGATCTACCTACCTAAGATCCTTTACTTGTTGAGATGTCTCCCCCTCCTTTTACCAGGCAGGCTCCTGCGGGCGTTTCAGGCGACTTTGGGACGTTTTATTTGGCAGGGTAAGCCACATCGGGTAGCAAGTAGGATCCTTACCCTGCATTCCTCGGTGGGGGGTCTGGGGGTCCCAGACGTTCACTCTTATTATAAAGCAGTTCACTTGGAAGCAGCGAGAAATTGGTGGTCACAGGAGCAGACTTCCCTGTGGCTCCAGATTGAAGCCTTTTTCGCCCCAAAGCAGTCTACCCGGCTTTTGCTGGAAATTAACCTGATGAAATGTTCTCAGGTACCGAATGGCCTCTCTTCAATGAGAGCCTTGCTGAGTATTTGGGCCAGAGAAAGTAGACAATTATTGCCCTTTCTATACAGATATATTTCTCTAGATGCAGTTGAGCAATCTGTTGGGCCCCTGAACCTCCGATTTTGGAAACTAAAAGGCATTCTCCTGTTGAATCAAATTATGGAGAGGGGTGTCTTGAGGTCTTTCTCTGCGTTGGTGGAAGATTTCGACATTCCCAAAAACGACTTTCTTAAATACTTACAATTGCGGCACTTCCTGGCCTCTGTCTCCCTGCCTGGTTCGTCCCAAGAAATCTTTATTGGCTCTTTGCAGGCTTTCTTTAAATCAAAGGGTATTTGCTCTGGGGGGGGTCTCTATCATCTATAAGGCTCTTTTGAATTTACAATCTAGGCAGAAACTCTCTTACATGACTAGGTGGGAGGGGGATTTGGGATTTACTGCTCCTTTGGAGGCTTGGCAGAAAGCAGCCTCTCATGCATCTCTTTACACATCTTGTATAAACCATCTAGAACAGGCTAAGAAGCTCCAACTCCACTGGTATTTGACCCCGGACCGTGTGGCCAGGTTTGGGGACGGGGGCCACCCCAACTCCCGGCACTGTTGGCGGGGTTGCCCCTTAGTGGGGTCCCCCGCCCACATCTGGTTGGAGTGTCCTGCTATTAAGCCCTTCTGGGTCAAAGTTGAGAAGTTGCTCGGCACTCTCACAGGAATGCCTTTGATTTTGGAGTCTCCAGTTGCCCTACTGGGATTAGGCCTTGATCTGATCCCAGCCCTCTGCGCCCAATTGTCACTAACACCCTGGTAGCGGCAAGAATGTGTGTGGCTTCTAAGTGGAAGTCTTCGAGCCCTCCATCTACGATGGAATTAATCAATCGCACAAATTTGCACTTTCAGTATGAACTTCTCTTAGCTCATGATCTCACCAAACGGAACAAAGTATTGACTTGGTGGGACCCCTGGGTACAATCTGCCCATAATGTTGTTCAGGTCACCGGATGATTATCTTCTCATTGTTACTTGGATGAGCCATATTGTACTGCTAAGATATTTGTTTATCTTATTTTCCTACGTCCCCCCCTCCTTGTCCTTTCCTACTCCTAATCCCCCAAGACTGTGTGATTTTAGTTTCCTGATTTATTTCTTATTTTTGATGTTAGTCTCTTGTTGTGATTACTTTTGTTGTGATCACTAGTGGATTTGTGCATTATTGTAATTTTGTCTGAAATTCATTCAATAAAAATATAATGGTTAAAAAAAAAAAATAACTAATATCCTTATTAATTTTTTAGGCATTTCAGCACCACCAGATTGTTTATCCCACTGGTCTCCAGGCTTGTTTAGCCATGATTAGGTGCCATATATCTGCACAAGACCACTGCAAATAATCATCAGCTTCGTACATAATGGCACGTCCACAGAGATTAGTGATTTCCTGCAGCAATCACACTTATAGTACGTCTAGCAGGGACCTTCATAGAGCTGGAAATAAAGAGTAGATTTATTATTCATTGTTTTATATATTTCCTGGACAATTCTGAAACTGCAATGTAAGGGCACTTTCACATCAGTGATTTAGCAAAATTTACAGTCTTCATTGGCCCCAATCTCCTCCCTCTATTGTCTGACTAACCTCTAAAATTCTATTATAAAACACTCTAAAATGCCCTGTATGAAGCCGCCCTTCACCTCTCCAAAACAACGTAGTACATCCCTAGCCAACAATCCTAAACAACTCTTTGACACTTTCCATTCCCTCCTCAGGCTAAGAGTAAAAGCCCCAATCACCAGCCTCAGCGCTGACGATCTGGCCAACTATTTCAAGGACAAAATTGACCACATACGACAGGAAATTTCCTCACAGCCTCATAACATAATGCATTTACTTCCTTCCTGCACTTCATCCAATTCACTTTCAGTCTTTGATCCGGTCACAGAGGCAGAAGTCACCAGGTTGCTTGCATCTTCTCACCCTACTACCTGCATCAGTGACTCTATTGCCTCACATCTTTTTCAATCCCTTTCCCCAGCGGTCACATCTCACAAAACTAAAATATTTAATCTTTTCCTCTTATCTGGTGTTTTCCCCTCCTTCAAATATGCCAGCATACCGCCATTAATAATAAAAACATCCCTCGAACAGAACTCTGCTGCTACTTACTGACCTGTGTCTAATCTCCCCTTCATCTCCAAACTCCTGGAACGCTTGGTCTACTCTCGTCTGATTCCCTATCTGACAATTCTCTTCTTGACCCTCTACAATCCAGCTTCTGCACCTCACACTCTACTGAAATTGACCTCACTAAAGTCTCTAATGATTTGATAACAGCTAAATCTAATGGTCATTGCTCCCTGCTGATACTCCTGGATCTCTCTGCTGCATTTGATACAGTGGATCACCAGCTCCTCACCGCTCTTTCCTAGGTTCTTCTCCTATCTCTCTGACCGCTCCTTCAGTGTATCTTTCGCCGGCTCCTCTTCTTCTCCTCTTCCCCTCATGGTTGGGGTTACTCAGGGTTCTGTCCTAGGTCCCCTTCTCTTCTCTCTATACCACTGCCCCTATTGAACAAACCATCAGATTTAGCAGATTTAGTTTTCAGTACCATCTCTATGCTGATGACAACCAGTTATACACGTCTTCTCCTGACATCACCCCCACATTATTACAAAATACCAGTGATTGTCTTTCTGACCTTAATCTGAATCTGTCAAAAACTGAACGTCTCGTGTTTCTTCCCTCTCCTTATCTTCCGAAACCTAATATCGCCATTTCTGTATGTGGTTCTACCATTACATCTCAGCAGCATGCTTGTTGTGTTGGGGTTATACTTGACTCAGATCTCTCCTTCACTCCCCACATCCGATTACTTGCTTGCTTATGTCACCTACTCCTTAAAAACACCTCTAGAAGTCAACCTTTTTTTACTCTGCAAAAACTCTGTCGCCCTTATTAATTCTCGTCTGGATTACTGCAATTCTCTACTAATCGGTCTTCCTCTTATTAAACTCTATCCTCTCCAATCCATCCCGTATTTAGCAGCCAGGATCATATTCCAGTCCAACCACTTCACTGATGCCACTATCCTGTTCCAGTCATTGCACTGGTTGCCAATCCGCTATAGAGTACAATATAAAATTATCACACTTACCCACAAAGCCCTCCACAGTTCTGCACCACCCTAGATCTATCTCCTCACTCATCTCTATCGCCCTACATGTGCACTCCGTTCCGCAAGTGACCTAAGACAGACATCAGCTACAATCCGAACCTACCACTCCCATCTCCAAGACTTCTCACGAGCTGCACCAATTCTCTGGAATGGATTACCAAAAACAATTCAATTAATTCCCAATACCCATAGTTTTAAGCAAGCCTTAAAAATGCATCTCTTTAGATTGACCTAACATCTCACCTCACCTGTCTAACTATTCCTATCTTCTCTTTTCCAAATCAGGCCTCTTGTGTCATATGTCTGCACCCCCCCCATGCACAGCACAGCACTTTATCTGTACTTTACAGATCCCGGTTGGTGACCGTTTCATGCAGCATTATGTGAATCCCCTAATTATTATATTAATGGCTGGACCATATATGATGGCACTTTTTACCATTTACCTGCTGTAGCTCCCTTATTTCCTCATAAATTGCAATCTTGAGAGCAGGAACCTCACTCCTCATGGTTTATGAATATTGCTTAATATGTATTGTCTCAAATTGTCTGCATATGTCCCCTCGGAATTGTAAAGTGCTGCGGAATATGTTGACGCTATATAAATAAACTTATTAATATTATTATTATATATTCCAGTGCAAATCCTTCTATTAGCTAACTACTCACTGATAACACCATCATGGCCACCTGTAAGAGATGCTATGTCACCAGAAGCCAAGTAAAAATTAGAAAGGGATTAGCGGCTACTGCAGGCGCACATGATTTGACCGACCAGTGATAAGGGTTAAATTAATCTTTTCTTTACTTGGTCAGACGCCTCATAACGCATTTCGACGGAAGATTCATCAGGTGATGACCAATGAATTAAACAAGCCTCTGGGGGAGAGGCTCCTGCTGCAGCCAGTCATCTGACAACCTCATGTACAGGGGAAGCCGCCACCGCCATTCAGGCCCTTTCACACTGCTGAAGCTTTCCAGACATGAACATTCAGGTGAACTCCATGAAGACCAAAATTAACTTCTTGGTGTACAGAAGATCAACTCAGACAGGTCAGTGGGGAGAGGCTCCTGCTGCAGTCAGTCAGCTGACATTCTCGAGGACATTGAAAGGACAGAGATGATTGTAATGGTCCTGCTGTCATGTTTTTGCTGGTTTCTTATACTACACTACCTGAAGTCTTTGGTCAGCTGAATTCTGTAAGAGAATAGAGAATTCTTCATTTGGGTTCCTACACTATCAATTGAGGCCCTGCTTAACTGAAAAACCAGCTATTGTACTCTTTTACTGAATTATGTGGCTGGGAAGGGGTTAACTGTTTTGTAAGGTCACTAATTAATTTCCCTTTTAGTACCCCTTGTTTATTTCATTGGTCAACACCTGATGAAGGCGGAATCTTCCGCTGAAACGCTTTGTGAGGAGACTGACCAAGTAAAGAAAAGGTTCATTTAACCCTTATCACTGATCTGTCAATTCATGTGCGCCCTCAGCAGCTGCCTATCCCTTTCTAATTTTATTGTCAATTCACTCTTCCTAGGTGAGCGGAGTGGTGCAGCCAGGATCCGGCAGCTCCATGTACGCCAGGACCTGTGAGGGTGAAGAGACCTAGGACCTGCGGTGATGTCAGCCCTGTATGACAACCCATGTGACCAGCCTCACATCCGAACCCGGATGTTGGTGTGCTTGAAGAACCGCAGGCTCTTCCCCGGGGTTATGCAGGCAGATAACCACAACAGATTAGTGCAACAGCCCGCAATAACTCCTCCACTTGACCACCGGGTAACACACCAGGAGCGCCCCTTCCTCTCTTCTCTTTTTAGTCTCAACCAGAAGGCGATTGGCCTATAGACGTAGAACATGGCGGCTCCTGAATAGGAGGATTAGAAGGCGGGTTCAAAGAAGAGGTAACATATTGTGCCCTCTTATTACCTCTAACTGCACTTGATCACCATTTTTTTTTTCCTCCCACTGGGAGCAATCAATCTTTTTTCCACTGGCTAAAAAGGTACTAAACCTTTTTTTTCTTTCTCTAGATTATGTGTACTTCATTATTCTGACAACTTTCCACCTGCGCAATCATTCGGCCTCCTTCCATTTGGAGACGAGTTTATGGTTTTGGCCTCAAAATTCTAACATGGAGCCGCAACTGGTCCTCAATTAATTCAAGTCTAGTAATTCAAGATCAATGCCCATGCCGCAGAATGAAGACCACAGTCCATCGGCTGAAGTAACAGCAACAGCAGTTTAAAATCCCATAAATAAATTATGCAACATAACGTCTTATGTGTGATGATTATTAATCAACGCTTTCAAAGCTAGATTTTTGCATATTCACACAAACAGGATTTGGGAAGCTGGGCTCACCGCTGTTAGTTGCTCTGAAGTCAAAATCAACAGTCTTATTAAAGGGAACCAACCACCCCAAATGACCCCCCCCGGACTAATAATATCGTTCCCTACTTGCAGCACATACATGTGCTGCAATGTTTTTTGCTAAAAAAACTGTTTTCTAAAACTTAAGATAATGCTTTAGAAACTTTATAACGAAGGGACGGGTGGGCGTTACTTACATGTGGCTAAAGCCGAGTTCCAGCTGCCACTCATCATCCTCTCTCCCCTCGCAGCAGTAACGGCCAGCCCTTTGTTCAGCGTCACAGCCTGGTGCACGGGCTCGCATGCCCGTGCACACGTCATCAGCTACAGCCGGGTAGCGAGAGCGCGCTCTGACTTCCTGCGCTCGGCTATGGAAGTCAGAGCGCGCGCTCGTGACCCGGCTGTAGCTGATGACGTGTGCACGGGCATGACATCCCGTGCACCAGCCTGGGACGCTGCAAAAAGGGCTGGCTGTTACTGCTGTGAGGGGAGAGAGGATGATGAGTGGCAGCAGGAACTCGGCTTTAGCCACATGTACCGTATATACTCGTGTATAAGCCGACCCGTGTATAAGCCGACCCCCCTACTTTTGCCCCCAAAACCTGGGAAAATCTATTGACTCGCGTATAAGCCGAGGGTGGACCCCAGCACAGGTATACAGCCCCCAGCAGTGGTATACAGGCCCCAGCAGTATGATATACAGCAGCCCCCAGTGGTATATACAGCAGCTCCCAGTGGTATATACAGCAGCCACAGTGGTATATACAGCAGCCCCATTGGTATATACAGCAGCCCCCAGTGGTATATACAGCAGCCCCAGTGGTATTGCAGCCCCAGTGGTGTATACAGCAGCCCATATATACAGCTGCCCCTATATACAGCAGCCCCAGTGGTATTGCAGCCCCAGTGGTATTGCAGCCCATATATACAGCAGCCCCAGTGGTATTGCAGCCCCAGTGGTGTATACAGCAGCCCCTATATACAGCAGCCCCAGTGGTATTGCAGCCCCAGTGGTATTGCAGCCCCTATATACAGCAGCCCCAGTGGTATTGCAGCCCCAGTGGTGTATACAGCAGCCCCTATATACAGCAGCCCCAGTGGTATTGCAGCCCTAGTGGTATTGCAGCCCCTATATACAGCAGCCCCAGTGGTATTGCAGCCCCAGTGGTGTATACAGCAGCCCCTATATACAGCAGCCCCAGTGGTATTGCAGCCCCTATATACAGCAGCCCCAGTGGTATTGCAGCCCCAGTGGTATTGCAGCCCCTATATACAGCAGCCCCAGTGGTATTGCAGCCCCAGTGGTGTATACAGCAGCCCCCCCAGTGGTATTGCAGCCCCACACAAATGCTGGCACACGTCCCCCCCTGTTGTAAGGCCCCCCCTGCTGATTACTTACCATCCCTGGTCTTCAGCAGCACCTCCGCGCTGGTCCTCTGTGCTCCGGTCCACCTTGGTCTCGTCCTCTGTGCTGCCGTCCACGGCTGCATCCGGGGTCCCCGCGCGTCGCAGAAGCGATGACGTCATCGCTTCTGCGACCCGGCCGGTCACATGATACAGCCGGGGAACGGAGCACAGCGGACGGGAGCACAGAGGACGGGAGCACAGAGGACGGGAGCACAGAGGACGGGACCACGGAGGACCGGAGCACAGAGGACTGGCGCGAAGGTGCTGCTGAAGACCAGGGATGGTAAGTATTCAGCAGGGGGGCCTTACAACAGGGGGGACGTGTGCCAGCAGTTTAGGGGGCATTATCTACCGATATGCACTGCTCCCCCTGGCGCTGATTGACAGGGGGATGCAGTGCATATGTAATGAGCGGGCCCACGTGACGGGCCGCTCAATATACAGTATCCCCACCGCCTCCTCCTGCCTCCCCAGCCCGACACAGCCCCCACCCCACTCACCCTGTATAGTGACTCGTGTATAAGCCGAGGGGGGGACTTTTCAGCCCAATTTTTGGGCTGAAAAACTCGGCTTATACACGAGTATATACGGTAAGTAACGCCCACCCGTCCCTTCGTTATAAAGTTTCTAAAGCATTATCTTAAGTTTTAGAAAACAGTTTTTTTAGCAAAAAACATTGCAGCACATTTATGTGCTGCAAGTAGGGAACGATATTATTAGTCCGGGGGGGTCATTTGGGGTGGTTGGTTCCCTTTAAGGATAACTTTGGCACACGAATAAGAGAAGGGAAATCTCAATAATCATTTGTGTTCAGTCTGTTTATTTCTCAATTTTTTGCATAGACAAAAATCTGACGTTTCGGCTCTTTAATTTCATGAGCCTTTATCAAAAAGAAAAAAAAAATTATCTACAGAAGACAAATATAAATTATGATCAGTGCATATTGATCCAACTAAGAGATACATTACATAGCAGATAATATAAAATCAACTCGATCCTTACATCTCAGGATAAACCAGAATATTACATGAAAAAAGCAGTTGTAAGTACATTACATCATGCACAATCAACTTTTGACAATTAATCAGCGAAATAAAGTAATAACTCTTGCGCATGCTATTTTAATGTGGAATTGAATTACCTATGCAGTAGTATATTCCAACCTGCACATGGTTTGGGGAGCGTGAATCTACTGTCAGGTTTCTTTTAAATGCAAAGAAGTGCTGATTTTCAGATTGTAACTGTACAAGCAAACATAACGTTCCACATTTGGTAAAAACTTTAAGTATTTGTACAGGGGAAGGCTGGCGCTTTGAAATCCGGGAGGCAGATTGCCCTGCAGCCCGAGGTGAGGAGCAGGGGGGGGAGGGGGGGGAAATTGTGGTGCTAGCTGTGATCCCTAGGTGAGCAGCGGGGGAGGGGGGTGCTAGCGGAGATCCCGAGGTGAGGAGCGGTGCTAGCGGAGATCCCGAGGTGAGGAGCGGTGCTAGCGGAGATCTTGAGGTGAGGAGCGGTGCTAGCGGAGATCCCGAGGTGAGGAGCGGTGCTAGCGGAGATCCCGAGGTGAGGAGCGGTGCTAGCGGAGATCCCGAGGTGAGGTGAGGAGCGGTGCTAGCGGAGATCCCGAGGTGAGGTGAGGAGCGGTGCTAGCGGAGATCCCGAGGTGAGGAGCGGCGCTAGCGGAGATCCCGAGGTGTGGGGCGGGTTGGTGTGTGCTAGCGGAGATCTCGAGGTGAGGAGCGGGGGGAAGCTGGCAGAGCAGCCCACTCAGCACAGTGCCCGCAACGACGCCTGCTGTGCCATTAGCGGCAGTGGCCGCAAAGCAGAGGCGGCAGTGGCCGCAAAGCAGAGACGGCAGTGGCCGCAAAGCAGAGACGGCAGTGGCCGCAAAGCAGAGACGGCAGTGGCCGCAAAGCAGAGACGGCAGTGGCCGCAAAGCAGAGACGGCAGTGGCCGCAAAGCAGAGACGGCAGTGGCCGCAAAGCAGAAACGGCCCGGCCCATTTTTGTAGGGGGGCGGCCCTGGAAGAGGCTAATATCACCAGCCTGGGCCACTCCGGCCCTGTACTTCTAACAGTACAATCAAATAAAAAGTAAGAATTTATACCCCCAAATAAATGACATAATTCAACTTTTCACTGGCACGATAACCATTCGCGCCTCTCGCATCCAATTAATACTTGTCTGGCTGACCATAATGTGCAATACTATATTTTTTTACAGTTTTTCCACTCCTGTATGTGATACCCGGTTGCAGAGGAAGGAATTTCCCCAGAATTGTGTTTCTTTTCAAAATGTACCAATATTTCATGAGAATGGATCTTATTACCTTATTCCCCCTATCAAAAGTTGTCACAAAATTGAATTTCCAAAGATTTTCATTATTCTCTTTCTCATTTTACTTCCCTTTCCCCCCTTTTAAACAATCCTCCTGCATTTTTGCTTTATTAAAAGAAACAGGGATATTTCTAGTGTTTATGCAGATCTTGTAAATACATAAGAGAAAGTTCTCTAAAATTGAGGTGATGAAATTCATTGTCAGGTGGAAGATGTTTAGATTCGGATTCCATTTAGATTTCCTCAAAAAAAGAGAAAAATTATACTTAAATTCCTGGAATCTGTTTATATCCAAAAGTGTCCAAAGTAAATCAAAATCTTTATTGGGTGGAACATTGGGACCAGAAGAGACCAATTCAATCAGATCCTTGTGAAAGGTTCAGAACATTAGTGGGGTGAATTAAACTTAGTTTTCCATGCAACTTGCCGAAATTTTAGTGATGTTGCATCCACCCATTCTTTTGTGTTTTTTTCTCACAAATTGATTTCGGGGTTTGTGATAATACGACAGATCACAAGTGGATTCTGGAGGCTCAATCTCATTAATATTACTATCAGATGATTCCCGATTAGCTCAACTGAAGCCTACAAGTAAGCCCAGGGTCACACTCACTATTTTTAGCGGATGTCAGAAACATCCGCTAAACATGGAGAAATTTTCTGCTCAAGCGTATACCGTTAACGGTATGCACTACAGCATGATGCAGTACCCTAGCACCTCATGAATTACCTGCACAGCAGCCGCACACAGAGCGTCTTGTGCGGCCGCTTTTCAGGGGCACACAGTAAACTCAAGGAAAAGTGGCTACACGTTCCACATACATTTAACAGTACATAAGTTACCATATTTATCAGCGGGCCCTGTGGGTCTCAATGGCGGAACCAGCCGCCTGGCTTTATTTCCCCAGCTCCACACTACCCCGGAATACAGTCACCAGCCTGACCGGGTTCTTACACACTGTATGTGATCCATCATATAAGCCTCCATGGATTACACACGTCCTTTCACACGCTCACAGCCCATCATATACACATCCATGGACTGTGGCTTCTCTGGGTTCATAACAGGGATTGAGCAACCTGAGTCCTGGGTGCGCCAAGCATCCCCAAGGGGCTAATTCTTGGACATATCTCACCACACGTCCAGATCAGAGTCCACCAGGTTCAACTACGGTTTCCCCACTCTAGGAGCCCTTCTAACCCCTGCTTATGACCTCTGGTACATACATTCCGGTTCATTGGGTCCCTTCATTGACTATTCTAGTTGGATCCAAGGGCGGCTATGCCCGCCTGGCACAGTTCATACATTTGCCTCCCAAAGGGCTGCATCCACTCGCTGGATCTTTTACAAAAGCCATAAAATACTCATACAGTTCAACAGGTCCCTCACTGACTACTTTAGTCAGACCTATTGGCGGCTATGCCCGCCTGGCACATTTTACGCACAGGGTACACAGTTCACACTAGCATACAGGAACTGCCTTCTTACCGTGTACGGATCCGGGTCTCGCTACCTGGGTCACGGGTACGCCAAGCATCACCAAGGAGCTCCTTCCCAGACGTATCTCGACACACATCCGGACCAGCATCCACCTGGGTCAGCAACGGCTTCCCCACTCCAGGTGCTATAACGACCCCAGTCCTGGCTAACGGTATGGAGCTAGCACGCTCCCTTCATGTTCGCACACCACAGAGCCCTGGACTGCTCTGCACTCAGCCTCCCTCAGTCTGAGACTCAAACACACACAGACTGGATCTCTGGCTCTGGCTGGTGATCAGGATAATCCTCAATCAGCTGGCAGGCTCTTTATCATGCATGCTACGCCCACACTGACACATACCTCTGGGCTGCCAGTACTCAGCACACACCCACCTGGGCTGCTACCAATTATGACACACGGTTCCCATACAGCCGCTCATCAGGCTCATCTATGTGTCAGATCTACATCACTCACTCTCTGATTTAACTCCTTGTGTTCCGGATAGGTTCACACAGCGTAATCACAGTAAAACCGGACAGGATCATACCCTGATCCTGCATGTGACGTGCCCCGGCCATGGGGACCATGCCGGCGGTGACTCACAATATATATATGTATACAGCTTCTATATATCAGTGGTATATGTGTTGTTTGTCTATGGTAAATCGTGTATAAAATCTGTATATACATTGTCAATATTTTCCTTATATTTTGTGTATGTGTTGTATATAGTGTATATTATGTCTATAATCTGTACATATTTTGTACATTTTAAACATTTTGTGTATTTAATGTACATGTTGTATGTTATGTATGTAATCTGTACATATTTTGTAAATTTTGTAATTTTTTGATTTATTCATAAACTTTTGGAGTTCTGTGAAATTACGTGTACTTTTATACAAGCTATTGTCTTCAATCCTTATTCCCCACCAACAAACCATGTTTCATCACTCTCACCCATTATGTCCTTCATGCAAACAGGCCACAAGTTTGAAGCAAAATAACATTTTTTATTATAATGAAACCACATATTTTATTAATACAATCAATACACTCAAAAAAACATTCAACACAACATATTTGAAGAATTATGAAACCTGATAATTTACAATACGACTACAACTCTTGATAATAGCCGTCCGGATTTCCATATCGTTGCCTGGGCGTTGAACATAACTGGAAAGAGTTCTGAAACATGGGAAACTGTGGGGGGCAAAGGGGCAAAGGTGCAATGGTGGCGGAAGGTTCAATCCTACTCAGGGGTGTGCTGTATGGTGGGTAGTGAGAACACGAAAACAAGAAATGACCTCGCCACCTCCTGCTGACCCAATCAGTGAGAAATGGAGCATTCTGGTGCCAATGCGGCAGTGTCGCCCCACCCAGCTCCAGCTAAGTAGAAGCTCAGGGTTGTATCTCCCGATATTTCCTACGCACTAAACCAGGGGAATGATCTCCCTGTGGACAGGGAATTTCTTTTTGCTGTTTTCACTAACTTTAGTGATAAAATTGAGACAAAAATTAACGAGGTCACGACCTCCATAAAGTCCTTGACGACCAGAGTTGACAGGGCGGAAGGGGAGATTAAAATCCTAGCAAGCAGGGTGGTTCCTAACAGGAGGAATACTCCAAAATAAAGAACAAATTAAAAGTCTAAAATGAAAACAATACCTACAGAGATGATTTGGATAGACAGAATAATCTGAAGCTGAGGGGAATCCCAGAGAGGATCAGTAGAGCAGACATGTACTCTTATGTAACCACCCTATAGAAAAAGACTCTGCCCTCACTGTCTGAGATAGAGTCCTCCATAGAAAAATGCTATAGAATTCCAAAGTCAAAAATAGTTTGTGTGGATGTTCAGAGAGATGTATTAATTACTTTCAGCTTCCGTAGAACTAAAAATCTTCTCTTGTCTCACTTGAGAGGCAATGCTAGTTTACCTGAACCATATGATAATATCAAAGTCTTTACGGACATTTCTAGGGATGCGTTAACCTAGAGGAGATCCCTTAAACCAGTTACTAAAATTTTTCAAGATAACAACATACCCTATGGTTGGTATACGCAACCCAAGTTAAATTTTTGACATCAGTAGATATCTTATTAGTTCCATATAGTTATTTACCTTTTTTTCTCTTTCCCTGTTATCTCTACTTAGTTCATGTGTTTTAGGAAACTGATTCTTGACATGGTGGCTTTAGTCTGGTACAGCTTGGGGAGGATTTGGACACTTACGCAGAAACACTCAGATGCAAAATGTACGATAGCACTAGTCTCACAACCATTAAATGTCTATTAACGTTTTGTCTTATATTGTAAATGGTCTAAATTCACCGCAAAAAAGCTACCTATTATGGAGGGACTTAAATAAATTTAATATAGAGGTTGCTGGGATTCAGGAGACTAAGTTTGCATCCAACCACACCCCAAGATTCGAGAATAAGAATTACTCTAGGATAATTCTGGCCTCCAATACTTTTATAATCAGAAATTCGTTGCATTTCGAGGAAGAGAAAATCATTAGCGACCCAGAGGGTAGATACATAATACTTGTATGTAGACTAGAAGGGAAAATATATACTTTGGTAAATCTGTACGCTCCAAATAAGGGGCAAATTAGATTCCTTTCTAGACTGCTAGACTTAATACATGACCATCGGAGAGGCGCTCTTTTGATTTTTGGAGATTTCAACATGGTCCCTGATGCCGTTATGGACTCAACCAGTAGATATGGGCCACGGAGTGTTTCACTCAACCCCTGGTTAGACAGGGAGGGGCTGCTGGATGTTTTTCGGTGCCTGTGTTCAACATCGAGAGAGTTCATACACTACTCTATTCCGCACTACTCTCTAGCCAGAACTGATTTGGTCGTGGCAGACATCCATTCTTTACAAATTATTAAAACAATTAACATCCTGCCAAATACTTGGTCAGATCATGCCCCAATAGTATTTAAATTAGCTGTTTTCCACAATACTAATTCATACACATTATGGAGGGCCAACTCCTTTCTTTTCCAACATCCTAGCCATAAAAAAGAATTGAATTATGCCCTCTCCTCCTATTTTAGTTTAAACGACACCGGAGACGTATCTATCGAAACGCTTTGGACTGCCAATAAAGCAGTTATCTGTGGCACACTTATCGAGCTGACCTCAAGGCTAAAAAAGATAAGGAACAAAAAACTCGGAAGAAATTCAGAAAGGGATTCGTTCGCTAGAGGAGGCTCAAGCATCTCACACTTCAGAAGTCACCCACCGGAAACTCCTAAAATTAAGACTGGAATTAAAGTCTCTCTTTCTGGGAGGTTACGATAACATGACTCAGACGTCCAAAGTTAACTATTATGATTGTCAAGATAAACTGGGCCAATTCTTTGCGAATCGTCTTAAGAAACAAAGATTCTAAAGGAGAATTTTACAGCTTAAAAATGATGAAGGTATCCTACTTAAAAATCCAAAAGATATTTCAGGGGAATTTGTAAAATTCTATGAAAGCCTATATAGCTTGAAAAATGATCCTTTTGTTAAACAACCTGATGAGTTCTCTATAAATGCCTTCTTAGATTCAGTGCAACTTCATCTTGATAAGGTGGAAGTAGAACACATAAATTTACCTTTTACTAAACTGTAAGTCTCTTGTAACTCCCTTAAAAATGGGAAACCTTTAGGTCCAGACGGCCTATCGAACAAATATTTTAAGTAATTTGAGTTTCTACTGGCTTCTTATCTTACTAAACTAATAAACTGCGCCTCTATGACATCTCTGCTTCCTGCTGAAATGCAGAAAGTGGTCGTAACAGTAATATCAAAAGACAAAGGCGACCCACAGAATAAGGCCCACTATAGACCCATCTCCCTGATTAATTCAGATACTAAGATAATTGTGAAAGTGATTTGCGTAACATAGTGGATAAGAATATGTTAGACATTACAAAAAAAAAATCGCGGATGATCTATCCTTCCTCTCCAAGTTAGATATGTCCTGGTTGGGTAGGATAACTTCATATTTGTTGGCTGTTTTCCCTAAACTCTTCTTCTTTCTCAGATCAGATCCCTCCCATTCAGCAAAAGCATTTCCAAAGACTGCAGTCGCAGCTCACCAAATTCATTTGGGGGTTAGATCGTCGAGGATTGCCAAAATCACAATTATGAAGCATAGGAAAAGAGGAGGCTTAGGTATTCCTAATATTAGGGCCTACTACCTTGCTATTCTGATCAAAGAAAGCAGGAAGTGGTGGGAAATACAGAATATACCCTCCTGGGTTAACTTTGAAAAATCTCATATGCTTATCGCTAATCCAGCTGCCTTCATAGCTTCCTTTCTTTTCAACCCAGGAAAATGTTTGCCAGAATCTGACTCTTTGAAAGCTACCATTAGAGCCTGGCGGAGTCTTGTACACGTTTCCAAGCCTTTCTTTAAAAGCATTATTCGCTGTTGGCTCCCAATAGAGATCCTTGAGGTAACCTGCCCATCACTAAATCTCCACTCTTGGAGACAAGCTGGTATTAAGTCTGTTTCAGATTTGTTAATTAATGACCACTTGAAACCCTTCTCCATTTCAGAAGCACAGTTTAATTTGTCTATGACTGAAGATGCTAAATGGCGTGTAATCAATGATACTTTAAGCAGCAGGAAATTGTCTCTTACTTTACCTAGCAACATTGACTCACTCCACCGACACGCTGACTTTGAAATGGGGTGGAGGACTGGTAAATTATATCAATTTTTCAATAGTGACGTTACTCTAGATAATAAAAGATTCTTGGGTGTGTGGGAGTACAATTGATTATGCACACCAGACAGACTAACTTGTTTACAGGTAACACTGTCTGTTGGGGTTTTTGTTTGAGGAGAGATGCAAAGTGGGGAAGAATAAGTTATAAGTCCATAGGCTGAAGTCATTTTGACTTGATTATTGCATCTCTACTCAATCAAGACACATCACAGCTGACAAAAAGAAAGCAATCAGTAAAGCAAAACAACCTACCACTGAAAGAGTATCAAGCACCTTCTTAGGGCTGGTGGGTTACTGCGGAGGGTGGATTTCTTCAGCATCTAAGAAAATGCAGCCACTATATTATGTGTTGGCAGAATGCAACAAGAGCAAACCCTATGAAATCACACCAGAAGCAAAAGAGGGGTATGACATGCTGAAGAATGACATTCTCTCTGTCCCAGCACTAGGAATTCCAAATGTATTGGTTTAATGTTATGAATTAGAGGCATATGCAAAAGGAGTATTGACACAGAAACATTTATTACCTGATACTAATGATGACTTGACAAATTAAATTGAACACAATTGTTTTAAACTAACTGACATTGAAACACAGCCATTGGCAAATGTACAAGAGACCCCAATCCATGTTGCAGACTGAACTAAAGGCTCTGATAGAGGCTTGAGTTATGGTGGAGAGGCTTGGGGTGCATTTTTGTTGAAAACCGTTACGCTTTTGGTATTTGCCTGATTACGGCCCTGTATAGGAAAACAGTTAGCTTGTGGAATCTTCAGGGAAACCCATTAAGCTGTGGTTAATGTGCAAGCTCACTTAAAGGAGCACACCAAGGAGGCCGAAGGAAATGACCATGCTGACAGGGCAGCTAAAGCTGCAGCCCTGCTCCCTCTCCCGATAGGGATGTACACTATGTGTGTCTCTGGGAGGGTGGACGCAGAACTCCTAGGGTGCCTGCAAGCACAGGCCTCTAAACGGAAGAAAGAAGAATGGAAACATGAAGATGCCCGAGAAGAGGATCCAATAGAAACATCACTGGGTGGCACCTGGGTTCCACTATGCTGCTGCTAAGTATATACACGGTTGTGTGGTCTGTGCATGCCATAAAGTGGGAATAGCGGTTGAGACAGAAGTGTGCGCTAGGGCTACTCTACCCATTTCAGCCACTGCACATTGACTTTGTTCAGCTTCCAAAGGTAGGCACCTATGAGTATGTGTTGGTCTGCATAGACCTATTCTCTGGATAGCCTGAAGCATGGCCTACTGCTAAGGCCACTGCCCAAGCTGTAGCAAAAAAATTATTATACATTGTATTCTGTAGGGGTAACGCCAAACAAAAGACTGGGTTATGTCCATATGAGATACTATTTGGGGAACCATCAAAGACAGGATTGTATTTTCCTTAGCAGTTGCAGACATTACACTCTGATATGACAGCATATGTAGGAGCTTTAATTATAATAATAATAATAATTTTATTCATCTATATGGCGCTATCAATTCCATAGCACTTTACATATATCAGTACCAACAGCTTTACAAAATGTATTACACCAAACTCACAAATGTGTTTTCAGTTCCAATCTAGATCTATCCTCCTTGGAAGGTACACACTCCCTAAAACCTGGTGACCTGGTCACAGTCCATGAGGAAAGCTTCCAACCAAGATTTGAAGGTCCATAACTATCTGGATCCATGCATCCCGCTGCAAGAAGGTTCACAGAGACTAAAGAGATAACCTTAGAGGAGTATTGTTCATTACATTTGTTTTTCTTCAATACTTTCCTTCCCAGAACAGCAGAAGGTGAACTTAAGCAGTGGGAAAGAGGAGGGTTGCAGTGGGAAAGAGGAGGGTTGCAGCAGAAAAAGGTAGCCAAGCAGGGAAACTCGCAATGGGACAAGGATCCACCACAACAATAGGCAGGAAGCAAATGAAGGTTGATTTAGCAAAGTCAATAGAAGGTTTGAGTTGGGTTTTGAGAAATAATGGGAACTGATTACGAGCTGATCAGTTCACTTGGCAGGCGTTGATAGAGGAGTGGGGAAAGATAAAAAAGTATGTGAAAAGGTGTGAAGGTAACATGTGAAAGAGACAGGAAAGTGTTGTTGGATCTTACAGGTTTGTCATTCTCCGGGTTGAATAATCTCTTTAAGGGTGTAGGTGGATGGATAACTGGGATAATTCATTTTGTAATCCAGGGAGCATCTATAATACTGGTTATTGCTATACTGGTAAAGTTATTTGTAATGCTTGTCAAGAAAATTCTAAGAACTAACTGCAAATGTTTTTCAGGTAAATACAAAAAGAAAAACTATAAATATACAGATACTTAAGCACTGCGTACTCAAGTGCTCCTGACTTATGTTACTACCCCAGGACACAAGAAAAAACTATAAAGATAAAGATACTGAAGCACTGCGTACTCAAGCGCTCCTGACTTATGTTACTACCCCAGGACGCAAGTGTGTGCTGAGCAACAGAAAGACTTTGGTGGAACGTTCCAACTGCACTTATTATGGAAATCCTCTGGATTCATCTCCACCACCAAAGATACAAGAAAATGAGAACTACAACATTGTGTGAAACATTCAATATCATGGACTTATGATAACCCACAGTCTAAAATATATCATATGTTTTTTCCACAGTTTTTTTCCTTAAATTCATAAACCCCTCAAATTACCCAATATACTAAACTTTAGGTTAGGGGGTGTTGAGGGATGGAATAGGCCGGCTAACAGGGTCTTCCTGAATGATCACGCTCCATAATATGCGTAGGAAGTAGCCTTACGTATTGTGTAGTAGGGCGAGCTCTGCGGACTTAGGGGTAGGCAGGGATAGGTCAAGAATAGAAATGATAAAAAGAGGGGACTGTTAAAGACGACATCATAGGTACTATGTAGCTTCCGCCATATTGTATCTAAAGAAGCCATATTTAATTAATTTATCATGTCTATTCTGACCAACTAGCTATGTAACAGTTAGTTCAGTGAAGATGAGCACAACTCAACACATTTTTTGCCTTTGTCCTTGTATTCTAGATAAGACCACCAAGCTCTATGTAAGCCAGAGTGTACCTTCTTATCTTCTGTAACTCTCTTAAAGGTCACTAATTAATCATCTCAAAACTATCTATAATGCTTATTCATCATATTTGTCATTGTATGATGTAACCTATTTTTTTCTAAGCTTCTGTAAACGTATATAAGCTGATACAAACAATAAACCATAGAGCTATTCTTTTGAAGACCGAGTCTGTGTCATCAATTGAGTTATAGCCATTACCAGGTATACCTGTGTAGAGCTCAATATCAAATCAGTCTACTCTGGTTAGATGTATTTTATAGCATCTCGCACAATGTTAACGCCTCAAAATCAGAAGCGCTAGCTACTAATGTATCCCATACAACGCAAACTAAACTCAGAACGCCTTACCCCTTCACATGGCCTGCACAATACATCCGCTATCTAGGCGTAAAACTGGGAAGAACCAACAACGATCTTTTTCGCCTAAATATTTTGCCGCTGCTTGATGACGTTATGAAAACTATGCAATCCTGGTGGAACAATTGCCTCTCCTGGATGGGTATGAAAAACTTGTTAAAAAGTTTAATCCTGCCAAGGTTTACGTACATGTTTAACATGCTTCCTATAGTGATCCCAACGACATACCTCTTCACAGTCAATTCAATGTTCAGCAAATACATATAGCACCAACAAACTCCTAAAATTTCGTATCGGACTTTATCATTACGTAAATGCAAGGGAGGAATGGAAGCACCTGATATACGGAGGTATTACCATGCCTCGATGATTTCAAGAGTGGTGGACATTCTTAGAAAGTCGAGAGATAAACAATGGATTGTAGCAGAAGAGGCATTGGCCCTGCTGCCGCTTAGATCCCTCTTCCTCACCTGCGACCGCTAAATCAAAACACATATGATTCACAACATACATACCAAGGCTACACTACATATCTGGTCATAATTAAAACACACATTACTCCCTTCGCTGTCACCACTGGTTATCCTTGCGGACCTGGTGGCCCCCTCCTCAGGGATGCTATCCGGCGCAGTAGTGATGCCTCACAACTGGTCATAAATGACCATTGACCAACTCTTGATGGACGGGTCTCTGCCAGGCTTGACCGAACTACATGAGACGCCGGGTCTACAGCGATTAACCTTTCTTCAATATCATTGTCTCCGCAACAAATTGACACCCCTTTTGAGATCAGCAGACCTCTCATGCCCGATGACTCCATTCGAGAAACTATGTGCCACCACCACCAGACCAAGGAAAATTCTCTCTACCCTTTATCAAATGCTACTGACAAACGAATGTTGCTCAAAAAGGAGCTACATTGCACACTGGGAGACAGACCTGGGCTATAAATTGTCCCAGCTCAACAGAGACACATTTATAATTGTTCCCATGGTCCCTCACAGGGTGTAAAAGCTCAAGAGAACACTTCCAAAGTGGTTACACACTGATATCTTACGCCTTTAAAGAACCTATCATTGGCAGAGAGAGAGTTCCACCGATTGCTGGAGGTGTGGGGACACTGAAGGAGACTATATACACATCTGGTGGACCTGCCCTAAGATCGAGGCCTTTTGGAGGCAAGTGAGCGAATTTATAAAACAAGTAACGAAAAGACCACACTGGCTCACGCTGGAAACTGCCTTGTTGAATTTCCCTCTGGCCAAATGATAAAAATATATCAAAACTAGCACTTAATTGCCTGTCTTATGTCAGACATGGATATAGGCCATCATATATGAGGCCAATTATAAAGGGTCTTATCCTTTGAGTGAAAGCATTCAAGTGTATGTTACTGATGTAAATACTTAAGTCCCCAAAAAAGGTCTGAGAAAAGTATTCCAGGAGTTTCCTTATATAATATAATTTTTCTGTTTAGCCAGTAAAAGTATCACTCCTAGAATACTTTGCTCAACCCTTTTTGGGACTTAAATATTTACATTGATTTCCCTGGCTAACACGGTACCACAATATTATTTTGTATTGTATTATTTTATATTGTATTGTATTTTGTATTATTTTGTATTGTACTTTGTAAGTTTATGTTACCAAACTCTTAAGTCTAATACCTGTAACCCAATAGAATCAACATAAAAGGCTATGTTAGATAGCTATTAGAGATGTGAGGTAGCGCTTACTGAGGGTGTTAGGGGATACTCTTTTGGCAGCAGAAGTAAAGCACATAGGAACAGTCTCACGTTTCAATCAGTCCGGCTGGTTTATTAAGATCTCATCAACTGCTACATAGTTCATATAAACCAACAGAACTTATTATGACCGTGGGTCTGTTCCAAGGGCGGGTGTGCCCGCATGGCATATCACACTTAGTCCATTATAGTGTCCGCTGACCTCTTAGTCCATTGTTCAAGAAGCTGCCTCTCTGGGATCACTGGCTCCTGTGTGTTTCAGACCCTCAGTAGACTCCAGCCTCCTGAACTCGGAGAGACCCCGAGGTCTCCTCACCGTGTGTCTTCCAGGATGCCAGCCACTTCCAAGCATACCATCCCAGGTGCTTTCCCAGGACAGTGGCTGCTCCAAACACCAAGAGCGAGCCTTCACAGGTTCTGCCAGTCTCTCCCAGGACAGTGGCTGCTCCAAACACCAAGAGTGATCCTTCACAGGTTCTGCCAGTCTCTGTCTCCAGACCTCAAGCGTGTCCCCAGTGTGTCTCCAGGAAAATGATATCTCCAACCACTCCCAAACACACAGAGTCCTTCCTTGCATCAGAGACAGACTAATCCCATTCACACAGAGATTATATTCCCTCAGACCCCTGGTGTGTGAGGAATCATCGTTAACCACACACTCCCCTGGCTTTAAGGTTACATTTAGGATGTGCATTTTTTTTCTCCTCCATTTTGCTACATTTTAGCTGCAAAACAGGAGCTGTCAAAAAAAACACAATCTAAGGGGTTAACATTGGCGGGCGGATCGCCGAAGAGATTAGCTTGTATGTGCAGGGAATGATGAGAGGTCAGCGCGGTAGTCCGCATCAAAGGGAGGGAGGCGAACGTAGGATGTACAGCTATGTCCTAGATTGTTAAGGGGTTAAATAAAGTTACAAAATGTATACTAAATCTTTCTTTTGTCCATATTTAGCCCTGCACCTCCCACACCAACAATGAAGAGAGTCCTGAAGCATCCAGACCAGAATCATCACAAACTTGGTTCTTCCACCGAATTCTTCCATCCTGGCGCCGATGGTTATTCGGGGATGACCGCTAAGATAGATAAATAAATAGTATATAAGCCATAAATAGATAGATAAGCTATATATATATAGATAAGTAATAGATAAGCCATAGATAGTATAGATAAGTAGATAAGCCATATATACATAGATAAGCTATATATATAGATAAGTAATAGATAAGCCATAGATAGATAGTCAGATATCAACCTGATATAACAAC
>JARQOC010000001.1:603535456-603554790 GCA_033576535.1 Allobates femoralis | reverse complement strand
TAAGTTGTCCAAGGTGCCGCGGGCCGCATAGTGAAGCCCCAGGGGCCGCATGCGGCCCTTGGGCCGCGAGTTTGAGACCCCTGATCTAGAGCTGTGTAACCAGTCTTCTAATCTTCATCCTTGTGTATATATTCAGATTCTTTTCTTCCCTGAAGATCCATCTTGGTGAAATGTGTCTGGAGGAGGTGTATGGGGCAGATTAGGGTCAGTCACAATGAGGGCCAGTTGTGGACTGCCCTTGTAAGGGCGGGAGATCTGTGCTGTCAGGGACAGTAATTTCACAGTCAGGGACTACTAGGCCTCCCCAGGACACCGCCATAGGCAACTCTCCATGGACGTATGATTGGTCATAGGACCCACTTCATGGACACTTCTATTACGGCTGGATCATTTCATGTCTGACCGTCTATGAGCTGTAAGATATATATTAGATACCAATAGCTATTGTGACCACTGCCCTATAGTCTTCTGATGTGTACTATACCCCAATGTTTGCTTTTGGTCGTTCTTACATGCTATAGCTATTTGTATTATCTGTTTTGCACATTGTGGTCCCTATGGGCTGGTTACCTGTTCTGTTTTTCACTGAATGTGCTACCTGCCTAGTATATAGGGATTTTCTGAGTATACCCGCTGACTTCTGACATGCACTCACGTTTTTTGACTATTGTCCTTTTTTAATAGGTCAGGCAGACGCTCTTTGTTTTTAGTCTATTATGTATTTTTTGATGTGGGATGTCTATGTTCGTCTGTTTTACACATCTGTATGGGTGTGATAGTTTTTAATATTTATTAAAGGTTAGGTTTTACCTCACTTTGGTGCTTTACCTATAGATGGAATGCTACTTATATGTGATGAAGTGGATGAGCCTGAACATATCTTAGTGAGGTGTTTATCTTGATCAGTTTTTGTTATATTACAATCAAAACTTTTTTTATTTTCGTAGTCATTGACATCCCGCTGATATTTTTTCATATTGCAGATGTTTCTTTCTAATTTTTCCAGACTTTTCTCAAGGTCTGCATAAAACATTGTCATATTGTCACTTTGAGCTTCTTGGTTTGGTTTAGATTGTAGTTTCTTATTCTGAGTATTGATTTCTTGTAATATAGTATTTTTTTGCTGGATGATGTCACTAAAGGTTAAAGAAGAGAGTTTAGCAGCCTAATACCATCTCCCCGTCAAATCTACATTGTTGATTTCAAAAGTCGGGCAGAGTTGAAGTCTGAGGCCTCGTGGGATAATAATTTTGGAGTTTCTTGTGCATCACATCCTTGTTTTTTGTTGACCAATTCCTATAAGACCAATATAAAAATGAATAGCCCTCCAAAATACTATGATTTCAAAAACAACCTAGGAGTCAGGCCAATTATTAACAACAATGCAAAGCTAAGGAGAGTAGGGTGTATGTACAAAAATGCACAATGGTGTTGAATTGTTATACATTTATGTATAAAAGTTGATAAGTGTAATCTTATGTTTGCAGCCATCTAGTGGTCAAGGAGAAGACATTAAGAGTCTGATTTATAACCAAAATGAGGCTGTCTACAAGTGCCTGTATGTTTGGTCCCTGGTCTGGGTCAAAGATTGGGCCCGAGTCAGAATCCGAGTCTGAAGCATTATATGGTCCAGCCAAGTGTGGAGAAGCTGGTCCTGGTCTCGAGAAGGGAGAAGAGCCAGATGATGAGCTGAATTGGACTTTTTTTATATGCATTCTTGAGTGTTTTTGTAGCAGTGCCACCGTGGGTGTTAGGGGATACCTGTTTGAGGGGTCCCTTGTGATATACATTGAATCCTTGGGTAGGTGATGTAAAGCTTGGACCAAGGATTGAGATAATTTGATCTCAAAGAGTCTACTGACTGGGAGAGAGACAAAACCCTCTCCGGATAAGTAGTTGTGTTCCCTACCGTGGGGTGGGGGTTCCTGAGTCGTTCTGGGGTATGAATTACAATCCTGGCAGAGAGCAGATGATTGGCCAGTTTTAATGTTCCATTCACATTTCCTCTGATCTCTGTGCTGAGCAATTACACGCAGATTTCCATCTATATCCCCAAAAAAACGGAGTTCAGAAGGAACACCTGACAGCCATTTACTGTGATGGTGCTGATAAGAGTCACTTTGGACTGTGTTTGGCCTCCTTTCTGTCAATGTTCTGTCTTTTCAACCATTTTTAGGTGCACATCTAAAAAGACAAAGTGACTTCCATCTCCATCTGTATGACAACCACTCACCCTTCATCTCCTGGGACCAAGTCAAATGCGTTCCTCGGTGCAGTAATAAAGTGAGGCTAAGGAATAAGATCTTTTAAAGGCTGGCATGAAAGGAAAAAGCAACACTGAAACCCTATAATTCCCCACAGATTCCTCATTACACCAGTGCAGGACCTGGAATAACCAAAAGTCATGAGATTCCCTCCTTGATGTTGCCGCCATAGAGTATTTATTTGCAATCTGCAGTAATAGTTTGAATAACGTAGGATTTATCCTTGGATTGTAAAATGGAATCACCAGTTAGACATGGGAGCCGGCATGCATGTATGTGACCAGAAATTGTAATGTTCTTGACCACAACTCTTTAGATATAGTGAGAAGTAAATGTTTTAAAGTACCGTTACACGGTACGATATCGTGAACGATATCGCTCAATCGTCACGGGTTTGGAGTCGTTCAAACGACATCGTTAGTACGTTGTTGCGTGTGACACTGAGATACGACTGCGATAAATCATTGGATCACTGACCGCAGATTTAAGAAAATGTTCATAAATCAGACGAGCGTCGATCAGCCAACCTGCTGCATCGTTGTGTGTGACACCGCGATAACGATGTCGTTAATGACTTCGCCTATTCACAACAGCGAACAAGTATCGTTCGCTGGGTTGTGCGAATGATAGCTGCTCGCCGCATCCTTGGTGCGTCATTCACGATATCTATACGTGTGACATCTCACCAACATTCACTAAACGATGTCCTAATGGTCGCGCCCCTGTGAGATCGTTGGTGAGGTCGTTACGACATTGTAGCGTGTAACTGTACCTTTAGGAAGATCTAAGAACAAGGAATGTAGAGACAGAAAGTGTACGGCCACAGAATGCACATCAAGGGTTAGTTTACTAGCCTATGCCAAGTGCTGATACTATGTGGAGTACTTGTACTAAAATACAGACAAAATTGAGGCATACTGTGAAATCCATTTATAAGCTCAACACAGGATTGTGTGATCACAAATACAAAGGAGCCTTTGTTTAAGCGATTTATATGGAATACAAACAGAAGACAAAGTAGAATGAAAACTAAAAATTCTGCACTCCATGTGGCATACTAAAAGCGTATAGCGATAATATTTTATATATCCATACTAGAGGCCTAGAGGATTTGTGTAGCCGTTATTTTATTCTTCCTTTGCTTGACGGCTATTCTTCCAGTCTTCCCCATACATGGTCATGCTCAACTCGGGCCATATACATAATCTATGCCCTGTTGCTTCTGAGGATGAAGCCCCCTAAAAAGATAGTCCAGTTTAAAAATCCCGTTCTCACGCTATTAGTGAATTCTGGACTTATTGAGGGGGGCCTTTAGCCAGCAACCTAATTTCTTGCCTTGACTAAATAGTAGCGGTAAAGGTCTCCCTTATTCTTAAGGACCTGTCCTGCCAGGTATTAAAAAGACACCCATTCATTTGAATTGCCACTATCTCCCAAAATATCCTATTACAGTTGCCCTTTGTGTCCCATCTGAGGGAAACTTTAATGGCCACTTTACACGCAGCTACATTTCTAGCTTATCCACAGGTAACTTACTGGCTGCAGTGAGATCATGGAGACATTATTCCATTTGTACACAGCAACAAGATAGAACCATGTATCCATGATTTTACTGCAGCCAGTAAGTTATCTGTGGATAAGCTAGAAATGTAGCCGCGTGTAAAGTGGCCATTACAGTTTAACAAGGAACCCTTGCCACTGTCAAGGATTGTTCAACTTAAAGAAAACCTTTACATGTATTTCTCTGCTAGGAGATTTGTCCATAGAGCTAGCAAATGTGGCCACACATGCGGCGTGCCGCAGTAGCAGAGTGCCGCAGTAGCAGAGTTGGTGCTCATTGATTCACATTACTTGGCCTGTTATATATACTGGTAAGGCTGAGGTCACACATAGAAATCCGTTTTTGGAAGTGATTTCCATGACCAATCCGTTTTTTTTTGGGGTGCTTTTTGAGCCTCCTACACCCCTGAACGTTTTTGGACTTAGTCATTTTTTGACCAAAATTCTCAAAAAAAAACGGATCCTTTTTTTTAAGGCACCCCAAAAAAACAAATCCGTTTTTCCATAGGGCCCATGTAAAAAAAATTTTTTTTTTTTGAAAAACGGACCCCAAAAACGTTGCTAGCAACGTTTTTGGCTCAAAAACGGACATAGCAATGTTTTTAAGTGCAGAAAAAAACGGACAGGGTGTTTATTACATCTAATCCATTTTTCTATCAGTTTTTGGACTTAGAAAAAAAAATGCCAAAAATGAAGCCAAAAACGGACCAAGGGCTTATGTGTGACCCTAGCCTAATCTGTGGCCACTGGTCACAAGCCTGACAACCGCCTCGTACTTGCGGTCATCCGCTGCTGATTTGATTAGCTGGCCTAGCATGGTGTCACACATGCCTCACACAGGAATCACACAGGAATCATTGCGCAAGGCTGGCTACTTCATAAAAAATTAACAAACAAACCCAGGAATGTTTGTCACGTAAGACGAGGTTCTCAGGACTCCCATTCATTGGTCACATTTTGCCAACATGGCTGAAGGACTGTGTCCTGCGAACTGATATGGACTAACTTTATCCCAAGCATTACTGGTGGACATAAACTTTTACAATGTTACCATCTTACATACTTATGGAAGCAAAGTTGAGGCTCTCATTTTGGTCTCCATAACTCCCACATATGCAGGGCTGATATTCTCTAGAAGGCCAGTTAACAATGGAAACAGCAATAAAAGTTTGGGAAATAAGGTTTTGGGGATGAATTGTTGTGACGCCACCTAAGGTGCTCGGCCAGGGATTGCCGATGCTGCAGTTCAGACCTCCGGGGCAGATGATTGTGCAGCCAGATGTTGTAGCTCCCCATAGGTGTAGCGGTATTCCAGAGCAGGTGTAAAAGTCACTGTGTGGATGATGCTGGAGTGGTAGTGCAAGGCAGGAGACGACAGAATGGTTAGGGGTCACGGCTGGTGCAGTTTCACTTGTTTACTCACGTTTCTTTAGCAGCCAAGTAACACTGAGTGCTGTGTCCTACGAACAAGGGGCCAGTGTCTCCCAGGTAGATTGAAGAAATACTAAACTGACACTTCATTCTGTGTACCTTTGCCGGGTCGTCTCATGTGTGCTGGCTCTCTCCCTCCTGCCCTGCACCTCACACTTAGTGTCCGGCGCCAGTTGCCACGGACCCTACCGGGCGACCTTCTTTCTCAGTCCCCTTTGGCCCTATACGGCCACCTTTGCAATAACTGACTTGGCTTTGGCTGCTGCTGCTGCTGTTCCTGGAGATACAGCAGCCTCCGGTTGGCTAGCTGAGTCCTTAGTCCACTCCACTAGTCTGGGCAAGGTTACCCTCTGTGGCCCTGGTCCCCCCATTGCCTGCGACCGACTATGGATGCAAGCCTCATTGGTGGATTGCTCTCTTCCTGTGCCTCTAGGACCCCTTTCTTCTCTGGAGCTTCAGCCTGGCTCCAATTCCCCGGATGCCTTTTCTCACATCTCTCCTGCGAGTCCTCTACTCTTCACTCCTCTCTCTCCCTCTCTCCTCGTGGTTACTCCCTTTCCCACTTCCTGGTGTCTCCTTTTATGTCTGTTCTAGTGTGTCCTTCTAAACTACTTCTTCCAAGTGGCTCTTCTTCCTACATTTCCACCCACAACCTCTCTTAGTCCCATCTCCAGCCAGGGATGGGGGTTTGAGCAGTTCCCCCACCTTTCTGGTCTGAAGTGCCTAATGGTATGTGGGTACTGGATAGTGTCCCCTTCTTACCCAAGGTTGGGGTTACCACACCTCTGGCTATTGCCACACCTCTGGCTAAGGTACAGTACCACTGTAGCGACTGGTCCCTCGGCAGCGCCATATTTTAATACTTCTAAAATGGTTTAATAAAAACTATATTGGTAACAATAACATTTGTGAGAGTTCACCAAACCCTGTCAATATTTCTTCCACTTATCACATGAACTTAGTTCATAGGATAGGAACCTTTAACATTTGTTTTTGTTAATTAGAAAAAAATTGTGATAACTATAACCATGTGACAATGATTGGTTCAGTATATATTACAAATGTTTCGCTCCACATGCCATAGACACTATGTAGAAAACAATAGGCTCATGCCCCAGTTCATATGAAAGTTCTGCATCTTCTTGATTTCTCTTAAGGTATGTCTTAGAGATGCTATACATTTTAGGGATAACTCCCTCTAAAAAGTGGCCCACCTTTCCTTGTCTGTGCAGAGGGAGGCTGGCTGCTTTAGGACCGTGTTTGTTGGCCAGGAGGCAACTCCTCCTCATCACTGCAAGGGGGGCTGGCCGGTCTGGGCCCTTATTTGTTATCCAGGAAGCACCCCCCTGCTTGTCCCTGGAGGGAGGGGCTAGCTGGTCTGGGCCTGTCTTCATAGCTAGGAGGCACACCCCTCCTTGCCCCTGGAGGGGCTAATGCGCTACCCTATCTCTGGTCCCCATGTGCCCTTTCTCTGCTCACCTTGCTCTTCTTTGTTGGTTCTGCCATCTTGAGCCATGGCAAGCTCTTTTCTTATGTAGTTGGTAAAGTCTAGAAAATAAGAAAGAAATTATTTAGCCTATTGCTGATGAACACGCATGAGAGATAAAATAAATTAATTATTTAGTCTTATGCTGATGAGCACAGATGAGGGATATGCAACTTGTTTGGACTCACTGGACCCATCAGCTCCTTTTGAAGGGGGATCCACAAATGGATTAGCATTAGTGTCTTATGACCAACACAATACATAAATGGAATCTGTCACCAGGTTTTTGCTACTCCATCTGAAAGTAGCATCATGTAGGAGCAGAGACTTTGATTACAGTGATGTATCATTTACTGGGTGCTTCAGTTTTCATAAAATAACATTTATCTGCTACAGAGCTGCAGTTCTCTGATAATACAGGGTACTTTTCCATACACCCAACTGTGGCATAGTACAGGCTCCAGCTTGACCGGGAACTTACATACCGCATGTGATCCATCATACTACATCCATGGATCACATACTTCCTCACACATGCTCACAGCCCATCATACAATATCCATCCCCTTGCAGCCCTCAATACAGTGTCCCCATCATCCCCTTGAAGCCCCCAATATGCCCCTATCACAGTACCTGCTCTGCTTGGTTATGGCACCGTTATGAACTCTCTAGCTGCCGTAGATTAAGCCAATCATAGCTAGCAGCTCAAGACCAATCAGAGGCCCGCAACTAATGTTATGCGCCGACGTTAGCTGCTGGCCTCTGATTGACCGGAGGCTGCTGGCCCCTGATTGGCCGGCGGTTTAACGTACATTTACAGCAATTGAGTCAGAGAGACAGTGGGCATCAGACAACGGTGGCAGGCTACTTGATGAGTCACAGCTGCATGCAGTGGTCTTCTGTTCGGCGGGCATGCTTTCCTACAAAGAATTGGAGTATCTTACTTTCGGTGGGTGCCTTATATTCAGCAGCGTAGCAAACCCCCCTAGTACGTCTTATTTTCGTGGAAAGACGGTAGTATGATACAGTATGGAAGTGTATGATAAAGAAGTATGGATCATGGTGGCAATGAGAGACTCCTGGTGCATGTGGGATTGATGCCGGTGGACAAAAGTTGTGTATTCTCTGCATTACTTTCTGTGCAGAAGACTGAAAACCATGAATTCCCCAGTAATTTGTACATACAGAAATGCAGGAGAAATCAAGCTTGTACTTTCTTCGTCCCGCTAGTCACAAAGAAAACGACCATCTAATATATAAAGCTGAGTGTATTTATGTGTGTGTGGCATTAGCTCCACCCACTGCACATAGCCACACCTACTCCACGTAGCTATGCCCACTCCACATAGCCACGCTCACTTCACACCTACCTCTCCACATATGTCTGCCTCCACATAGCTCATGCCCTCTGGACCATATGAAGGGGTGGAGCTATGGAGGGGGTGGGGCTCCACATGGGACAGTGTTATGAAAGGGGTGGGTCTACAATAAGGGTTGGGGCTATGAGTAGGGGCAGAGCTATGAAGAGGTGGGGATACTGTGAGAAGGTAGGGCTATTATACATACACACACATGCATACATTACCATATATGGACGATATTGCCATATATGGGTGATTTTACCATATATGAGCATTACGACCATATATGGGCATTACGTCCAGGCGACGCCGGGCTCTACAAGCTAGTACAGCATAAAAATAAAAATCCTGCTTTTACCTGAACACTCTTCTCCATGGTCGTGGTCTGCTGCTGTTGAAACAGATATATTCATATTCAGATCATTGCATTCCTCTGGATACATTACCATCACAATACAACAATACTGATAGAGTAAATCCATGCAACGATTTGGCCATTTTCAAAGTAAAATAAATAAAGTGGGCCAAACACAAATAAAGGACAACTATATGCTTCCAATTATATAACTCGTGTATAAGCCGACCCGTGTATAAGCCGACCCCCCTACTTTTGCCCCCAAAACCTGGGAAAACCTATTGACTCGTGTATAAGCCGAGGGTGGACCCCAGCACAGGTATACAGCCCCCAGCAGTGTGGTATACAGGCCCCCTCAGTGGTATACAGCAGCCTCCCCAGTGGTAGTATACAGCAGCCTCCCCAGTGGTAGTATACAGTAGCCTCCCCAGTGGTATATACAGCAGCCCCAGAGGGGTATACAGCAGCCACAGAGCTGTATACAGCAGCCCCAGAGCTGTATACAGCAGCCCCAGAGGGGTATATAGCAGCCCCAGAGGGGTATATAGCAGCCCCAGAGGGGTATATAGCAGCCCCAGAGGGGTATACAGCAGCCCCAGCGCTGTATACAGCAGCCCCAGAGCTGTATACAGCAGCCCCAGCCCCAGAGGGGTATATAGCAGCCCCAGCCCCAGAGGGGTATATAGCAGCCCCAGAGGGGTGTACAGCAGCCCCAGAGGGGTATACAGCAGCCCCAGAGGGGTATTTAGCAGCCCCAGAGGGGTATACAGCAGCCCCCGCTGTATACAGCAGCCCCCGCTGTATACAGCGGTACCCGGCTGTATACAGCCCTCCCGCCTGGTATACCGGGCCCCCCCTGTGGCCACCTGTAAAGGAAGCGATGATTATACTTATCGGGACGCCGCCGCCGCCGCTCTGTCACCGTCCGTCACCGCGCTCCTTCCCGTCTTCATGCTTCCTTCATCGGCGCACAGAAAATGACGTCATTTCCTGTGCGACGGTGAAGGAAGCATGAAGACCAGGAGGAGCGCGGTGACGGACGGTGACAGAGCGGCGGCGTCGGCGTCGGCGACCCGATAAGTATAATCATCGCTTCCTTTACAGGTGGCCACAGGGGGGGCCCGGTATACCACGGGGGGGCTGTATATTTTTTTTTTTTTTTTTTTATTACCGTATATACTCGTGTATAAGCCGAGGGGGGACTTTTCAGCACATTTTTTGTGCTGAAAAACTCGGCTTATACACGAGTATATACGGTACATCTATCTGCTATGGATTAGAATAAGAATTTGATCCCATTGCAGACCTGGAAGCATCGTTCATTGTGAGTAGGTCATTGAATTAACAAGGAGTTGACGTTCTACAGGAGCATAGTGCTCTTACGAAATGATGAGTAAGTCTCGTTTCTTTTTTTGCAGTGTTTGCTAACATTTATTGTGCCAAGTGCATCAAAATCCAGAATCCAAAATAACCAAAAGATGAAAAGACAGTGAAGGAGCAAATAGGGGCTTATCTGGGGAGAGAAACATTCCACCAAAATAATAGGTTCACCTGGGGTAGATATGAAAAGCCACAACTATCATCAGCATGTATACGGCTGCTGCAGCACCCCTTTGCTCAAAAAGTCACAAAATAGAGATGGGACCGAGCCACACACAAGAATAATTGATCCAATTTAGATAAAAAGGTGATTATTATTAGTTGAAATCAGATGTGATCATCATATGTGATATTATTTTTGTGTTGAAGAAGGAGAAATTGCTCTCAGAAACACGTGTACGAATAAAAATCACATTTTCTTCTACAGTACAATGGATTGATTGATATTTTACTGCAGCGCAGTTTCATCTCTCTCTACCCTTGAAATGCATGAAAATGGCACAAAGTTAGAACAGCCCTTCTTCATTTCTGTGATTACCTATTTTGTTACTTTTTAAGCAAAGACATTGTATCTCTTTAAAAATGATGTAAAGGATGTGAATTTTGAAAAATATGCATAGGACAACACAAAGGGGAAACTGAAGTAGAACATACCGAACAATATGGTAAGTTTATTTTAGTTGAATTCTATACTTACCCATCGATGTTCCCAAATTTATCTTTAGTTGTTATTTCCATTTCAAGTTGTTCGCTGTCCTCTTTCTTCATTCTTTTCTTGCAGTTTTTCTTCCTCGCTATTGAAAAAATAAAAATACATATATAATGTTTTTGCTTTAGAAGCTAATGCATACAAGAAGATTATATAATGACTGAGTAGATCAAGAAAAAAATATGTGATCCCATGGAGAACTGCAGAAGATAATCCTAGCAAAGTCAGAGAAAACGCAACTAGCCCCTGAAAAGTAGGAGTTGCCCCCTCCAACCCATCCATCCCACAGTAATTGACATCATTCTTAAATAACCTGACAACATAAAGCACAGGCCTGTGACAGGAGTCTGCTTAGTTTGCGCATAATTGCCCCCACTGTAACGCTGGGGTGTTAAGGCCGGCTGAAGAAGAGGGATAACATGAAAGAATAGCACAACAGTTCCGCAGGCAGCGAGGGCTTTGGTTATAGCTTGGCTAGAGCTCAGTAACAGATCTTGGTCACCACACTTCGTCACATCCTTCATCCTTGCTCCTGAAGAATCTTTGCCTTTTCACACGGCTCAATGACCATTTCATTAGTAGAGTTATTCAGCTCCCAGGACACAACACACAGAAATTCTGCTTGGTCTTCATTGCCATAGTTGTAGGAAGATCCAATACTGATAAGATGCTCAAACTTCCACCCATCAGACATCTGTGTCAGCTCTTCTTCTTGACACAGTAACACTCTGTAGACATGCTTCACTGAACCCTGTGTAGTTCAATTTTCATTGTCTCGAATCCGCTCCTTCACTAGTCACACAAGTGAAGCGATGTTATAAAACTGCTTTCTCCAAAACTCCTTCAACAAATTCATGATGATGATGGCGAAGTAGATGAAACTAAAGGTCTATCCCTACGAGCCAGTGGCGTAACTTCAGGCCTCGGGCCCCGATGCGAAAGCTCCAACGGGGCCCCCAATTATTGCAAATCTTTAGTAGTATTAGTCTTTTTCTATGGGCCAAAGGGACTTTTGGGGCCCCCCTAGGCTGCAGGGCCCGGGTGCGATCGCAACCCCTGCACCTATTGTAGTTACGCCCCTGCTACGAGCTAATGTACAAGAAGAAATGGAGGTGTAGGATATTTTTCTCTGTAGCATTTCCATCTGAATGTTTTTCCATTTAGCACTCACACTGCTGAACTTTATGAAATTCAGCTGCTCTTCTGATGTTATAGGAGGCCTTAGTGGATTTTTCTTCTTCAGGATGTTCCCAATGGGTACATCTTCATCCTGGAGTGGTGTCGGCTCAACGCAGATTGGCCAGGTGATGTTTCCTGATTTTCTTGCCTCTCAATCTTTGCTATAAAAAAACGAATGTTTCATTAGGTGTTGCTTGAGAAAATAATCTTTGATTTTCAGGAGATTTACAGAGTTGTTGACCAGATCCTTTATGTTGGCATTACGTTTTTTTGGATAGTTTGGATCATCCCATATAATGGATCTCTTCAGTTCTTCTTGATCTCTCCTGCTATAGAAAGGATATTTCCTACATGCCATTTCATATTCAATTATTCCAAGGTAAAAATAAATCAAATCATGCCATCATATCTTAGCTTGATGGAAGAATGCCTCTTCAAAAGAATACCCTGGGTTAACCATCTAAATAAATATTAACAAAGGATCTGGATTAAATTCATCTTATTGATAAGGGTTAGTATTCATATAAAAGTGAATATTTTACTGACAAACAGTTTGCAACCCCTTAAAAATTTGTAATATACAATCTAACATATGCACTCTCACTATTTTTATCCATACTGTTGGAACACGTAAAATGTAAAATTAACTAATTAGTCACATGTCACATTAGTCACTCTAAAATAAGTGGATCCTAGGGCAGCTGCACTTTAAAAAACTGTAAAGGGTGTATGAGGGTGATTCGTCATTGAGCGTGGGCATCATCACACATTTGACTGAAGGCGCCGACCTCTACCGACAGGTAGGGAAATACATTCAGAGCTTACATTGCCTGTTCCCCTCCCCTCCCCTTTCATACGTGTACATACCGTAATATGTTTCTGTGTATTTTTGGTTTGATTTAGTGTAATGTTTATTAAATCTTTGTTACATGGCATGTATTGGACATGTTTCCATGCTGGAACTTCACAATACTGACTGGAGACAAGGGAATTACGCTGCACGCCTTCTCCAGGACCTAGGTCCTTGTGCCGGTGGGAGATGAATCTCATTTGGTTTAATCGCAGTATTTTTTTGGATTGCTTGCTCTACTATAGAGGTTATTTGACTTTGGAAAAAGATCCTCCAAATTAATATCGGCAACCTTTTCAGGCCCGTGGTGAATAAAATACTGGGCCAAGTTCAGAGCCGCCACGGCATTTTCTGAGGGATTGTGGCCAGCAGCGTTTTTACACGGAATCTCTCTTTTTAGTATCACTTGCGCCAGGAACTTTCATTTAAGTATCAATAATGTTTGGATGTATCATTTGCAGAGCTCACAGGTTATTATTTAAAGAGTGACCCAACAAAACGACATTTGATGAGAGGAGACCTTTTATTTTTTCCTAGACGTCCTTCAATTTGGTTTTTAGAGAGTAAATTTTCTTTTTAGTTATTCCTGAGAACCTAGTCCTGTAATCTATTATGGGATTTTCTGGCTTCACCAGTTCATCAATAATACACTTGCCTCATGCATCCACTAATGACACCTTTGTCAGCTCATGCCCTTTACAGGTGAAACATTTATTATAGGGTATATGAGGCATCCTTAAGGGTTTCATATACAACTATTCTGATGTGAATTTTAAAGGTAACTGTGCCAGCATCATCAGGTCCTTTCATAATCTAGACCAAGCAGGGCAGAGGGCTGCTGTCTGTGGATTCCTCTGTGCAGTTGGTTTGAATGTAATTTTCAGTATCAGGTAATCCTACTAATGGGAATTTATTTTTCCTCATTTCCTCTTCAGTAAGTAGATACCTGGTCAGGCCATGCCTTCTGATCCTTCTGGGCTGTGCTGATCATCCATGCTCTCTTGTTGGTCTGTTAACGCCCAGACCATTCAACCCAAGAAGATAATGTGTAATATGACTGGTCGGAGGCGGCATGTTAAATCGGTGTCTGATTAATTTCCTGAGAGCATGGAAGTGTAAATAATACTGGCAGAAATAATGCTGAGCAAAACCCTGAAGCACGACCACCAAGACTCCTCAAAGACGCTTCTGATGGTGAATGGTGCACCAGCAGGTAATAATCTGGGCCATTTCTTGACCTCCTGCGGTGTGTAAACCATGGCTGCCCCTTGGCTCCCGTTATTCTCCTCCTGTCTCCTCTTACAGCTGGTCTCATCCTCGTCTTCATTTCTGTGTGATATTTTTCACTGCCCCATCGATTTATTTTCACTCATTTCTACAATTAAAACAACACAAATATTTATTAAATGTGGACATTTTATAGAGCATTGATGACGCTACCGGAAGTGCGTCATTAAACCGTGCGCCGCAATGTAATGCGCGTGCGTACGGGGTGTAGGGGCTTCAGAGCGTCCCAAAATGGCTGCGGCTGCAGCGCAGTACAATGGGAGGCGTCATACAGCAGTATACAATATCATTGCTAAGCAACCCATTGCTTACTGCGGATTTGGCGCTTTTTAGACAGCAGAGATTTATCTCAAATAGTCAGTGACTATAGATTTTTGTTATTAGGTAGCAGTTTCCTAAAAGTGACTCTAATTTTTTTTTGTTTTAAAAAACAACTGTTTTTATTGTGCACCAAAAGTGAAGGTAAAATGGTATTACAACAATCAAAAGACAAAAGATGAAGCAGGAAAGTGTTTTTTGGAGATGGACACTGGGACCTCCAACACCACAAATTAAAGAGGACAAAAGTACAGATGAAAAAAATACAATACAATGTTTTTTTTCCATATGCAAATGAAAAATAGGGGATAGAGTTAACTGATTCAAAAGAAGTTACTACCGACACATACAAGGTGTGAAATCACTGTCCCAGTATATCTGCGGACTATGTAGGTAATTGGATAGGTTTTCAAAATTAGTAATGTACCGTATATACTCGCGTATAAGCCGAGTTTTTCAGCCCAAAAATTGGGCTGAAAAGTACCCCCCTCGGCTTATACGCGAGTCAGTGCGGGGGCTGCTGTATACAGCGGTATAAAGCAGCCCCCGCATCCCCAGTAATGCAGGGCCCCCCCCCTCATGCTCCGGTCACCTGTAAGCAAATTATACTTATCAGTGTCCCGCTGCCGTCCGCGCCCGCCGCTGCCGACATCGCGATCCTCCATCTTCATGCATCTTCTTCCTGTTTCTGTGCGCATCGCAGGCAATGACGTCATTGCCGGCGACTCGCACAGGAAACAGGAAGAAGTCGCATGAAGACGGAGGATCGGGATGTCGGCAGATGCGGGCGCGGACGGCAGCGGGACACTGATAAGTATAATTTGCTTTACAGGTGACCGGAACATGAGGGGGGGGCCCTGCATTACTGGGGCTGCCTGTATACTACCACTGGGGCTGCTGTATATAGGGGCCCTGCATTACTGGGGCTGCAATACCACTGGGGCTGCTGTATATAGGGGCTGCAATACCACTGGGGCTGCAATACCACTGGGGCTGCTGTATACACCACTGGGGCTGCAATACCACTGGGGCTGCTGTATATAGGGGCTGCAATACCACTGGGGCTGCTGTATATAGGGGCTGCAATACCACTGGGGCTGCAATACCACTGGGGCTGCTGTATATAGGGGCTGCTGTATACACCACTGGGGCTGCAATACCACTGGGGCTGCTGTATATAGGGGCTGCAATACCACTGGGGCTGCTGTATATACCACTGGGGCCTGCTGTATATCATACTGCTGGGGCCTGTATACCACTGCTGGGGGCTGTATACCTGTGCTGGGGTCCACCCTCGGCTTATACGCGAGTCAATAGATTTTCCCAGGTTTTGGGGGCAAAAGTAGGGGGGTCGGCTTATACACGGGTTGGCTTATACACGAGTATATACGGTATTTAAATCTCAATCAATCTAGTTGTTATGGATTGCACCAGACTCATTGCATGTGTAGTTCCATATGAAGGTTTTTCATCACTTACCCATGTCTAAGGTACAGACAGATGAGCAAACTATCGACACTGATTTCATACTATTGTACACATTGTACATATTGTGCAAAACAAAATAAATCAGATCAGTCTTATTTTCAGGGTAACAGTCACTAGATGATCCCCTACCTTCATGGCCTCAAGATTCAATCGCCATTTCTCATTTTCTGAATCCTTTAGTTGTTTGTTAATTTCTTTCATCTGGGCGGCTGCCATTCTTCTTGTCTGTAAAAAAAACAAAAAATAATATCACCCACATTTCATTCACTGATTTTAATGCCTCTCAATCTTTGCTATCAAAAACCGGATGTTTCATTAGGTGTTGCTTGAGAAATAATCTTCAATTTTCAGGAGATTTACAGAGTAGGTTGTTGACCAGATCCTTTATGCATTATGTTCTTTGAGATTGTTTGGATCATCCCATATAATGGATCTCTTCAGTTCTTCTTGATCTCTCCCCGCTATAGAATGGATATTTCCCACTTGCCATTTCATAGACAAGGGAAAAGGGAAAAAAAAATCAATCATGCCATCATATCTTAGCCCTCTATGAACCTCATGAGACATATATCTCCAGGTTCCAGCAAATCCCGCCACAAAGGGCAGTGTGCAGGTCCTGGGGTATACTGCGGCTTGATGGAAGAATGCCTCTTCAGAAGAATACCTAGGGTTAACTGTTTAAATAAATTGCAACAAAGGATCTGTGTTAAATTCATCTTATTGATAAGAGTTAGTTTTCATATAAAAGTGAATAATTTACTGACAAATAATTGCAAACCCTTAAAAAAATGTAATATACAATCTAACATATGCACTCTCACTATCTGTATCCATACTGTTAGAATACGTAAAATTTAAAATATAAATATATAATATATAGTATTTACAAATATATAAAATTATATCATTAATAAAATTAAGCATCCATTTTAATCCAAATGACCCCACCTGATTCTACAATAATACAGTTGAACACTCAGTAGAGAGGGGATTTAATTTATTTTTATTATATTTTTATTATTCACACATTGAATTTAACCGCCCGGCAGAGCCGCAACGTATTACATATAAATTCACAGAAATAGCGCAGGGATACGCTGTAAACCTGTACCTCATTTCTGCAACGGATAAGGTTGTCAGATCCCGAAGAGTTTGGTAGTAATGCGGTTTTCACAATGTCATCACGCTTTTAGGGAAGTCGTTCTTTGTCCAAGATGTAATTGTGCAGAACAACTCATGCATTGACAACCTCATACACAATAATACAAAAAGATGGAAGCGTGGTGTATGTTTGGGCGCTGAGGTAAGGAAGATCTCTGATGCTGGCTTCTTTTCGGGACTTTATTAAAATAATTGCAGTTATAATTATTCAAGCTTAAGGCTCTCAAAACCCACGATGCATTTCGACGTGCACACACGTCTTTCTCAAGTGAATGCATTCACTTGAGAAAGACGTGTGTGCACGTCGAAATGCATCGTGGGTTTTGAGAGCCTTAAGCTTGAATAATTATAACTGCAATTATTTTAATAAAGTCCCGAAAAGAAGCCAGCATCAGAGATCTTCCTTACCTCAGCGCCCAAACATACACCACGCTTCCATCTTTTTGTATCATTTTGACTCCCTGTGGGGAGAGTGGTGGAGTGAGCTGCAGAGGAGGGAGAGTACCTGAGAAGACGTCAGCTGGATCGGCCCCTTTACTAGACACGTGACGCCGCCCGGCACTAGTGTTTCCCCGGAGAAGACCTCGTAGGAAGCACGAGGACGGAACCGGAGGATTCCGTTGCTTGATTTTAATAAGCTTATCTACGGGCTGTGGTTAATAACCAGACCAGGTGAGTTTAAACGCAAAAGAACCGCCTGTTAACAACCCCATGTGTACAGGCGCACTATAAGCTGTTGTTGTTTTTCCTTTACAACCTCATACACAATGTTAGGTTGTAGATGAATGGCCTTTCTCAAAATGCGCCATTTCGCAGTTAAATGTATAAAAACACATTCCACCACTCATCTTGCCTTTGTGAGTCTGTAATTAAAGATCCCTTAACTATGGCACAATCCACGGCTTCAGTAAGGCTTGAGGAGATTCTCACACATCTGAAAAGCTTTGTCTCCTACAACAATGTAGGACATCGGTGGTCCATCTGCGTGCGAAAGTGGTGTTGGTGGCGGAAAGTTAAAAACATTGTTATAAATTCTTGATGACATATGTTTATATGCATGTCTTGTTCAATAAAGGAATTTTTGGGAAAAAAATCATTGTTATATACCCACCTGTACCCGTACAGACTGTTTATTTACCTGTGAGTCATTTGATCGGCCATTGGAACCAATATCACCAGCGACAAATTGATATTGTGAACCGGTGTCTGAAAAAAAAAATTTTGTAGTTAAAATATATGGTGAAACTTCAAGAAGGTTTAAGAACCCGTGTGTGATTTTTATCCACAGCACCCAAGCAGTTTATAAAATCTGTAAATTCTTGAAACTTGTCAGCAATTCTAATCCACTGTTCCACTGTGGGCAGAGTAAAGAATTCTGGGTGTAAAACATCCCATAAAGCCTGGCAGGTTTTCACAATTACAGACACTGTAGATATTCCGAGATGGAATTTGAAATGTAGAGAAGATAGACTTTCACCGGTAGCGAGGAACCTGCAAAACAATGAAACAAAATATCACTACAGTATAATAATTGTCCTAGCATTTCTTTATCAAGATGTAAAAATAATGACAAATCGGCCTTTTACCTTAATGTTAACATGAGCCGCTCCTCAGTAGAAATCACTCGATGGAAATGCCTATCCTGTGTCATGATTAATATGCAGATCCCATTCAAGAAGGTCATCAAAAGTTTGCACACTCAGCCGCAGGTAGTCCATGAATTTGTCTGGGTGGTTCTGCAGTTCTAGGTACAACGTACAGAATTCACCTTGAGTTATTTGCCACAAAGTGATTGGGTGCACCCAAAATCTGCGACGTCTCTAGGCCAATCGTCTTCGGTGCTCATTATGATACGCTATTCCTATATAACGCGCAATTTGAAAAACAATTTTAAATCTTCATTCCAGTTGACAGAGCCATTTTGCTGTAAATCGAGGAAAAATGTGGTCTGAAACCAGTCAAACAATGAACTTTGCTTTAAATCGAGGAAAAATGAGATGAGGTCTGAATCCAGGAAAAATGACAAGTGGAGACAATAGAAAACACTTTCGTTATATAGCCTGTGGGCAGGTACTAAAAAATAAAATCTGCTCTGGTTTTGTCTGGATCTGATCGTAGTAAGCTCTAGAAGAAAAAATGGAAGTGAGACATACGGTATTTGCTGGAAATTTCAGAAGCGGTAAAAATGTGTTTTTTACGGACATTTACTGAAACGCCCGATTTCACAAAACCGCAGATGTGAAAGTAGCCTGATACAGAGCACTGAATGAGCCATAGGGTTATTGCATTGCCGTTTCCTGGTGAGATTCTTCCAGCTGGCGCTGTAATTCTTGAACTCTACTGCTTAGAAATTGGAAAAGTATTGATAAAAAATTTTGATGAATGATGAACATGAGTTCTAGCAGTATTATAGTGATGTACGTTACCACTTCAGTAGAATTGGGCTGGTTCACAGTCTGTGTCATCTCTGTTATGATGGATTAAGTTAGGCCGTGCTATATTGTG
>JARQOC010000001.1:603420121-603526509 GCA_033576535.1 Allobates femoralis | reverse complement strand
TTTTTTTAGGATGGGCGTGATTAGGGCGTGTTTGAAGGCCGAGGGGAAGGCACCAGTGCTAAGTGAAAGGTTAAAGAGGTGGGTGAGGGCTGGGATGAAAATGGAGGTGTGGTTGGGAATGAGGTGGGATGGGAGCGGGTCGTGGGCGCTGGTGGTGAGGTGTGATTTTGACAGGAGGGAGGAGAGTTGGTCTTCAGTTATGGGGGGGAAGTGGCTGATGGAGGAGAGGTAGGGCAGTGTAGGTGGAAGGGGAATTTGGGGATAGTGGACCGTAGTGAGGAAAAATTCAAAACATGGACATATCGACCAGTTAGTGGATTTAAACAATCACAAACTATCAAAGTAAGGGCATACACTTATAGACATTTCAGGTCGGATTTTAATAACATAGCATAACCTACAAACGCCATTGGGGATAATTAATCAAAGGGGGGGGGGGGAGAGTATGGTCACCCAATAACAAGGGAGTGGGGGGGGGGGAAATAAAGTGTGAGGGTGGAGGATGGGATAACAAGGGAAAAGGTGGGAGTGGGGAGGTGGGGGAGCTTGCATGAGGAATGTGCCACTCTTCCAGAGAGGCCTCAAACTGAAGGTCGCGTTCCCAAGTGAGCATGTACGGAAGCTTTGTATTATGTTTGAGAGACGACAGAGCCTCATAACAAACGGCAACTCCATGGTCGTTAGAATTTTGTGATTTGAAGTGGGCTCGGAGAGATCCATCACCTGATCCAGGCTGATAATTAGGTATATGTAGAGAAGAAATGAGGTGTCTCAATTGTAAAAATTTGAAGAAAGTGGTGAGGGGGATATCAAATCTATCCACCAGTTCAGAAAAAGGCCGGACTCCACCTACGTCTAGGGTCTGGCGAAGAAAAGTCAGGCCCCGCTCTCTCCATGCAGTGAAGGAGAGGGAGACTACCATAGGTTCCAAGGAATGCAGCGAGATTGCGTGGACTAGAAAGGACATAAGGTTTTGTTTGTAACGGTCCCATACCCGTAGCAGGGCGATCATCGATTTCAGGGTCAATGAGTCCCACCGTCGCCTGAGTAAATTAATTTCTAGAAGGGCCCGAGTAGAATGGTGAGGAGCAAATTCGCTTTCAATTTGTAACCACAGATGGTGTGCGGAATCATTAGTCCACCATGCCTTGGCTATTGCCAGCTGAGTGGCATGATAGTAAGCTGCGATGTCTGGAACCCCCATGCCCCCCCGACGGTGGGTACTGTCAGGACAGTGATTCCTATACGGTGAGATTTCCCTTGCCAGATGAAGCGGCCTATAAGGGATTGTAAAGAGGCTAAGGTTTTTTTAGGAATAAAGAGGGGGAGACATCTCAATACATAAAGAATTTTGGGCAGGTACGTCATTTTAATTATCTGGATTCTGGCAATCCACGACAGGGCCAGACCCGAGTGTGACTCCAAGCCTCCCTTAATGGAGCGGTAGAGCCCATCCATGTTACTTCTCACGATCTTGCTAGTTTGGGTTATCTGGATCCCCAGATAGGGTATGCCCCGTGGCGACCATACGAACGGAAATTGAGATTGGAGTAGATTCTGCAGCTGGCGGGAGATATTGACTGGATATAGTAGAGATTTCGAAGAGTTCAGCTTATAGTAGGATGCAGCAGAGAACTCTCCCAAAATCTCCACAATACGCTGAATGGTCTCTGGCACTTCTGTGCAAATGAAGATGACATCATCAGCATATAAGCCAATTTTGTGCTCTACCTTTCCCACACGAGGGCCATGCACCAGAGGATCCCCTCTCACCCTGGCCGCCAAAGGCTCCATAACGAGTGCAAACACCAGTGGCGAGAGAGGACATCCCTGACGGGTGCCATTAGAAATGGAGAAGGGTGCGGAGAGAAACCCCGATGCCCTGACCCTCTCGTTCGGAGTGGTGTATAAGGCCAGAATAGCGGTCCTAAAGGCACCCTCAAATCCGAATCTGTGCAGAACTTCCTCCAAGTATCCCCACTCTATCAAAAGCCTTTTCGGCGTCAAGTGAGAGGAGTGCACTGGGGATTTTGTCTCGTTCAAGTAGCTCCAGGAGATCTATTATCCTCCTGGTACCGTCCGATGCCTGCCTAGCCGGGACAAACCCCACCTGTTCCGGGTCCACCAAGGAGGGTAGGACCAGCATTAGCCGGGCTGCTAGTAGTTTTGCGTAGAGTTTTAGATCGCAATTTAGCAAGGCGATTGGTCGAAAATTCGCCAGGGTTGTTTGGGGCTTGCCAGGCTTCGGAAGAGTCGTTATCACCGCCTCCAGGCCCTCCGATCGGACCCTACCGTTAGACCGCCAGAAACCAAACAAACTTAGCAAGTGAGAAGATAACTGAGGGGTAAAGGTAGTGTAATAGGCATAGGAGAAGCCATCCGGACCAGGTGCGGAATTCTTTTTCATAGATTTTATTGTATCCTGAATTTCCCTAGTTGTGAATGGGTCATTAAGAGAGAGAAGCTGTTGGTCAGTCAGTTTAGGAAGCTGGGCCTGGTCTAAGAAGTGCTTGATAGCTTCCGGGGACGGTTGGGGTATGTGAGGGTCATCTTGCAGATTGTATAAAGATAAGTAATATGATCGAAATTCCTCCGCAATCTGGTAGGGGTTCCTAATAGTCGTGTTGGCAGAGGTGATTAAATGGGTAATTTTGGCTAGGTCCTGTTTTTTCTTGATCCGTTTGGCCAGTACTGAGCCCGCCCTGTCCCCCAGGCCATAGTATTTAGCTTTCAACTTCTGTAATCCGAATTCTACCTTGGTTAGTAATAATGAACGTAAGGAGTCCCGAGTGGCGGTCAGTTCTTTAAGTATGGATGCATTGGGCGTCTGTTTGTGGCGTTTCTCCAACCTAGCTATGTCGGCTGTGAGAAGTTTGGTGTGTGCCTCATTTTTCTTTTTAAGTCTAGAAGCCATTTGGATGAAAGCACCTTTGGATGACCGCCTTATGGGCCAGCCAATTCAGCTCAGGGTCTGTGTCCTTCCCTTCATTAAGGGAGAAATAGTCAGTAATACAGGCCATGATATGGTTAGTATTGTCAGGGGAGGTCAGGAGGTGTTCATTTAATCTCCATAGAGAAGTCGGTGAGACATGTGAGAAGTCCGAGACACAAAGGGATACCGAGGCATGGTCTGACCAGGTAATATTGTCGATGGAGGATGATATACATCGAGACAAAAGTGGATCATTGACCAAGAAATAGTCTAGTCTCGCATATGTCTGGAACCGTGGAGACATGTAGGTATAGTCCCTCTCCTCCCCGTGGGAGTACCGCCATATATCGTGCAGATGATAGTCAGATATTAGACCACCCATCTCACCACGGCAGTATGAGGAGGAGGAACAGTCAAGTCGTTTATGAACTGGAAGGTTGAAATCGCCTGCGATCACCGTCAGGCCAGTTGTAATGGTAGCCAGTTTCGGGAAGAGGGAGCGAAAAAATTTGCGTTGTCCTGTGTTTGGGCCATACACTGACACCAGCGAGTATAGGACATTATTGATTAAGCCCCTCACCACCAGATATCTGCCCTGTGGGTCAGAGACAGTGTCAACCAGTAGGAACGAGAGGGATTTATGTAAGGAAATTGCCACACCAGCTTTTTTAACATTTGCATTGGCACGAAATTGGTGCGGATAGAGCCGCGAGGCCATGCGGTGATTGTCTTCTTTCAGGAGATGTGATTCCTGAATTAAGATCACGTCACCTCTCGTTTTCCTCAACTGGGACCATACCAAAGAACGTTTGGCTGGCGAGTTCAGCCCATTGACATTGGTTGAAATAAATTTAATGCTCATGATGGATCTCTCCGAGGTCTCACTCTGTATGAACAAGCAGAATAATACAAAACGTTTTACAACAGAATGCGCTATGTTGTCTCCGAGGGTCGGGAATTAGGCCGCACGGCGTGCCTCCACGCACAGCACAAGCACACGGCGGGGTAAGGGAGGGAAGGTTGGGAAGAGTGTGGGGAGGGATTGGGGAAAACAAGAGATTAAAGTACTTTTATACACTTATGTACAATTTACTCAGTATAGGTGAGACTCTTCACAGGCGGAGTCACATAATCTGTTCCGTCACAGATTTCTTGAGTAATACCTGAGCAGAAGAGAAATAGAAGGAAAGAAGCTAGAAGTAAAAAGAAGAAGGATAGAATTAGGATGAAGAAACAAAGAGAGAAAACGAGAGTTGAGGTGCTTAGGATAGTGTGAGAAGCACCAGTGCTGGGGCCAGCCAGTAGAAATTAGTAAAGAAAGAGTGAGAAGGATTCTGAGTGGGGAACTATTAGAGGCAGGGGAAAGAGTGAGCAGTTGAGTAGCGAGGTGTATGTGTACAAAGAGGAAGGAGAATGAGGGTCAGTTAAGTGAGGTGGAGAATAAAGATAAGGCAAGGGGAGGGAGGAAAGGAAATTGCTGATTTGATGGGTCAGGGAGCAAGTAAAGCAAGAAAAATGGACTAGAGGGAGAGTTTGAGATTGGTCTAGATGCGATGAGAGAAGGGGAAAAAAAAGTGAGTGGAAAGAGAAGAAAGAAAGGCACTATAGAAGCAGTAATATAAAGGAATATGAAAAAAGAATACAGGAATCGGGTTCCCACAGGCAAGGGTCTGAGGAATGCTGAGGGCAAAAGCCATATACATCACCAGTTAGGTTACATAGGAGCATCTCACTCCGGATTCAAGACTCTCACTAACGGCAGGTTCTGGGAGAGATCCTCTCCCTGCTCTCCTGATGGCTGGGATGGAATAGATAAGGCAGGGTCCAGTGGGGGCTCCACACCCCAGGAGCGTAGTAGGGCCTCCGCCTCCCTCGGCAGCAGACAAACATGTGACTGGTTGTCCTTCTTAATGATAAGCTTCATTGGATAGCCCCATTTGTAGTTGATTCCTTGGTCTCTTAGGTTCTTTGTGACTGTTTGAAAGGCTCTTCGTCTGGATAGAGTGCCGGCCGATAAATCAGGATAAACAGAGATGTGCTGGTATGGCTCTGGAATCATAGTCCCATTGCGGAGTGCACGCATAAAATCCTCCTTCATCTCAAAAAAGTGCACCCTCGCCAGCACATCCCTGGGGGTAGATGGGTCCAAAGAAGAGGGTCTGGGTAGACGGTGAATACGGTCAATCACAACTTCCCTGGGTGTTAGAGAGGGTAAGATTGCGACCACAAATGCCTGAAGTAGGGGACGGAGTTCACCGGACGGGACTGTCTCTGGAATGCCCCTTAGCTTGATGTTGTTACGCCTAGACTTGTCTTCCAGGTCTAGGGTTTTAAGGACAGTCCGCCCCATTTTAGCTTGAAGGGCTTCATGTGCATCTAGGAGGCTATTGTGCGAACGCACCAGATCCCCCATTCTCTCCTCCAGGTGTGTGGTGCGGCTTGTGAGGTCCGTGACCTCCCCTCTCAGCCCCCCGGTCATGGCCTGCATGTTGCTCTGCAGAGATGCCCGGAGACCTGCCAGGAGCTCCCTCATGGCTGCATGTGATACCGGGACTTCTGGAGGGGCCCTGAGGGTGCCGAGCCCGAAGAGGCAGCAGAGAGGGACACCGTGGAACCGCGTCTGGAAGTGCGGGTGGAGCGTGGTGAGGAGGGGGGAGGCTGTGGCGCCATCTTGGCACCGTTACCTTGCAGATCTTGTAGCCGAGGGAAGAAGGAGGTAAGTCCGCGGGATTTTTGTCTATAGGGCTGGCGGACACGGCCCATCAGGTGCCTGGCCTTCAGTGGAGTCCGACCGGAGATCTTTGGGGCGATGTGACCGGGATGTAAAGCTGGTATAGTCGCTTTATTGCCTGTGGGACCGGGAGCTCCTGTCTCAAGCAGCCATCTCAGCCATGCGCTAGGCCACGCCCCCTCGTGGACTTCATTTTTCACAAAGCTTACAGCGTCATTCATTTGACAGAGTTACCAATATTAACCAATAAATCTCTGTAATGTCATACTATGTATGTACTAGGCTTGGCATAAATTATTATTTTTTCGCTGTGAAAAAAAAAACAAAAAAAAAAACACTAACATCATGTTCCGTGTTTGAGGGGTTTTTCTTGGAATCAATGGCCCCAAGTACTTGCTAAATGGGTGTGGCTGGGGCATTGGTGTGTAGAACATCCTATACACATTTTGTTTTATGTTCCCCCACACTGTAGGTGGTGTGTACACTGTACCAACAACAGCATCAATGGTCCAAGGTTTTTTGGGGAGTTGTGTTTTTCTGGGCCATAGTTGCCGTGTTTTTTGTATAATATGTGTGTTCAAAACACCTCTACAACAATGCCTTATGGCATGTTGTACAGTATGACTCCCTGGGCTGTTAAATCTGTGTTGGTTTTGGATTGTCATTGTAGTGTTGATGTGTCCCTTGCTGCTCCTGGCCATAAATGGCCACCCTATATTGATTTGGACTACAAAACTTCCCTACTGGTCACACAGAATGATGTGATGTTGTTTTTTGACCGACGATTGCATTAATGCCAGCTAGCAATGCTCTAGTTTTAATGATGTAACAGTGTATAGTCTGCTTTCACACCACGGTAAGGTGGGGGCCGGGACTGTCTGGTGTACAACGGACAGCCCCGGACAGGACTGCGCCATTGCAGCATTGCACATGTACATTACATTAATACTGTTATGCCTTATGACCAAAACAACAGTCTTGCACCATTGAGTGTGTTGTTGGTGCATCAGGAATTGTGTTATTGTTGATGTTGCGTAGTGATGTGGGTGGTGTGTGTACTAAATTTTTTGTTTTATGCCTTTAATCCACAGATTTCTTGCAACTGGGGAGAGCCTAAGGTCATTACACTTTCAGTTTAGGCTGGGTATTTCCACCATTTCATGTATCATTGCGGAAACCTGTTGGGCCCTCTGGGAAGTTCTGCATGAAGAATTTATTCCTCACCCTACCACACAACAGTGGCTTCAAATCTCAGCCAGATTTATGGAAATATGCCAATTCCCCAATTGCCTGGGCGCCCTGGATGGGAGACATATCAGGATCCTTAAACCGGCTGGTACAGGTTCGGAGTTTTTCAATTATAAAAAGTATTTCTCCATCATCCTCATGGCCATAGTTGATGCTGACTACCAGTTTGTCGCTGTAGATATTGGGGCGTATGGGAGGGCCAATGACTCCCAAGCTTTTGGAAATTCAAACATGGGCAGAAGAGTGTATGGCGACGATTTTGGCTTCCCAAGACCCACACCGCTGCCAGGGACCCAGGCACCTCCAATGCCATATGTCCTAGTGGCCGATGAGGCGTTCAAAATGTGCCAGAACATTGTGAAACCTTACTCGAGTTGTCGTCTCACTCAGACCAGAAGAATCTTCAACTACAGAGTGACTCAGGCTCGCAGAATGGTGGAATGTGCCTTTGGGATGTTAGCGGGAAATGGAGAGTGCTGTGCACATCAATTAATCTAAAAACCGAGACAATAGATGAGGTAGTGAAGGCCTGTGTGGTTCTTCACAACTTCATCCTGAAGACTGACAGACCACAAATCATCCCCGAGGACATCATGGGCAGCCCACTGGGCAACTTGACGCATCCTGCAGTCCGATCCACTGTTGCCATTACCCAAATGAGGGATCGACTGGCAGAATATTTTATTTCAGATGCAGGGCGTGTTCATTGGCAGGACCAAATTGTGGATGGGTGAATGTTGGGTCTCACTCCATTTTGTGTTTGTTTTGATTGTTTGTGTTTTAAATTGCCTGGATGGATATTGTCTGATTTCAAGATAAATGCTGTTATGTTACATTAATGTGATGTATCTCGTTCTGTTTCCTTAAATTGACCAACATGTTAGTCATTCAATGTCTTCAGCACACCAAACATTACACATATTGTGTAATAAATCAGTGTGCCAGTATACTGAAGTGAAGAATATCTTTTCAGTTCAGAGTGCATACTGTGACACCAATGTGTGCAAACACATACATTCAAACATACTCTCAGCAGGACCATATTTGTGGTGTCAGAACTAACAGTTGTTGGCCTTTACAATGTATGTGCCATATTTTTCGAGTTGGGTCCAACTTCATGACCTCGAAGTAATTATATACAGACTGTAGGGGTTATGCTTGCACACATTTACACGAGCTATGTGTGTGTTGAAACTTGTAAAGTGAATCACACATATTGTGCCCATATTATTAATGGGGTAAATGTATATGTCCATGATTAAAGGTCTCTGCCTCTGCCAACATTTCACTCAAGTCAAGTTCAGAAGAAAATGAGGCAAACACACACAATTCATTGCCAGAACATATTAACAAACACACATGGCCACGCACACAATGAACGTCTTTGGGTGGTGAAACTTATGTATACACATGTGAGCGTTATCATATTATTTACCTTTCAGATTACATAGCTACATACAGTTTCCAATCTCCACAACACGCCATGATTGCAGCCTCATATGTTGTACTTGTGAGAGGCAAAAAGATATTCACACTATTAAGGATGTTTAATTATCCATAACCAATAACAAAACAAAGGTGGGTACAAACATAAGCAGATTCTAAACCAAGCAGGCCCTACATTTGGGGAGGTGAGGGTGTGTGTAATCTGTGATATATTGTGTGGGCTGGATGAAGGCTCACCAGCTTGGCTATCGGTTGGGGTTGTAAAGCCAATGGGGCCGATGTGGGTTGCTGGGCTACACACATCAATGTTTGGTGATGGTAGCACATTACTAGTGTCCCGAGTTGCCGACTGGCTCACACTTGACAAAGAGGCTTGCTGCACAAAAGACCCAACTGTGGCTTGAAGGTGTGGTAGCATCTGATTGCTTAGGCCAATTTGGCTCATGTATGGCCGGGACAAAATGTGGCGCTAATAGGTAATGGCCACAGACCGTGATGTTGACTGATGTTCGGCACCTAGAAAGTATTGTTGACGAGGATAAGGCCGGTAGCCATGTTGTCGGATTATTGCAGGCTGCTGGCTTGACGACACACTGTGGTAGGGCCCAGAAGACTGTTTTGTCAACATGTGCTGGTATTGAGCAGCCTGTTGACCAGAGTGTGTTTGGCGCAGTTGTGGTGGTGGCCTATTATCGGTGTTGTTAACACGGGTCTGCTGGATGGTCTGGCCAACATATTGGGCTGGTACAATTGTCTGGCCCTGCATTTGTTGAAAAGGCATATGTTGCCTTGTTGGCTCCACATGTCTGTCACCTGGGTTTGAGGCTGAGGGAGGAGGAGGATGTGACACATTGTGTAGGGATTGCTGATGGTCTTGTTCCTAACTGACAATATGCCCCATACACCTGGCCTGCAGCAGACCTTGCTGGCAGCTCTGTATGACATGTAGCTGCTGCTCGGTCCCCATACCTTCCATCTCCCTGGCCACTGCCATAAAAAATTGGTGTGGTGGTTTTCGTAAATCTGCCTGCAGATTCATCACTGTGTCCTTGAGTGTGTGGTATTGCTCCCCAACAACACGGAAACCCTCCGTTATTTGTTGTGACAGATGTCGCCACATTTGCTGATGAACCTGCAACAGATTTAGGAACTCAGGGATGAAGTTCCGGTCTCCACCCCTATGGCGCCGGGGACCAGCCTGAGAGGGCCAGCTTGGTCCTGTACCAGCGTATGAGGGCCGAGACTGGGGAGGAATGTGTGGACCTGCTTCTGCAGTACTACAGGGGTCAACAGAATCTGCTGCAGACTCACGATTTCCCTCAGATGGCCCAGCAGATATGGCTACATCCTCATAGGTGATCTGTACAGCGGCAGCTCCATCTTGTTGTGGTTGAGAAGCAGGTGTTGGCTCCATAGTGCTCCCGTGAGTCCTGTGTGTTTAAAACGTTGCTTTTAACAAAAAAGTGGTGTCAACAAAAACAATTACCCTGAGATTACATTACAAGAGCGTTAGAAACATAAAGGCATACTCACATACGTGCCACCATGCATGGTCTCAAGAAGGATAGCTCACGTGCATATCTGTAGACCAATGTCATCAGCGACAAATCGATATGTAAATCCGTTATCGGAAAAAAAAATTTTGTAGTTAAAATATATGGTGAATCTTCAAGAAGGTTTAAGAATCCGTGTTTTTCATCCACAGCACCCAAGCAGTGAGGAAAATCTGTAATTTCTTGAAACTTGTCGGCAATTCTAATCCACTGTTCCACTGTGGGCAGAGTAAAGAATTCTGGGTGTAAAACATCCCATAAAGCCTGGCAGGTTTTCACAATTCCAGACACTGTAGATATTCCGAGCCGGAATTTAAAATGTAGAGAAGATAGACTTTCACCGGTAGCGAGGAACCTGCAAAACAATAAAACAAAATATCACTACAGTATAATAATTGTCCTAGCATTTCTTTATCAAGATGTAAAAGTAATGACAAATCGGCCTTTTACCTTAATGTTAACATGAGCCGCTCCTCAGTAGAAATCACTCGATGGAAATGCCTATCCTGTGTCATGATTAATCCGCAGATCCCATTCAAGAAGGTCATCAAAAGTTTGCACACTCAGCCGCAGGTAGTCCATGAATTTGTCTGGGTGGTTCTGCAGTTCTAGGTACAACGTACAGAATTCACCTTGAGTTATTCGCCACAGAGTGATTGGGTGCACCCAAAATCTGCGACGTCTCTAGGCCAATCGTCTTCGGTGCTCATTATGATACGCTATTCCTATATAATGCGCAATTTGAAAAACAATTTTAAATCTTCAATCCAGTTGACGGGATGACAGAGCCATTTTGCTGTAAATCCAGGAAAAATGTGGTCTGAAACCAGTCAAACAATGAACTTTGCTTTAAATCGAGGAAAAATGAGATGAGGTCTGAATCCAGGAAAAATGACAAGTGGAGACAATAGAAAACACTTTAGTTATATAGCCTGTGGGCAGGTACTAAAAAATAAGATCTGCTCTGGTTTTGTCTGGATCTGATCGTAGTAAAATCTAGAAGAAAAAATGGAAGTGACACATGCGGTAATTGCTGGAAATTTCAGAAGCGGTAAAAATGTGTTTTTTACGGACATTTACTGAAACGCCCGATTTCAGAAAACCGCAGATGTGAAAGTAGCCTGATACAGAACACTGAATGAGCCATAGAGTAATTACTTACATTGCAGTTTCCTGGTGAGATTCTTCCACTGTGATGGAACATAGATGATCCAAACATTCTAAGCTCTGTGATGTCATCCGCCGCGGCAGGAGAACCTGTTTTTGAGCTCATTCTTCATTGCAGCCAATGGGAATTCACAACATGAGAAATACTGAAACATCTCATTTATGTAGCACCGTAGGAAAATATTATTGACTATATTCATTGTAGAAGTTTAAGAAGCCAATTAAATTAAAAGATTCCTTTTTTTTGGTTCCATTTAAACATGTATACAAATCACAAATTATGCATATTTAATGACATAGAGGCCACTGATCAAATAATATATTATTTAATTACAGTATATGCAGAACACATACAACCTCAAAATAAGTTTGGTCATGTTCAGTAATTGTCCTGAATAAGGAAGCTATTAAATATATGGCAAGAAATTTACAATATTGTTGAACCGTGTCCTCAGAAGCAAACATTTCTTCACATATATGGCACCGCCACGTGCCTTTAGCAGACTGCTGCGGTACTGCTGGCATTTCTTTTTCCAAGGTCATGGAAGTCGTCTGTGGCTCAATAGATGTAGATAGCAGCTGCAAGACATCAACTTCATAATAAAATGAATGACCTCCGTGACAGTCTGATACATGCCATTTTCAATTCATACGAGTTCTATATGACATATTTGGCACCAGAAGCTGAAATGACTCGTTAGTGCACCATGACATCTGCTCACAGGGAGGTGAATAATGCCCAAGTCTTCGGCAGTCTTGCCACACACCATGCATCTGTGAAAAATTCTACTGCCCTTCAGTATATGTTTTTTAGCAGCTTCCTCAGATGGATAGTGTGTTAAGCATTAACAGAGTCATACCTTTACTAGTACTGTATGTCCTGCTTACGCTTCACACAAATGTTAGCAATAGTGGCCTTTTTTTTTTTTCTTGCACTTTTGCAAACTATAAGTATGAGTCTCTTGTAAAGTCCTATTAAGTGTGCAGGGTTTAAGTCTAGCATTTGCTGCGGACAAGCAGATATCATCAGGGGTCTTGGTTACTTCATTGATGCAACAGAAGGCCAGTATAGACTCCACTATGGAAGTAATACTTTTTATGTTATGAGCGTTTTTGCAATGTTCTTCACATGTGAGCGTCTGTATTTATGGCCTTTTTACATTATAAACAGTAGGTCTTCAGTAGGAAAACTGCCAAGATCCAACCACCAAAAGCGCCGTCCCATGCAGTTAAGACACCACACCAAAATGTATTTAGCAACTTTAATGTAGAGATATAAGATATAACAACATCTCATCTTTTGTTTGGTTGGAAGTTATTGGCTGCAGCTTGTTTCAGGCTTGAACACGTCTATTAACCCGAGTTTGCAGAAACTTTCTACCACCGGTCTTTCAGCGCATGTTTGCCTTCACCAAGACACTCTTTCAACCTCTGCAACTTGAAAACAATCTTAAAATCATTCTTAGGGGAGGGAGGGCGGCTGATCCTTGCCTTGGGTTGAATGAGAGGGAGAGGCCTAATGGGCCAAAGAACCAGGCTTACAAGCCCCTGGGCGGGCTTCATATGGAGGTGTATATATATATATAGTTATTTTTTTCTTAATTTATATGTATGTATATTTAAAAATTGAACGTAAAATACCTTTTTTTGTAGAAATAAAGCCCATAAACTCTGCAATGTAATTTATAAAAGTGATAACGTGTTACCTACTGTATCAGTTCAAGCATTACTGGTGCACACAATCTTTTACAATGTTACCATCTTACATACTTAAGGAAGCAAAGTAGAGGCTCTCATTCAAGTCTCCTCCCATGCCTTCCACATCTGCAGGGCTGATATTCTCTAGAAGGCCAGTTAACAATGGAAACAACACCTGACGATGACAAGTATAGCAATGCATGAGAATAAACAGTCTGTCAGAACTGTGCAGAGGATTGATCACAGCTTGTCTTATAAGAATGTTGGAAAAAAATAAAATAAAAAAAAGTTTCAATAAAGTAAATTATCATTTACCAAAAAAAGATAAAAACAATAAGTTACAAACCCGGGTTTCTGTGTCAACCCACCTGTCCGTCAGATGGTGTCAAATAATAGTGGTGTAGGCCGCCCATTTGCAGGAAAGTCACAGCAGCATGGGGAAAAGTGTGATCCTGAGCAGGGAGGATCACAATAACAATCTAAAGGCTCGCTCCTTCTCAAATAATCCTTTTATGTTTCAATACTTCTAAAAATGGTTTTAATAAAAACTATATTGGTAACAAACAATAACATTTGTGAGAGTTCACCAAACCCTGTCAATATTTCTTCCACTTATCACATGAACTTAGTTCATAGGATAGGAGCCTTTAACTTTTATTTGTGTTTATTTAATAAAAAAAAATTGTGATAACTACAACCATGTGACGATGATTGGTTCAGTTTATATTTCAAATGTTTATCTTTACATACCATAGATACTACATTGAAAACAATGGGCTCATGCTCAAGTTCATAAGAACGTTCTGCGTCTTCTTGATTTCTCTGAAGGTTTCCCTTAGAGATGTTATACATTTTAGGGACATCTCCCTTTAAAAAAGTGGCTCAATCTGGAACTTGCCTCGCAGTGTTCCTGGCTTGCTTTACACACACTCCACCAGCAATTTATAGGCTTTATTTTTTCCATACTCTGAAATCACTGTATACCAGGCTCTTTATCTTGATCTTCCCTGATGAATTCGGCACCATCCGGAGGAAACACATTTCCAGAGCCTTGTAAACTGACATGTATTTACCCATTTAAAGATGAACTTTTGGGTAGGACAGGTGATGAATTAATATAAATGTTCCTGTTTCTTTCTTACGAACAGTTCCTAAAAAGTAAATACGAAAATTGATAAATGCTGGGTAATTTAAAGGGCCTTCCACTCTGCCCATTTCAATCTCCTTAAGAATTTTTCCTTGAAAACTTGCAATACGACAGCCCTGACCTTGACATGATTGAGCCCCAAAGCCGCTTAAAATGCCATTAAACATTTATTGAACTGCCTTCCTGTCTGGATATCGCTGTAGCCAGGGGTGCGTTTCTTCGAACCTCACCGGCATCAGCTCTTGTTTGAAAGTGCTGTTTTGACCCAGTGGTGTGTACCTCCACAGAAGGAACATTTTTGCCGAAACCGATAGTTAGACAACAATTTATAGGATGTCTCGTTATAAGCGAAGCACACACCCCTTTTAATTTCCCGAGGCGTCGTTTGGCTTTCGATAAAACTCCTCTTGGAGGATTACATTGATGTAAAGGCGAACATCCTTGACCTCTTGTCATCAAAAATAATGGACAGACATTTTCTGACAAAATGTTTTGTAGTAAAACAGCTAACCCATACCACCAAAATGGTTATTCGTCTCAAGGATCGTGTCCATATGCTGAAATAATCCGCTGCAGTAATTTGCTTTCTTTTCACCACGTTCTGCAGCGTACATCACAAATGCTTGAAATCAGTTTTTACAAGATTTGACTGGCGCTTTTTAGCCCCATCCAATATCATCTTTTCTATCCAAATTATGATCTTGTTCTTCCCTATCGAGCGAGAAAAATATATATATGTAATCCCTGCTCCGGATTTTTTCTTTCACAGGCAAAATCCCAAAGGTGAGATTTCACAAGCTAAAGCCTCCTTCAGGCATGTGTAATCCCAAAGGTGAGATTTCACAAGCTATAGCCTCCTTCAGGCATGTCCCGGCAATGATGGGAGTTCAGCGAGTGAGCCCACATCAAAGAGAGGTGACCAAGGACATACCTATATGTCCTTGCTCATGAAGGGGTTAAAGACTTCCGTTTGGCAAGTCCATTCCTGAATATGATTGAAGCTGGATGTGACTCCCAAGTTTTGGGGCATTTATCAGGTCACAAAAAGTTTAAAAAAGGAAAGAAACCTGGACATCTGACCCCAATAGGCTGTGATGGTCACTCACTTATGAACTCTTGTACAATTTCAAAATTTACACCTCACCTAGGGCAACAAAACATTGTATTGCTGAATATACACAGTCATTAGGTTGGCTACACTGATTGACATACAACCTACTGTTATAGTAGTAGGTGAAGTAGTAATAGGGGCTGCAGAGGCATCTAGATACTTCAGGGCATATCCACCACTTCTATTACTTTATGTTTTTATTATAATATACATTCATGTGTTAAATGTTGCTCTCAAGTTATTTAGCGTTTAGGATCTTAAAGGAAAGGAGTTCTTGCGCTTGAAGTACTTCTTTCTGACAAGCGAATCAGGTGTTTGCTATACCAATTCCAGACCATACAGAGAAAAGCAAACAACCATGCTGGATTGTCTCTTATGCTCTAAAAAATTATCTTACTGATGTTCTTCCTCACTTATGCTTATTATTATTAAGAAATCAGCATTTGAGAAAGTCAAAATACAGCCGATACAAAGGATCATAGGTATCAACTATTGAACAATCAAATTTTGGCTACAAGATACCCAATATTTTTCATAGGTTGACATTGTCATTGGTATGCGACATCAGCCGCACAGCCAATTAGTGGCAGCAATCGATCTGTGCTCTCACTTCCTTTGGACAAAGCTCATACATCTGTGGGGATGTGACCAATTGCAGACACTGATTGACTCTAAGGCTCCTTTGGCATAACAATGTCAATGAAATTGAGTATATGGTGTTTATATTTTCCAACAGAATATATAGTATTGGGAGTTCTCTTAGTAATGAGCAATGTCTTAAAGAGAATTAAATAAGACTTACCGGTCAATATCCATTGTAGACCTTTCAATCTGTTGAAGAAAAACAATGTATTTAGGACTTCAAGTTCAGAGAACATTAAAGCAATATTAAAGACAGCCTGTCTTGTTAATCTCTAAAGCAGTTAGTCAAAACACACAATATTTAAAGTGAACCTGTCCGCAGTTTTTTCATATATAAGCTGTGGCCACCACTAGTAAGGCCTTATGTACACACTAGATGTAGGCCCGATGCTATCTCATCGGGAAGGTGGTGACATCATGTTTGGGGCAAGCTCTGTGGTGCTGGGGGCAGGTGCTGTCTCTTCTCCCCTGTGCAGTATCTCCCCTGTCTCTCTTGGATAGATGTAGTTTTACTTAAAACCCAGTGTTTAATTTCCTGGTAAAATGAAGTGTGGAGCCCACTGGGACGGGGTACTCGGTACCGGACCAGATTGCTGCTTGGGGGATGTCACGGAGGTCCTGGTCCGAACCATGTCCCGGGTTCTCACAAGTAAAAGGGGATATATACAAAGGATACAGTTTATCGTGACGCTACCCACGGTTTGTGGTGAATGATGGGACCACCGCTGCAGCTCTTCTCTGCCAGGAGAATGGATGGATGGGCTGCCGCTAGATGGATGAGCCCGCCGCGGGTCGGGCTGCTCCTGACAGGAATGGAAGGTAATTTTAAACAGTTCTTTATCCCTGGAATCAAACACGGACACACAGGCAGGGTTCACCGGGTTTACTTGTCAGTTCTCTTCAAACAGTTACAGCAGTTCTTAGTACAATTCTCCAGCACAAGTTACAGTTACTGTACTCCGGTTTTACTGAACCTACTGCAGCCAGGTTGCTGAGACCCCTCACTCCTTCTAGTGTTTTCTCCAGGCTGTGGTTTCTCTCTCTAACAGGTCTCCGGACAGTATAGCGGCAGCTCGGACCTCTGTGGGTCCTCGTGGTTGCTACTGTGCTTCCTGTCCTTGGTGTGGGAACTCCAACTTAGAATTGGAGCTCCCCGTCGGTGAATCTGGGAATACAGGGGGAATCTTTGGTCCCCGTCAGAGCCGACACTCTGCTGTGTGCCTAGCCTGCAATAGCCCTCTCCTGCAAGGCACTACCAGGCTCCTTCTAACCCGTGTGACTCCAGCTTCAATAGGGAAGACTACTCCGCCTGTAGTTAGTCGGTGCTGCCAAGTTCCTCAGACCCAGTGTTGCTGGTCTGTCTCTTTCCTCACACTCCCCTGGGATGCTTGCTATGGACGAGCTTTCTCTCCATGGTTTCTCTGATGCTGTGGATTCTGCATCTCTATATAGCCCAATCACACCAGGTCGTGTCTCTCTCTGTCTGTTCTTGTCTTTACTGGTCGGCTCACTCTGGCCTACTGTGTCTTTACAGCTCAGCTTACCTCGGCCTACTAACTCCTTCCTCCTCTTCTTCCTCTATTTCTACCTTCTGTCACCTGACCTACATGCGTTCCCACCCACTGTCCTCTAAACCCACCACCCCTTGCCCGCCTAGAGTTTCGGGCTCCGGGTTGGGTGCTGCCTCCTAGTGGTGTGTGGGATGTCTGTGAGGGTGTTTAGTCTAAACTGTCTTTTCCTCCTGCCTGGCTGCAGTTCCCTATGTGGCCACCGTGGTCGCAGGGGCGCCACAGAAGTGTAGGGCTTCGCTTTATTTTCTATTGCCATCATAGGTAAACAAAGCAGCTATTGGCTGCCAAACCACATTGCCTGGTGTTTCTTTTGCTAGCAATGAAAAATACTGAGGAGCCCTATTTTTAATAAATAACTTTTTTAAATAATTTGGCGTGTGCTTTGCCTTACTTTCTATTGCCAGCCATGGTCACCCAGCCAGCTGGGACCCCCACACTGAATATTGCAGCCAGCAGCCGCCCCAGAATTGGCACCTTTATGAGAGATGCCAAAATTGGCGGTTATCCCGCTCTTCCAGTTGCCGTGTAGTGTTGGCAGACTGGGTAATAAAGGGGTTAATGTAAGGTGTTTTTTAACAGCCGACGTTAAGGCCTATTGCTAATATCAGCCGTCAGTATGAAAGCCTGGCATTAGCAATACTGTCAGTAAAGAAAAAAAAAATACCAAGAGAAATCCTTTATTACATACAAAATAGACAGAGACCCCTCGTTATCCACTTTATTAGCTCCCACCAACTTCCCGTCCGAAGTAATTCTGGAATTAATGTAATTTGCAGTGGGGCCATGTGATGCAAGGATTCAGAAACCAAAAACCAAAACCAAATGCTGTGTGTGAACATAGCCTTATTTAAGTCTGTAAAACATGGCCATTCGTAGCCTTTTTCAAGTCTGTAAAACATGGCCATTTACCAGATGCAAGCTCTTATGCCCAGAACCCATATGGGCAGGCCGGAGTGACCTGAATTGGATACGGGAAATCGCTATCTGTTCAGTGATGGTATGAGATCAGTGACCCAAAATCATTTCAAGGTAACCTGTCACGTGGAAAAATGCTATTAACCTACATAAAATAATAATGCAGCAGCCAAAAAAGCAGCAAAAGACGGATCAGAAAAAGGCGGACAGTTTCTGTTTGCAGCTAAAAATGCAGCATGTGAACATAAACAAAACCGCACAGCATGGATAGCTTCAATTAAAGCTTTTGCCCATGCTATAGCTAGAAAATCTGCATAACTGTTTAGGGGTGTCTTTCTATTTTCTGCCTTATGGCTCTGTAAAAACTTTGAGTGAGGGCCGCCTGATGACCCAGTTGATTAGGAGGTGGAGGACAAGATAATGAAGAAACCATGAACCGCATAGCCTTGTTTTGCTGGTAAGGGGGTGCATAGGAATATACTAGAAAACAAAACACAAAAACATTTGAATTAATTTAGGTGTCCTTGAGAAGTGTGGGCCAATCCAGGCTTTGTTCATTTTGATGAATTAGCCTGTCAGCATTTCCAATTGACGGGCAGATGAGCCTATCAGTTATAATACCGCCAGCAGCACTAAAAGCCTGCTCCGACAAAACGCTAGTTAGGCAGAGCAGGCTTGCACCTCCAAGGTTTAGCGAGGCGATTATTCCCAGGTGTCCAGCGTAAATATCAATGCTTCTACGGCACAGAGGAATAACAGAAGATGCTGGTTTGATCGGCTATGTAATCCTGTACTATCCTTCAAAACTTTTCCTTCCAAAAGCAACAGCGATTTGACAACCCTCCAAAAACGTAAAGCAAGGGTCGTCTGATAACATTTTGAGTGAACGATGCCTGTTTTCCCTCTGGTCCAGGGGTGGGCAATTAATTTTGCCATGGGGCCGCATGAGAAATTGGGATGGTTTTAGAGGGCCGGACTAATATAATCAACTCAGTTCTACCCATTACTGTATATAGTATACATATGCTATCTTTTCATAAACAAACAGTATGTTAAACAATGCAAAGATTTACAATACAATGAAAATATGGAGGACCTAATTACATCATTATTTAATGATGAGATGATGAACTGCAATCAGCTTGTGATTGTTCACTTTAGTAAATTGTAAACTTTAACAGTGTTCGGAAAAACTTGCTATTTTAGGTCAAGATATCATGTTAGTTTTTTAAAGACCGGCATCCCTTTAACTTAGTAAAGAACAGTAAATGAAACATGAAAATGTTCAATGAGAGTAATCTAGCCTGTTTTGGGCCTGAACAAGTTCATTAAAGTTAGGTTCAATATCTGAGGTGGATGTGCGAAGAACAGCACACAAGTGATCATCACTGAGAGAGGATCTATATCTGGACTTGTTGAACTTCATCAGTGAGAATGTGTGTTCATATACGTAGGTAGATCCAAAGAGGACTAACATCCTCTGGGATGCCTCCTTATGTTTGGAAAGTTTTCCTCTTTCAGAGAAGAATAAAACTCCAGCAGTGATACTGATTTAAAAAGCTCTGCCAGTAGATTGTCAGATTGTAGATCAATGAGTTCTAACTGGACATCACTGGGTGCATTATCCACACAGCATGTAAAAGATAGAAGAAATCATGTGCATTTCACTCTCAACTGCTTTGAAGTCTTCAAATCTACTGGAAAATTCATCATGTAAATCCGCAAACATGGATGAATACTTGTCAAGGTGGTCAGCTGAAGGTGTGACTTCTTTCAGTGTTGGTATGTGAGTGAGAATTGTGACCTTCAATTGGCTACAAAGAAACTTCACCTTTCTCATGAAAGCTGTCACCAAGCTTAACATTTCATGTGCAAAGAGGCCTTTGCCTTGGAGCTTGGTCTTTAGCTCATTCATTAGTTTAGTCACATCAATGGCAAAGGCCAGATCTGCTATCCAGTGCTTATCTGAGAACTCTGGGATGTATTTGCCTTTCATCTCACAAAAATCCTGAATCTTAGCTCTCAGGTCCCAGACTGCCAAGACCCCCAACCACCGCTTCCCCCCCGCCGCGCAATGATTGAGACCACACCTATGTATATCTTTACTTAAAAGGGGGGTTGGATAGTTTTGGCCACGGCTCATAAACCAGGCATTAACCGCCTTAAAACCTGAGGGGGGGAGCCCGATGCCTCGGCCGTCCTTGGCAGGTTGACTTTCACCAAATCCTTCTTCCAATGGCTGCGACTTGTCTCACGAAGCATCCTCCCTAGGGCAGGGAGGGCAGGCGATCATGTTCACCCTGAGAGCAGAGTGGTAAGAGGTAGGGTGGACTTTGGGGGCTGCTATATATAGCCTGGAGGTGGACTGTAGGCAAGCTGAGGAATGTGTTCCAGGACAAAGTTCCATAAAAGTCCGTGCTGCTGCCCAAAAGAAACACCAGACTCACCAGGGTATCTGGGTCAATCTATACAGCTTGAACTTCTGACTAGGTTCAATTGTCTCTGATACTGTGGAGCTGTGCGCTTTGTGTGCAGTCCTGGCGGTATCAGGCAGACTACAGGAGCGAACAAGATATAATACTATTCATTTTAGTATGGTAAAAGCTCCACATAGCAATCTTTCTGAAAAATTACATTAAGTCACCGTTTTTGTGAATGGAGAAAAAAATTGTGATCCTTTGTTGTATAACAAATAATAGCAATAAATAGACAGGAATGACGTCGATACTGTGGAGCTGTGCGCTTGATGTGCAGTCCTGGCGGTATCAGTCAGACTACAGGAGTGAACTTATACCATTAGCGCTCCATTTTTAAACAAGTTGATATGTGGATTTCTTTATAGAACCCTGTTGCTCCTTTCCACGTCCTCCCAGACATTTTTAGCATATTTTGCTTCTAATCATCAATGTACATCACTTTTTAGATCAGTACTGCCATTCCATGAAGAACACGATATAACAACTATCCATTTTAGGATGATATGAGCTCCACATAGTGGTCATTCTGAAAAGTTACATTAGGTCACCGATTTTATGAATGGAGAAAAATTGTGATCCTTTGTAAAATAACAAATAATAGCAATAAAATGACAGAAATAGATTGTTTTTAGCAATTTTTATTGATCTTACATTCTCCGAAAAAATTGTCAGGTATTATAGATTTATTTAATGAATGATTTAATTATTTTAAATAAATTATTTATCCATCATAATCAATTATTTATTTTAATTAATAATTAAATATCCCTTTATAATTGATTATACATTTTAAATATTAATAAAATTATCCTCCCCCCCCCCGCCCTTTGGACCTCCTATGCTAGATAAATTAATATACATCAATTATATCCAATGTTGAGGTAGTAGTGCATTTGATTCATAGTAACTCTTGCAATTCTTTTGTGTTTTTATTCCTTTTCATTCTTTCTTCTTTTTCCTCCATTTGTAGATTTCCCTTGTTCTTTGTTCCACAAATATGTCGGTGACCTGATGGAGAATAAAACAGACATACTTAGTATGATTACCATATAGGTACACACATTATTGCTCTGCCCTGCAGTCTGTGCCACAATATCTCTATGCATTTGAGCTGGTCCCTCCTTACTATTTTTGTCTGATTTTATCACACAATTAATACAGTTGGATGTTTTTCCCTTTTTTACCTAATAATAGAATAGCTCACCACACTGATACACCATTCATTGTGTCATCCCCTCTAAGGGTGCCTTCACATTTGCAGATGTTAACGTCGCGTACGATGCGCATGCGCATCAGCATGTGGAAACGCATATAAAAGCATGTAAACGTTGCAGATTTCATCAGCATGCGTATGTGCATACTGATGATACGCACTGCGTATGCATGCGTTTTTATCATGCGCATGCTGTTTCTATCCGCATGCGTTTCTGAAATTACCCCTAATTTTCATCACTCCACCTACTGGCACGCCCCTGGGCGGTGGCCATACGCATGCGCACCATCAGCAACATCCGCAAAACGTCGCGCACGCTTGCGCACGCATAGGGACTAATGAACGCACCATGCGCTGGCGTGCGCATGCTGCCTCTTTGCAGACGCGCCGAAAATTCCTACATGCTGCGTCCCGCGGCGGACATTTGGGCCCTCCATCATGCGCATGCGTACAGATACGCGGACATACGCGACATAATTTATTTCTTGCGGATGAATGCGCACAAAATATAGGTGCGCAGTCCGCATGCGTATTTTAACATGAACGTAAGCACCGTGCGCAGCGCAAACGTCTGCAAATGTGAAGGTAGCCTAAAATAACAAGTTCAAGTCTTCTCCCCACTCTTTTCTTTTTCCTTTATTTGTTCATTATATAGGATTTGTTCATTATATAGGATTTATGTTTCTCACAAAATCTTTACTATGTAATTTTTATTAAGATATTTTTCACCGAAATAACACACTCATGATTCATCAGGAAAGCAGGAACAGGAGGAGTCCCGGCAGACGCGGTGAGTTCTTTCATACTTGCACCGGAGCGGACCCGGACCTCCGTGGGCCAGTCACAGACAGCGGGCAGGCCGGATGCGGCCCGCGCCCCTTGCACTGGTCTGCTATAGTCAAAAGTAGAAATAGAAGGTCATTTAGATCCTGCGTTGCCAAATGAGTACGATTCTCTTCATTCATAAGTTTAAATCCTTTATTAAACCAACGTGTTTCGCAACATCCTGCTACTTCATCATATTCATAATATTTACACAGACTTGTACAGGTTTATATTTGTTGGGCATTGGCACAAAACAACAGATTAAAAAAAAGCCCGCCAAAGTCCCATTAATATAGGTACATAATTTCATGAATGCATTATACATTAAATACATTGTTTTTTATATACAAAAATCCATTAAATTTCTCCAAAAATCTTTTAACAATGCATCAAAATAAATATATACCGTAGTTTTCGCTTTATAAGACGCACCTGATTATAAGACGTACCCCCAAATTTGGTGAAAGAGAAGAGAAAAAAATAATTTTTAATGTTAAATGGGGTCCGTCTTATAATACAAGTGTCCGTCTAACAAACCATATAGGGTATATGTCCCTCATAACCCCCTCATCCTGGTACATTGTCCCTTTTGAGCTCAGTAACAGATCTTGGTCACCACACTTCATCATATCCTGGATCCTTTGGTCCTGAAGAATTTTTGCCTTTTCACTGGCCTCAATGACCAGTTCATTAGTAGACTTATTCAGCTCCCTTTGCACAACAATTGGAATTCTGCTTGGTCTTCATTGCCATAGTTGTAAAACAATCCAATACTGATAAGTTGCTCCAACTTCCACCTATCAGACATGGTGAACCCCATCCGTGTCAGCTCTTCTTCTTGACTCTAAAGGCCCTGTCACATCTGTCAATCTGGCCTGCGATGTCGGAAGCGATGCGCAGGTGCGTGCTCGCTTCCGACATTGCAGCCTTGGTGTCACACGGCAGGATGTTGCCGGTGACGCGGCGGCGATGTGGGCGGAGCCATCACTCGCTGAGCTGGAATCAACCCAGCGAGCGATCCGCAGCAAGCAGCAGTATAGGATGGATCGCTGCCAACATCGCTATTGCAGTGTCAGACGGTGCGACCCAGCCTAATCGCTGGTTGCTGATTGACAGGTTTACGTTCATCCTCGTAAACCTGTCAACCTGCGATCAGCGATAAATCGCAGTTGCGTCGCGCTGTTACACAGCAAGACACACTTGCGATATCGCTAGCGACGTCACTTTTCGGCGATGTCTCTAGCAATATTGACGTGTGTGACGCCGGCTTTACACTCTGTAGACATGCTTCACTGGACCCTGTGAAGTTCTATTTTCATTGTCTCGAATCCGCTCCTTCACTAGTCGCATAAGTGAAGCAATGTTATAAAACTCTGCTTTCTGAAAACTCCTTCATCAAATTCATAATGATGATGGTGAGGTAGATGAAACTAAAGGTCTATCCCTATGAGCTAAAGTACAAGAAGAAATGGAGGTGTAGGATATTTTTCTCTGTAGCATTTCCATCTGAAGGTTTTTCCATTTGGCCCTCACACTGCTGAACTTTATAGGAAGGAGCCTAAAAACAGACTTGATACCAGATTTAGCTAACCATGCCACTGCGCTTCTTAATAAATCTATTGCCATATCAAATTACACATATGAGACAGATGACAAACTGACATCTATTTGCTCATTTATAGATGAACGTTTTGGGTAGGACAGGTGATGAAGTAATATGAATGATCCTTCCTCTTTCTAGGAACAATTCCCAGAGGAGAGAAAGGAAAATTGATAAATGGTGGTAATTGTGGTGGTGTAATGGTGGACCTTCCACTCTGCCCAATTAAATCTTCTTCTATCATTTTTTCCTTGACAACTTCAGGGAATTTTCTCGCTGACGTAAAATTGCTTACAATACGGCAGCCCTGACCTTGAAACGGTTGAGCCTCAAAGCTGCTTAAAAAGACATTAAAAAGTAATTGAGCTCCCTCCTGGTCCGCATATCTCTCTAGTCAGGAGAATATTTCTTCCAAATTCACCGGCATCAGCTCCTTTTTGGATGTGCTGACCTGACTGGGGATAATTTCTAAAACATTTAAACGTGGTGTGTACCTCCGCAGAAAGAACGCTGTGCCAAAGGCGGCAGTTAGACAACCATTTACAGGATGTTTTAGCTGTGCCCTGCTTTCTCGGGGCAATGTAACTGTGCTGGGTATATATTCCTGTGTGTCTGCTGCTGCCGATGTGTCACTGCAGTAGAATTCCGCACTCTTAGGGGAGCAGGCCGCCTCTTTGACTTTTGTAGTGTTGTGCCTGCAGTCACACCAAGATGTGTTGGCCGCCAGGCTCAGGTAGCCCTGGATCATCTCTCTCCTCTTACTCCCCACTCAGGTGCCACTGGATGTGGTCAGAAAGGCGTGCGGTCATCCAGCAGCTCAGAAAGATCTTCACCCCTCTGGGGGACTCAGTGCCTGATGCCTTCACCGTGGATGTCCGATGGCGATCCCCTCTGGGAATCATGTATGGATGGCACGGTTCATAGAGTGTTGGGTCTTACGTCGCATCGGTGTGGGCTCATTGCTTGCTTGGTCCCCACAGTTACTGCAGGGGTTAAGTGCCAGGCGAGCAGCTAGTTGCAATTTGGGCTTTAGGCCCATGATGTGGGCCTCTGGTAGGCTTCAGACCTGCAGTGTGCTCCTTTGAGTGATGCAGCCAGGCCTATTTGTCCAGAGTCCTACCGCAGGGATTCCCTGAATGCCCCGATGTTGTTAGGGTGGGCCCGGTGTAGATGAGATGTAGATGATGAAATGTTAGTTGCTCACGCAAGTGGACAAACTGTAGACTGCATCCATCACACAGGTATAAAAAGGCTTGGATGGTTCATTGACTTCCTCAAGTGGCCAAAGTGTAAAATGCAACCACAAAATAATAATTACAGCATTGTCTCCTTCGAATGGACAAACTATGGACTGCATTTGTTATCAATTACCTGCATGGGAATATTTACAGTATATACAGTACTACTGCATAGGTAATTCAATTCCGCATTGAAATAGCATGTGCAAGATTCATTGTATTATTTTGCTGATTAATTGTCAAAAGTTGATTGTGCATGATGTAATGTACTTACAACCGCTTTTTTCATGTAATATTCTTGTTTATCCTGAGTTGTAAAGATCAAGTTGATTTCATATTTTCTGCTATGTAATGTATCTGTTAGTTGGATCAATATGCACTGATCATAATTTATATTTGTCTTCTGTAGATAATTTTTTTCTTTTTGATAAAGGCTCATTAAATTAAAGAGCTGAAACGTCAGGTTTTTATCTATGCAAAAAATTGACCAGTAAACAGACTGAAGGCAAATGATTATTGAGATTTTCTTTCTCTTATTCGTGTGCTGAAGTTATCCTTAATAAGACTGTTGATTTTGACTTCAGAGCAACTAACAGTGGTGAGCCCAGATTCCTAAGTCCTGTTTGTGTGAATATGCACAAATCTAGCTTTGAAAGCTTGATTAATAATCATCACACATAAGAAGTTGGGTTGCAGAATTTATTTATGGGATTGTAAACTGCTGTTGCTGTTTCTTGATGCGATTGACTGTGGTCTTCATTATTCTGCGGCATGGGCGTTGATCTTGAATTACTAGACTTAAATTATTTGATGACTAGTTGCGGCTCCTGAATATCCAGAATATAATCTGGCGGCCAAACCCGTAAATTTGATTCCACGTGAAAGAATGCCTGGAGGTATGGTGGTAAATGGTTCGACAGACTCATGATGAAAACCGGATCCAGAGAGAGGAAGGAGTACTTGAGCTCAATAAGTGGAGGGGTTTCCTCTCCTTTGTTCCCCCTCCCCCCCCCCTTTTTTTTCTTTCTTTCTTTTTTTTTATGGCCCATCCTTCTTCTGACAATAATTCTATTATAATCTCCTGATCTTACCTTTAGCTTTCCCTACATAAGACTTCTCTTTAAACGATATATTTTAGTATTGAGGTCACAAGTGAGACCGTAATATTAAACCCTGATTTGATTACACCGGGTTGGCTCGGGCGTATGTTCGACCCGGGATTTCCTTCTCTAGTTCTTTTTCTTGTTTTCTCCATATTTATTTGTCTTCCTGTCCAATATTCCTAAATGGGCTTTCACATCCCTCTTCATTGCTGGTGAAGTTGATTTTTCATACCATATGAATAATAATGTGCTATTGGACTGCATAAGGAAACCTGCAATTCATATTCGAAATTGGGTGTTCAATTTGATGTATACTGATCTAAAACATTGGACTCCCCATGTCATATGGTGGCAGTGAATGTTACTCAACATACCTCATTTATGTTTGGAATTGAAAGTGATATGATATGGGCGTTTCCAAGAGCATCTGACCAGGCGCATGCGCCGTGTGCTCTGCCACTCTCACTTGCGCTTCTGAATATACCGAGAGCTCGCTCGGCTGTGCTCGGCCATAGGAGATAATGGGGGCACCGAGCGCATCTGAGCACACGGGGCAGTAGGATGCGTTTACACAAGCTGTAAACGCGGCCCCACAGTGGCCCAAAACACCTCTGCGCCTGCGCCAGCGCGACCAGGCTGGCGCAGGTGATGTGGCCAGGCGCAGAGGTGTGGAACAGGCTTTAGCGTCTCTTACAGGTGACCATAATGGTGTTATCAGTGAGCAGTTAGCTAATTGAAAGGTTTGCACTGGAATATACAGTAATAATAATAGTTTTATTTCTATAGCATCAACATATTCCGCAGCACTTTACAATTCCGGGGGGCATGTACAGACAATTTGAGAAAATACATATTAACAAATAATTCATAGACCATGAGTGAGGTCCCTGCTCTCAAGTTTACAATCTATAAGTAAATAGGAGAGGTACAGATGGTAAATGGTAAAAAGTGCCGTCATATATGGTCCAGCCATCAATATAATAAATAAGGGATTCACATGATGCTGTATGAATCGGTCACCAGCCGGGATCTGTAAAGTACAGATATAGTGCTATATTGTAAATGGGGGTGCAGACAGATGACAAAAGAGGTGAAATTTGGAAAAGGGAAGATAGGAATAGTTAGACAAGTGATCAGTGACATACTGATACTGCACAAAAAAAAAGAGAATTTTGTTTACTTACCGCAAATTCTTTTTCTTCTAGCTCCGAATTGGGAGACCCAGACATTGGGTGTATAGCTTCCGCCTCCGGAGGACACACAAAGTACTACACTTAAAGCAAAAAATGTAGCCCCTCCCCTACTGCCTATACACCCCCTCTAGGAGAAATCCCATCCGTTCGGTCCACAAGCAGGAAGGAGGATAAAACCCACACCAAGACCGAAAGGTCCGGCTATGACTCATCGGCCAACAGGGCCATAAAAGCGACATGAATAACACCAGCCACTTAAAAAGAAAAACAAAGCCCAAAAGGCAAAAGGATGCTGGGTCTCCCAATTAGGAGCTAGAATAAAAAAATTTTACGGTAAGTAAACAGCATTCTCTTTTTCTTTTTCGCTCCATTGGGAGACCCAGACATTGGGATGTCCAAAAGCTATCCCTGGGTGGGAGAAGACCCAAGCATGGCAGTGACAATCATAGGTGAGCGAGCGCCGCCTGAAGGATCCGTCTGCCCAAATTAGTGTCTGCAGAAGCATACGCATGAATCTGATAATGTTTGGTGAAGGTGTGTAGGCTGGACCAAGTGGCCGCCTGACACACCTGTTGAGCTGTAGCCTGGTGACGTAAAGCCCATGAGGCTCCCACAGCTCTTGTCGAATGCCGTGCGGAAGACTAAATCCTGACAGCCCTGACCAGGTCCAAAGTATGCAAAGACTTCTCATACTGGTGAACAGGATCAGGACAAAAGGACGGTAGGACAATGTCTTGGTCCAGGTGAAACGGGGAAAGCACCTTGGGTCAGAATTCTGCCACAGTCCGGAGTACCACTTTATCCTGGTGAATCACTAGGAATGGAGACTTGCAAGACAGGGCTACCAGTTCTGAAACTCTCCGCAGAGAGGTAATGGCCACAAGAAAGGCAACTTTCTGAGAGAGTCTGGAGAGGGACACCTCCCTTAGAGGTTCGAAAGGCGGCTTTTGTAATGCCGCAAGGACCAGATTAAAATCCCAGGGGTCCAAAGGACGTCTGTAGGGGGGAACGATGTGATTTTCCCCTTGCATAAACGTCTTCATCTGAGGAAGGTTAGCCAGACGTCTGTTGAATAGCACAGAGAGTGCGGAGATCTGTCCCTTGAAGGAGCTGAGAGCCAAACCCTTATGTAATCCTGATTGAAGGAAGTCAAGAAGGGTTGGAAGAGAGAAAGGCCAAGGAGACTTTCCGTTGAGATGGCACCAGGAAAAGAAAATCTTCCAGACTCTTCTGTAAATCTTTGCTGATGCAGGTTTTCTGGCTCGTCTCATGGTTGCGGCGACTTCAGAAGAAAAGCCATAAGATGTCAGCAACCAGTCTTCAAGTGACCCAAAATGAAAAAAGAATGTTCAAAGTAAGTCCAGAAACCACAAAAACAAAGTTCCAGCAGGAAGGTATCCACAGGACATCAAATGTGAATAAGGAAATCAGGCCACGTCCCATTCAGGATCAATGCGGTTCTTAGATGAGCCTTTTCCAGGTGACCGCTGAGAAGCAGATGGGCTGGTAGAGCCTGGAGAACGAAAGAACCATTGTGACAATAGTTTCCCAGCCTTGGCCGGGGTGTGACAAACTGAAGTAGAACCGTTCCTTCTAATAATTAGCTTTGTAGGAAAGCCCCATCTGTATGCCACAATGTTGTTGCACAAATCTTGTGTGTGGGGCAGAAAAGCCCTTCTCAAAGCCATAGTTCAAGGGGACAGGTCTTGAAAAACCAGTAAGTGACCAAATCTTTCTGGTAAGGCAGATTGCCCTCTTATAGCCTGAAGTAAATCCTCCTTGAGCTCTTAAAAGTGAATGCGAGTGATCACATCCCTGGGCAAGCTGGGGCTGATTCCTGCAGGCTTCGGTATCCTATGTTTTCTGTCTATTACAATATCTTTAATATCGGTAGAAGGTAGGGCTGCCAATATAAAATCTTAAAGGAAGGAGCAGAGGTCTGGAGCTAGGACTGCTTCCTCAATTCCTCTTATGCGTATGTTATTACGCCTGGACCTGTCTTGCAGGTCCTGGGCCTCAGATTGCACTTTGGTCATGTTGATCTGGAGAGCCTTATGTGCATCCAGCAAATCATTGTGGGAGCATGCAAGCTCCGCATTTTTGCTCCAGTCTGTCTGTTCTGGTACCCAGCTCCGCAACCTCCCCTCTACTGTGTGCCACCATACTCCTCATATCCTCTTGTAGAGAGGAGTGGAGAGAGGACTAGAGATCCCTCAAGGCACCATGAGTGATTGATGCATCGGGGTTTCCCCCTCATAAGATCCTATGGCAGGCAGAGAGCCGCGTCGGGCAACACGCATCGCGCGGGGAGACGGAGGCGCCATCTTAGATGCTTCAGCAGGGAGCCGGCTGCCAGTAAAACAGTCCATTACTCGGCTTGGAGGATTTCGGGTAGTGAGCTTGGACGTGCCCATCAACTCACCAGACGGTCAGCAGCCATTTCTTGTCCAATGGATAGGAGAGCTCCCGCACTCTGCGGCCGATTTCATTGCCGTCAGGTCACGCCCCCATGTTGACCGTTTTTGATCACGCAGTTAACATGTGCTGTCATGGAACACATGATCCAAACATTCTAAGCCCTGTGATGTCATCAGCCGTTCCTAAACTTCTACAATGAATATTATCAATAATATTTTCCTACGTTGCTACATATATGAGACTGCTGAGACCCACCCACCGGTAAACCGGGGGTTGCATAGTTATGGCCACAGCTCAACCGTAGGCACAAATCTGCCTTGTAATCTGAGAGGAAGAGGCCCTATGCCCTCGGCCACCCGAGGCATGTTGGACCTCACCGGGGCCCTCTTCCACCAGCCAAGGAGCAACGAGGACCGTCCACCCAATGAACTAAGGGCCTTGTCTACCCCGTCTTGCAAACCAGAAAGGAAGATGTCCAATCCAATATCATTCAGGTTAAAACCATCTTGTAATGTCATCCGCTCCAAATCTGACTAATTGTAGCTGCCGGACTACAATCCCCCCTTTTCTTGTTACGAAGCGAGCTAAGCTATGGTAGATCTTTCTTTGTGACCTCTCCAAGACCGAGGAATCCCTGGCTCCTCTCCAAACTATTCTGGGCACTATCTCCGACCAGACTGTGACTAACTTGCTGAAGAAACTATGCATCCTGTCTAGGTCAATCTGCATGATCACTAACATCTTCACCTTCTTTAAGTGTGCTAGGTCATTTCCCCCCGCATTAATCAGTAAAACTACCGGGCCGCTAGCATTTTTTGCGATATTTACTGCTTCTGGCAAGACCTGAGCCCAAGTGAGCCCGTGTATGCCTCTCCATTCTATTTGTATTCCATGGAAGCCGAGTGCTCTTCCCCCTGGACGTAGTTCAGCGCGACGTGCTGACCAAAGAAAATGTGGAAGTGACCCACTATTCATACAGTTGGTCTTGCCGTATCTAGGAAGAGAAAACTGTTAGCAATTGACCATAGAGTTCTGGGATCAAAGGTGTGTTACAGTCCGCGCTGCCCGATCATCCAAAGGATCACAAGGGAAACAATGTTCGAACATTGTTTCCCTTGTGATCCTTTGGATGATCGGGCAGCGCGGACTGTAACACACCTTTGATCCCAGAACTCTTGAAGTACCCACGGCCCCGTGGAGGTGGAGGTCCAGCAGCAGCCTGCATTACTAAAACCAACGCTCTTATTCCAGTTGTGGGATTCACAACTGGACCAGGTTAGTGCAAACCTGTTTGTACCGATTAGTCCCTAATCTATGCCAAATGATAGGGCACTATTGCGCCTCTGTTGTCTCCCCTTATATTTTTATATAGCAATTGACCATAGTCTGTTGAAAATTCCTGTAAAGCAGCTGGAACAGCTCGTGTAAATAGGAGAAAAACTTTTGCATGAGTACGTAGAACACTGTTCCTGTCTTGACAAACCTGCAAGAATACGTTGGAATAGAAACAAGTACAAGTACTCCGTCTTCTATTTATCTTATGTGTGCCTCTTTATGTACAACTTTGTGACGTAAAGCACGGTACTACATTCTAAACATGCTTTACGAAAACCACACTGTGCTCTATATTCTAATCTAAGGTTGTACTAAAATTTGGCTATAAAAAACAACTAAAAACAAACATATGACTAAAACAAGCATATAACCTGAAAAAAGGAGCATGGTAATTGTCATGATTCCTGGTTAAGGCATGTCAAGCCTGATGTAGCGTGCAAAACAGTTGGATCACCAGCGGCCCACCCGCTGGATTTCGTTGCTTAAAAAAACCGAGCGGGCTGCCTCCGTAGATGCCCCGATGCGGAGGGAGTGTGTGCTAAACTCGCCAGGCGAAAGCCCTATGCTGGCTAGTAATTTTTTTAACATGGCTGTGAATTGTGTGATTGTTAGAGGGGACCCGTCTGCATGCTCGAAGAAAAACGTGCGTGGGGATTTTACGCTCATGTAGGAATTAATGACTTCTACACACCGAGCCAGGCGTTAGAAAAATGGGAAACCATGTACCACGGGCCAGCTGATCCGTTTTCGAACGTCGAATACGCACCTGTAACCCTCTGTTACAGCAGATGACATCATCCTAAAGCAACCCAGAGGGGCAAAGGGGAGACTTGGTGACAAGCTCACTGACCCGCATGGCCCTAAAAAATGCTAAGGTGAAAGCTGCCGCAAAGGGGGGGCGTTGCGCTAGCTGCGCTGCAAACCGTGGGAAGTAGATCTAGGATGGCCCTGAGGTTCGCAAAGGAGATGGGCCTTTTCCGTTCAATGCTGTGACTATTACGCTTCCAGCCCTTCATTGCTTGCATGATCATAAATGTCTTTGTGACATCCGGCCAACCATGCAGCCGGAAGTGGAAAGCAAGGCCCGTAAGGCAGTTTTGCGCAACTAGGCCCGACGTGCCAGTGGAGCGCAGCTGTACGAGGTACTGAACCACTGCATTGGTTAGCCACTCTTGTGAGACAACTTCAGGCGGGGTGCCTGCTAATACACACCAATCCTCCCATGCCTTACCATAAGTTCTCCACGTTGATAATGGTGCAACAGAAGCTTGAACCATGGGCATCAGCTGGTCCCTGGAACGTCCCAAAGCTCTGCCGGACACCTGTGGCCTTCTTTTTATCTGAACCTCTGAAAATTAAAACGTGACAAGGCGTCAGCTACATTGTTATCTACTCCTAGCTTTGAACCAGATGTTGTGGGTGAGACATTTCAGTACTAGGAAACGCAGCAACCTAATGACTGGTGGTGAGGATGATGCAAGATGATTTATGCCATTGACGACGCTGATGTTGTCCGTCAGGAAACATATCCGTCTCTTGCTAAGGCGTTCAAACCATGAAGCCACAGCCACCACTATGGGAAAAAGCTCCAATAGCGTGAGATTTCTTGTCCACATAGCGTCATGCCAAGAATTTGGCCACGTTCGGCACACCAGCTGTCTCCTAAAATGACCCCAAAACCAATGGATCCTGCAGCATCTGAAAATAGTGCAATTTCCGCATTGGACATTTCCGGCTCCTGGAAGCATGTGTGCCCATTATAATTTTCCAGGAATGAACTCCAGACCCGTAGATCATTCCGTAATGGTCTAGTGATGCGCAACCTATGGTGAGGGATAACCAAACCCCTTGTGGCGAGGCAAAGCCTTCGGGAAAAGATTCTCCCCATGGGCTTGACCCTGCATGCGAAAGCCAGGAGGCCCAAGAGTGACTGCATTTGCGTCAACGTGACTTTTTGCACAGCGCAAAAGGCATCAATGAGAGAGGTGATTTTATCCACCTTGTCCTGCGGCAAACGAAATAGCATGTTGCAGGAATCAGTTTCAATTCCTAAGAAGGAGATGGTTGTTACTGGGCCCACCGTTTTTTCTGCTGACAAGGGGACACCAAAGTTGTCTGCTGCTGCCTGGAAAGCTAGGAGTGAGTTGGAGCATTTGCTGGAGTTGGCGGGGCCAACGAATAAAAAGTCATCCAAGTAATGATTGACAGAACTTGTTTTGGCGGTGTTCTTTACCACCCATTCCAGAAACTAGCTAAAGAGCTCGAAATAGGCGCATGATATCGAACAGCCCATAGGGAGACACATGTCGTAAAAATATTTGCCGTCCAAAGCACAACCCAGTAAATGGTGACATTCTGGGTGAACGGGCAGCAAACGGAAGGCTGAGGCTATGTCCGATTTTGCCATGAGTGCACCTGGCCCGGCTTTGCGGATTAGTGCAAAAACTGTATTGAAAGAAGCATAAGACACCGCAACGTCCTCCGCTGGGATGCCATCATTAACCGATGTCCCTGGCGGGAAGGATAGGTGGTGGATGAGCCTGTAGTCGCCTTTTTCCTTCTTTGGGACTACCCCCAAGGGCGATACACGAAGGTTTGTAAAAGGTGGCGTTTGAAAAGGCCCCGCCATGCGGACTAGCAAAACCTCCTTTTGTAGTTTGTTTGCTAAGACTTGCGGCAATTGTCGGGCTTACTTGAGGTTTGGTGCGAAAAAGAATGTTGGGGATGGAAGGAACAGTATGAAAAAACCCGAAGAGAAGCCTTCTCTTAGGGTGACTGCAGCAGTTTTATTGGGTAACGTTTTAACCATGGGTCCATCCTTGAAACGCTCACCGGGGTATTTGGTGACCACCGCCGTGGGTTTTCCATGGGATTTGCCGTGAAGCTTGTTGCATCTAGGGCTGGATGCTCCCCTCCGCATGATGAGCACTCGTGTCTGTATTTGCACAAGGCCTGGAACCTGCAGTGACCTTCGTTGAATAGCCAACAGCATCCTAGTCTTCTTAGGTGCGTGGGGCCTGAAGGGTGACTTGAGGGGTGGATGGACCATGAAAGGACTGGGTCTTTTTTGCCATCATGAGCCTTAGCCAAGCATCAGTGGCCTTGACATCCCATCCCAGTTGTGGATGGAGCGCCAAACGACGACAGAAATCCTTGTCATATTTCCACCAGGCGGAACCCCCCGTAGGTGTTGTATATTAAATCAAAATAAGTAAACAACTCTGAGAAACGCTCCGGGTGTTTTTGACCCATAACACACCTCAAAACAAAAAATGCCTGCGTCCAATTGTTGATAGTTTTGGCAACTTTTGGCTTTCGGTCGAATGGCCTGTCTTTCCCTGTCAACAGTGTTCTGCTCTGCCGACACCAGGGACCAGATATCTATGTAATCATTGGCCCAAATTTGCTCCATAGTTTCTTGGCTTAAATGTGTCCCTAACGGGGGGACCCCACAATAAAACATGTCCTTGTGCAGGTCAGGACGCGGGGCTGGCGGCACTGGCTGTGTAACCGTAATGGTATCTGAGATGGGCAGCAGCATTTTGGGGTTGACTAGAACCTTCCCCGAACGTAAACTATCTGGATGATTCCCTCTCTCTTGTTGACCAATACCCCCCCCCCAATCGCTTGTAAAAGCGTACACACCCGATGGTGTAGGAGGGTGGCTCTCCTGGATTGCAGGTGCAACAGTAACTGAATTAGCTGAGACGGCTCCCTGATTGTGACGAGATGACCTTCATGATGATCTGTGGCGTGTGCTGCTCCTGCATGGTTCTGAAGAGGAGCTGGAAGTGGTGTAGGAACGCCTGTCCGCGGTCCTGCGTGACTCCCTTGATGAGCATGAATGGCGGTGACGTCTGCTGGAATAAAACAAAAAAAGGAACAAAATATGTGTTAAACCAAGGGCGTATATAGCAATATGACAAGGACTAAGACTCTACAACGGGGTGATTGTGAAAAAATTACAAATATCAAGTTTATTCAATACACTTCCATGTGCAAAGCACCAACACAAACATTTAAGAACAATTAAAAACATATAAAAACCTCCACATGAGGTTGTGGGTATCCTCCCTATATACCAAGGTAACAGGATGGACCACCTAACAAAAAAGTGCTATAAAGTTAGTACATGTACCAATGGGCCACTATCTATACATACATTGTGCTACCTATTGTACACATATGGTTGTAAATCACTCAATTTTACACATAAATGGCATAGACAAATCCCATATGATGACAAATAGAGACACAGAAGTGGCACACAAAAAGTGGCAAGTACATATAAGTTAAAGATAACAAAGCACCAAAATTGTTAATATCACCTTGCTCCAATATATGGAGCTATCCACATATACATCGGTGGTGGTACCAACCAGGCTATAGGGAGACACAGAGTGAAATGCCCCACGCGTTACGCCAGGCACTGGCTTCCTCAGGGGTATTGGTGCAAATGCAAAAATGCTCTATATATACAAGTGCAATTATCAGCATTGATTATAAACACATGTAAAAATATACCCACATAAGGTGTCATCACCCAATGAAACTCCCCCATCTACTCACCCACAGGTGTACATGTGATATTTAACCAGTTCCAGGAAGTCCAAAGAGAATATGAATGCAAAGCACAGTAAATACTGTGAATCTCCATTAAGATCGCATGGCCAGGACGCTGGCGCATACGCAGAACGATGCGTTCCGGAGCTGGAACGCAAACCGGAAGTCAAAGTGATGAAAAAAAGCACTGCGCATCACTATGGAGACAAGTGTGAAGCTGTCAGCTTCACTATAAGCATAAATAACAGTGTAGGAAGCGTTTCAAAGGCTTCCAAACACTAATAAGCCTGGTTCAGGTGGCGTGGGGAGCTGGAATGGCGACCTTCCCTGCTCCTGCTGCTAGAGGTAGAGGAATACCTCCTGTGGTGAAATCTGCGCCTATGACGAGACGTGCGACTGGATTGCTCTCTGGAGTTGTCGTCCGTCCCGCCATGTGTATGTATTGGGTTGGGCTCCTGCACAGATGCTTGCAACAGGGAGCCCGTGTCCGGGCCCTGGGCAGGTTGCTGCAGCATAGGCAGGTTGGTCGGCCCTGTGAAGGATGCCTGGATAATGGGGTGTGTAAGGGAGGCCCCTGTCCCCTCCTAAACAGGGGATGCATTGATTAACGCATTCTCTTGGGCTGCTTTGGAGCTAGGTGGTGTGAGGAGCACCATGTGGTTGTATGGTGCGGCAGGGATTGCCTCATTATGGTCCTCATCTGCGGACCAGTGGCTAGATGTAAAGCTATGGGCCTCCCCCCCCCCATGGTAATGTGGGGTGTATTATTGGTGGTGGAGTGGATGTTGGTGGCCATAGTGGGACCAGGCTAGTGCTGCTGCGTTGTCCTCGACTCTGCAGCTGAAAGCACTGTTTGAAGCCGCTGCTGCGCTGCCAGTGGAAATGACGTCACAGGAAGTGACATCGGGCGCCTAGTAACCGGACGTGACATCGGGCGCCTAGTAACCGGACTTGACATCCGGTCACATGCCGCCCACATCACCCCCACGACCTGTTACTTCTGGGGGTGGAGTAGCCTGGTCAGCTGCGCGATCACAAGGTGCGGGCCGCGTTCCCGTGTCTGGCAGTGACGCGGAAGCCTCCCCTGAAGAGGGAAGTTGAACTATTGGTGGCCGCCATCCGCTATGCGAGGGTAGAGGATCCCCCTGACTGTGGCTGGACCGTGGACCTGTGAAGTTAGAGGCCGTGACTCTATGAGGGGGGGCCTTGATGGCCTTGAAGCCATGAGTGCATCCCCCGACGATGGCCGTGGATGAGATCCCCTGCTGCGGGGGGGCAAAGAAGGGTTGAGCCTGTGAGGCGGGCATGAAGGTCTAGAAGAGCAGTATTGGTAAGGGAATGAATATGGTCGACAGGCTAGCTTATAAAGCCCGGAGGTGGGCCTGAAGGGAAACCAAATGATAGGATGCAGGGAGATAAGGGGAACCAACTAAAAAACCCTCTACACGATGGGGAGAAACAGGGGGGTCAAAACTCTCAGGGGCTCTGCAGTCAGGGAGCAGCAGCAGCTGCTGAGGTGCATTGCAGATGTTTCAGTATTTCTCATGTTGTGAATTCCTTTTGTCTACAATGAAGAATGAGCTGATAACCAGGTTCTCCTGCCGCGGCTGATGTTTGGGTATTGCACAGAAATTTCTGAACAATTTCTACATATCTTGAAAGCCAAAACGCAGTGACAAAACGTTGAGATTTTGCAGCATTTGATGCATTTTTGCCAATCCTTCTTGATCCAAATCTGCAAGGAGAAAATACTCAACATGTGCATACTTCAGGATTCTCATAGACTTTTCTGGCATCAGGGTTCTGTTCAGGTTTTTTGACAAATCTCCACTGAAAAACTCATCAAATAACATCAAAAGTGAAAGAAATAATGCAATTTTAAACGATGAAACCATCAAGGTGGAGGGGAATTGTCCTGGCAAATGTGGAAGGAAGATGTGTTGCTTTTTCTCCTGCTCCTGGGCCCTAATTCACCAATAACTACTCTGAGATTGCCTAGTAAAATATGTTCTATCAGGATGGTTTAATTATATTCATTTCAGAGGATCTTGAACAGAGACAACAAAGGGACCATTAGTCTTGGCTTTGGTGATTGCTATGTCAACTTAATTTGTGCACATGGACATTAAACATTGGTTTTCTATTAGTTGAACATCTTTATATCTAGCAGTGTTTAGTAATATCAAATCCACACATTGTCACACAATTCTTGTTATTCTTCTTCTGCATGTCCTAAAGATAGGCTACATGCCCACGATCAGGACTCTGGGCACACAGGATTTGCCATTTGGGCGCCATTTGATAGAGGTCTTTGTTAGCGCTGGGCCTTTATCAGATTAAAATTTTCTGTGACAAACGACCGGGTGGAGTCACACACGGCACTCCCCTTAGGCCTTCTAGAAGCAACATACCTAGTTAGCATAAAATCCCCAACAGGTAGCTCCGGTGTTAAAACCATATTACAAATTCTATACATTTATCTAGCCAAATGGTAGGCAAACAGAAAAGACAGGAGAGTAGGTGACCACCATCACGATTACCACCTTCCAAGATAGAAGATTAAAAGAAAAACTAGCACAAGGGTCAAGATACATGAACTTCTGAATAAGGCTGGGGATGCAAAGCGACGTGTCCGGCAAATTTTCTGGAAACTGCTGTTGACAAATTTAGAGCTGTGATCTTACTGCAAAAAAAAAAAAATGGCTAACGTGCAGATTAGATGCACACAAGTCGCAGTCTCCAGTGACTTGCATTAATGTCAATGACAGGAGAGTTGTGAGTTGTGAGTGACTTGTGACAGAAAATGCAAGATATGTGGAAACATTTGTGACTGTGTCGCAGTTACAGGGGTGCGATGTCACAATGTGACTCATGTTACCTGTGATTTCTCTTGAACGCTCATAAGATTTCTACATTACATGAAGTGTGTGACATTGGTTATTACTCTGCAGTCATGGACATTTACTTACATTAAATGCAATGTATGTCATGTGTAGATCATTAAGCAATTCTCATGCTTTTGCATGTTGTCATCTGACAGGCAATAGACAAATTGGCTAAGGTGGTGCTGCCCTCATCTAGAATACTGATCTGATACATGCCATAATTCAATGAATTGCTCTACTTCTCATCACCTTTTAAATTTAGCATTTAGGAACAGATTGTAAATTATTTCAGAGTTTAGGAAAAGAAAAGCCAAACTCTCTTCCTATCTCATCTAGCCCCATTCATTGTATAGCAAAACAAAATACACTTGGAGCAGAGAATGAGCTGAAACATGAGCAGTTTCTCTTTGACTCTGTTCACATGTCCAGTTTTCATTCATCCGCTATTTTAAAAACCTTTGGCTCTTTTTTGTATTCATTTTTGTTCTTGTAATGGATCCATTTTTACTAGAAGAGTCTCTGAACATCTCTAGTGTTCTGGGCATGCACGGTGCTAATTTACTGATAATGGCAGATGACCATTCATTATGATCCGTGAACCACTGAGTTTTTTTATGTTAAAAAACTGATTGCTCTCAAACAGAAGACATTTTGGGAAATTCCAGATCCCTTTCTAAAGAATACATTATGAACAAGATCTTTTTATTATCTCAAAATTGATCCAAACAACAGAAAGTATTACCGTAATAAAATTGGTGAGGGGCGTACTGGACTTCATAAGTAAGTGGTGCTACGCAATACAGACTAAGACACAGAAAAAGCAGCGTATAATGCACCTAAATAAATGGATATGAAAAACTGTTTGGTTGCAAGTACAAATTTTCTGTTTAATACACTTTAAAAGCAAGCAGACAGATTCCAAAACCAGTAAAATTACATAAAAAGGAGGGTGCTGCCAAAATAGGGAGACAGAAGGCACTGAGTGCCTCAATATTCAACAAACACCCAGGGTATAGTTCACAGACCACTGCAAATCATAGGTATCAAAGATAAAGCAGAGTACAATCAATACATAAACACGTCATTGTAAGCACAAATTCAGTTAACATGACTGGTAGAAATGTACCCAATAATCCATATAGACCATGCATAAGCACTGTGGTAAGTATGCTAAACATATCCATGAGAGGTAGATGGACAGGCACACACTGTCGGGAAGCCCCGACACTTGTTTCCCTGTTTTCTTCAGGGGGCTGTGGTAGGATGTACAAATGGAGTGAGGCATTTATAGGTATATCCCTATTAATTACACCTGTGGCCCATATTGGCGCATGACCGCCCCCTTACCGCCCGTCCTGGAAGAGGGGAAAGATCCCTGTGACGTCCTTTGATTCTGGAGCCCCGCCTCTTGCGGCCGCGTCACAGTCACATGATCACGGCGGTCGGCGCATGCGCACTGGCCAGACAAGGAGTAAGGGCGATATCACCGCTGAAGGTGTAGTGACAGGGGAATTAACCCCTCACTATCACCTCATTGGGAGAATGTACCACGCTCTTTTACACTGACACCCCCTAGTCTACATATAGTACGGATCAAAGAGTGCACATAGATATTCCAGACTGGAGACACAAATACAGAAGAGTATATAAATAAATACATAGATTGCAGCCAAATACAAAATTTAATCCAGGTCATAAATTATAACAAATCCTGGGGGCGCGCAGTCTTTGTTACCGTGTTTCCCCGAAAGTAAGGCCCTGTCTTACATTCTTTTGGGGGCCAAAAGTGGCCCCCAGCCTTACTTTCGGGGGGGGCCTTACATTGGGTGCCCCGGCAGTGTGGCCTACAGGCCCCCTCCTGCTGGGACACTGCGGGAGCGGGTCGCACGTCACGTGCGCCCGCTCATTACATATGCACTGCATCCCCCTGTCAATGAGCGACAGGGGGAGCAGTGCATTATACTGTATATATGGGCCCCCTATTGCTGGCACACTCCCCCCTGTTATGAGGCCCCCACCGCTGCTGCTGCTGAAGACATCTTACCCTCCAGGGTCTTCTTGCAGCAGCCAGCGCGTCCGTCCGTCCTCTGTACTCGGCGGTCTCCCGGATCATGTGACCCGTCGCTGCGCATGACGTCATCGCGACTGCGACGGGCCGGTCACATGATCCGGGAGACCGCCGAGTACAGAGGACGGACGGACGCGCTGGCTGCTGCAAGAAGACCCTGGAGGGTAAGATGTCTTCAGCAGCAGCAGCGGTGGGGGCCTCATAACAGGGGGGAGTGTGCCAGCAATAGGGGGCCCATATATACAGTATAATGCACTGCTCCCCCTGTCGCTGATTGACAGGGGGATGCAGTGCATATGTAATGAGCGGGCGCACGTGACGTGCGACCCGCTCCCGCTCCCCCCCCCCCTCCGCTAGCGGCCTTACATTGGCCCCCCCGGTTGTAAGGCCTTATAATCGGGGGAGGCCTTACATTGGCAGGCCCCCCCTTTACCCCCAGGCGGCCTTACAATCGGGGGGGCCTTACTTTCGGGGAAACACGGTAGTAATTCCTCTGTGTATCCAGTTCATATGTGTATTCTGATCCAATAGGGACCCCAAAGTCCAGAATCCAGGTAATGTGAACTACAAGTGAAAAATGAATATACACACATGTTAAAATACCATATTGACAGAAATAAGGCAGTTCTCAAAAGAGAGAGACAGACCAAAACAGCACTATTATATCTAGATACAAAATAAAACAATAGAGAATGAGGCAGAAGGATGTATAGATCATAGGAACGAGGTCAGCCAGACAAAGTCCTCATTCAAGGAGGCAGAAAGACACATATTATATATACTCTCTCTTCCTCAGACAAGTCCATGGATCGCAATATTCAGAGACCCTCCCTGACCTCAGCTTCAAGTCCCAAGAATGAGCAGTATCAAAAGACCCTATATCTCTGCTATAGGTGTTTCTACCAATATCATTGGGGAGAGAGACAGGGACAAACCACAGTTAAATCAAAAATTCAAACTAGATGGACGTCCTTAGCTCCCACCAATGATGGCGGAAAGGGGTGAATGAAGCAAGTGTAAGGAACCACAAATTGTAACCGTTTCCTAGGGATAGAGGTACCCCCACCTCATTCCCAAAGGGAGAAAGAGGGCAAAAAGGGGGACCCCCACTACACAGTATATCCTCAAACAGAGAAGACGCATATACCACTCGTGCATGCGAGTGTGTGCATATAGATACACGGAAGGAGTTGCATGCTTTTGAATGGAGGTGGCCGCGTAAATTTCAATGGAACCGAGAATTACAGAAAGGGGGAGAAACTTAATCGCTCATTGAGCCCAGCCGGCGACTTTTTTATGTTAAAAAACTGACTGTTCTCAAACAAAAGACATTTTGGGAAATTCCAGATCCCTTTCTAAAGAATACATTATGAACAAGATCTTTTTATCATCTCAAAATTGATCCATACAACGGAAAGAACTACGAGATGTCTGAACAAAGCCTTACAATACATTGTGAAGATACCGGAATGACAGCAATAATTTGTGCTTACCTTGTGGGCCGCTCTCGTCCATGTTTAGAAGTGGCAATCCTTCGAGCCAGTTTTACTAAAATATAAACCAAAGCAGATTAGGATTCTCATTCACATACTAGATTTACACATCAGCACAGAAGCAGAATCTGTTATTGAGTATTGAGTTTTACACCTTGCACCCAAAGGAGCTTTTTATAACATTTTATTCTAAATCCATTGTCATTACTGTAGACTTGGTCTCCCTTCGCAGCTATTACAGCTTACACTCTTTTGGAAGGCTTCTAAACAATTTGGGGGACTTTCTATGCAGATTTTTGTCCATTCATCCAGAAGAGCATTTATCATGTCAGTCACGCTGCTGGAGGTAATATACCTGGGTATCCTAAAGTTAAAGCCTTTTCACATAGGGGTTTTTGAAAAATGCGGTAGTTGCGGTAGAAAAATTGCATCTGCTGCATTTTCCGACTAAGGCTGCACTTACGGCACACTTGCAGCAAGCCCCATGCATTGTCTATGGGGCTTGCGGTAAGTGTGCAGTAAGTGCGGTTCCGGCGAAAAAAACTGTGGTCCACTCCGGTTTTTTTCGCGGCCGCAACTGCCGTCCCCGCACTTGACGCACCTGCCGCACACTTACCGCAAACCCCACAGACAATGCTTGGGGCTTGCCGTAAGTGCGGCCGTTAGTCGGAAAATGCGGCAGATGCTGTTTTTTTTACCGCAACTGCCGCATTTTTCAAAAGAACCCTATGTGAAAAGGCCCTTAGCGGTACAATAACACCTGTTGTATTTTTGTGCACCTGCATAATTAGTTGTGTTAAGTTATATTCAATGTACCATTTCAAAGGTTCCCATAGAATGCCGCCACCTGTTTTAAATCTCCTGTACTCAGCTTAATAGACGTTTTCTTGCGTAGATGTTAACCTTTGATATCCAACCAGTTGTTGGCTTTTGATTTTATAGATTCATAATGACTCCATACTGGAACGTCCTTCAAGTTTTTAGATCTTTAATGGTGTTGGTGGTAGACATATTTTTAAGATTGGGTCGCTCTATAGTATTGTCCAATGTATTTTAATATTACGCACCAGATCGTTCCATTGTTTATTATATGTAGTTATTAGCCTTACTGGGCTCTCATCAGATCCATCCTTATTTACTTTCATGTACAGAAGAGCATTCCTTATTTGGATTAGATTTTGCCCTACCTTAGCTACGTTTAATGGTGTTTAGACCATATCCCCCTGTCTAGGAATCGTCTCCTTAACCCACGAGACTTCTTCAAAAAACTGATTATTTGAACAGATTCTGCAAGATTCTGTCACCTCAAAGTTGTCCATTCACTTTCAGATCACGGCGCCTCTGTGAATAGCACAACCCTTACTAATTCTACTCCCATAGGAGCAGCCTGCTTTGACGGGCATCTGGACATTGGGAAGTATTCAGAAATACGTGAATTTTTTTTATAGGAAAACCAAGATAGTGATGCACATTACATTATCTAACACACATTTGGGGCAGCTTAATATCACAATACAACATGAAAGGCTCCCTTTAACTTTCATGGCAATTTAGACATGTTTAGAAGATACTATCCAGTAGGTATCCCTCTTTTGGTTTAGGGTAGATGTGATGAATCAGAATTTGTGGCCGTATCCTTTTATAGACATCAGTTTCTATATTACCATCCTCAGTCACCGATATGGATAGGTCAAGGAACTCCACTTTTCTCCCATATTTGTAAATTAATCTGATTTTGATATCATTGTTAAATCTTGTCATCAGATCATTCATTTCTGAAGGGGATCCCTCCCAGATAACCCATATATTGTCGATATAACACATCCATTGTTGAATGTGATCGATCCCTTCTATTGGACTGCTGCTGAAAATGTCCCTTTCCCAAGCACCCAAAAATAAATTAGCATAGGCAGGGACACATGCTGCCCCCATTGTGGTTCCTTGGATTTTTTTGGTTGACCTATTTATTAAATAGGAAGCAATTATGAATTAATATGAAATCTAAAAGAAATGTAATGAGTTCAATCAAATCTGGATCACTCCCTTGTGATTTTAAAAGCCGTCACTAAGTGTAAAGTATGTATAAAGTGCTTGAACATCTGCTGTCACCATCACTGAATTTTCATCCATATTTATGCTGTCCAGTCTTAGTAGGGCTTCTGTTGTATCCTTGATGAAGAAGGGTAAAGTGGATACAATTGGTTTGAGTAAGTGACCTACGGTCTGACAGATCATTTCACAAAGGTTCATTCCCTGACACTATTGGTCTGCCAGTGGGGTCCAGAATATTTTTGTGAACTTTGTTGATAATAGGATTAGAGGCCCTAACAGCTTTGGCTACCTTATTGCTGATTATTCCTACTTCACAAGCTCTCTCTTAATATGTCAACCAATTCCAATTGGAATTTTGTTGGAGGATTACCTTGTAGCTTGGTGTAACATTTGTTTTTTTGCAGAAATGTATTAAATGATAGCAGTATGTCAGCAATAACTGAACGTCAGCTCATAGACCGTTCTGTAGATATACCCAAGGAGGAAGTTGTGGAGAAACAGGGGTCAGTGGGTGCTCTCGTCCGCTGGCCCAGCCGCCTTTAGAAAGACAACGTGGACCAGGGCTCATCCCCAAACTGAACGCCCAAGCTCCTTAACCGTGGACGGAACACTACTCAGACAACACAGGGTGAGGGAACCACAATATTAAGGCTTTGTTGGATCCCCAAACAGTTAACAGCATATAACACATAACCAGCAAAACATAAAAATGTAACAGGCAACAGAGTCTCACTCTTCCGCTGGCATACCAGGGATTAGAATATTCGTGCCTCAGAACTTCCAGGGCTATTTACTCCAAACCAATGGCACCCTGCTTTTGGCAGGCACCCACCAAGAAAGAAAATATTCCAGATTTATGAAGCTGAGTCAGCCCGGCAAAGTCTGTTAAGCAGGTGACTGGATTGTCCCAACCTGCATGACTTTCTTATGCATTCTTTGCTATCCCAGCCGAATCCGATAAATCGATGCTGAAGTCCTTGTGGTTTTATAATCCAGGTATAATCTGATCCCTTCGGTCGGCACCAAAATGCCTAGGCCTAGGGTTATGGCTGGCCAATCGGATCCGAAGATCCTAGATTAGCTGCCTGTGTCCAATCAATTTGCTGGTCAAAGTGAACAGTCCTCCTTATATACCCTCAGCCCTCATTGCAGGATATTCGGGACTTCACGATTGGTGGGATAAGGCTGTATTCTTATTGGCTCGCTTCCAACCCTCTTAACACACATTTTAGTAGTATTGCAGTCCTGTCAAGGTAGAGCCACATACTGATTGATATAGCACCTAGCAGTAATACAATGGAATTCTAACAGGATTAAGTCCTCAGCCTGGCTGGAGTAGTTTACATAGAATCAACAATCCACATCATAAAACAATGGCCTTCTGAATGGTTTACATTCCTCTGACTTTACAGAAGAGAGCTAATTGCATTACATAAGTCAACGTCATCAAACATCTTCAAGACTCATATTTACAATGAGTTGCTTATCACAAAGTAGGGAATATAATACAATACCTAGATCCTAGAGGGAAGATAATTACATTACCCACTTTAAATACTAGCAAGCTCCTAGAAATCTTGTGTAACCCAGGAGTGGCATATTACAAGTTTGCAAACCAAAATACAATATTGTTGGGATGAATAAGAATTCCTCCTACATTGTATGTTAAAGGGGTCCATTTCGTCACAAAAGTGACATCAAGAGAGCGAGAGAGGAGAAATGTGTAAAAGTCATTTGCAAAACAATGATTCACTGAATTACTTTTATTAAATCAATGATTCACCGAATTATTAAATCAATGATTCACCAAATTTTATCATTGGATAAAACACCTACATTGTTCAAACATTAACCTTTGTCATAGTAACAGGAAAAGCATCAAAACATCATATATTCAAATGCAGCCAGTCCGAAAAAAAGATGCAGAAAATTCCAGATAAAATGCAATAAACTTTATTAGGCATGAAAATAAATCAAGTGGTACATTAGAGGACAAAACCCACAAAAATGAGTGCCCTCCAACCCAAAGGGGGAGGGGAAGCCGCAACAATACCCTGCATAATCCAATGAATATGGTATCAGGTACATGGAATTTCTTGTAATAAATGAATAAATAAGCAACTAGATAGCAGTGAACAAGTAGGGAATATTACATCAATCTGTTATGTCCTGGAAATAGTCCAGCTGACAGTGTGAATCACATGTCAGTACTTAATATACATTGTGCTGCTTCATCCAGGAAAAAAGCTAATGAATATAACAAATGTAGATGCCAATCACTGCCACTTATAATAGTTACTTAGAAATCCCATTTCTTTTTTTTTATGGAGACAAATAGAGTAAATGAGCTAACGTGACTTTAGGGAACAGTTGTAGACATGCATGACCTAATCATCAAGTATTTATACAAGTCAAGGACTATGTGCCCAAATTTATTGGAGACCAAGTACGCAAAAAAACTATTAACAAAAAGTGCCTGTGCCTATGTATATGAAGATAGAGACTGTCACTATAAAAATAGTGGAAGAAGGTATATATACTCAAGAATCAAAATCCATAGTTAACGACCTTATAATAGGCAGATTGCAGGATATAGGGAGCACGCCAGCCCCAACATGTGTATCACAGCCGCTTCATCAGGAGGCCAAAATGTCTCGTTCTGTATCTAGAAATGGAAACATTGTCCAGCAACAGAAGAGCCATCTCCATGGTGGGCTGGATGTTATATGCTGACACCCTGGTAAGCAGATCAGATACATCTTTCCAGAAGTCAAGTGTAAGTGAACATGACCATCAGATGTGTAGATATGATCCGATAGCTCGTGAACGCCTCTTATAAGAGTCCAGTACGGATGGGAACATGGAGTGGATACTCAACGGCCATCTGTGCTATCTATTATATAAAACCCGAAGGCCACTTCCTGAAAAGGCGAAGGCCACTTCCGTGACGGACTTCGCCCAGGGGCTGGTGACGTCATCCAGTGCAGGGCCCCCCTGCTACAGGCAGCGGCACAGGAACGTTCCGACCTCGGAAGTTCCGTGTGCCCTACAGCCTCTCCCCTCCACCCTCTGCCATTGCTGTCTGCCCAGAGGCCGCCCCTCATGTATCATGTCCTCAGCCCCTGCTCCACACATCAGTACACTGTCAGGAGGAGGCGCCCGGCAGTGCAGGGGTTACAGCCGAGCCTCCAGTGTGTGCGGGCGGCTCCTCCCCGCTCTCCGCACACACATTCCCCGGGTGCCCGGGCAGTGAGGAGGTGGCAGCGGCAGCACATGGCAGCCGGGGGGTAGCTGCACTGACAGGAGGCGGCTGACACTGGAGGCTGACACCCGGGATCATGCTGCACAGCGCAGTCTCCACGCCCGCCTTCTCCACAGCTCCGCACTGCTGACACCGGGGGACACCGCGCTCAGCACCGGGGACATGAGGGGCAGCAGCATCGGGAGGGGACGCAGAGGTGAGAGCCGGGCTGCAAGGGATTAACAGGTCCTCTGCGTCCTCTGTGTCCTCTGCCCCCTGTCCTCTGCCCCCTGTCCTCTGCGTCCTTTGCCCCCTGCCCCCTCTGTGTCCTCTGCCCCCTGTCCTCTGCCCCCTCTGAGTCCTCTGCCCCCTGTCCTCTGCGTCCTCTGTGTCCTCTGCCCCCTGTCCTCTGTGTCCTCTGCCCCCTGTCCTCTGCCCCCTGTCCTCTGCGTCCTCTGCCACCTGTCCTCTGCGTCCTCTGCCCCCTCTGTGTCCTCTGCCCCCTGTACTCTGCCCCCTCTGTGTCCTCTGCCCCCTCTGTGTCCTCTGCCCCCTGTCCTCTGCCCCCTCTGTGTCCTCTGCCCCCTGTCCTCTGCCCCCTGTCCTCTGCCCCCTCTGTGTCCTCTGCCCCCTCTGTGTCCTCTGCCCCCTCTGTGTCCTCTGCCCCCTGTCCTCTGCCCCCTCTGTGTCCTCTGCCCCCTGTCCCCTGCCCCCTGTCCTCTGCCCCCTGTCCTCTGCGTCCTCTGCCCCCTCTGTGTCCTCTGCCCCCTGTCCTCTGCGTCCTCTGCCCCCTCTGTGTCCTCTGCCCCCTGTCCTCTGCCCCCTCTGTGTCCTCTTCCCCCTCTGTGTCCTCTTCCCCCTGTCTTCTGCATCCTCTGCCCCCTGTCCTCTGCGTCCTCTGCCCCCTCTGTGTCCTCTGCCCCCTGTCCTCTGCGTCCTCTGCCCCCTCTGTGTCCTCTGCCCTCTGCCCCCTGTCCTCTGCGTCCTCTGCCCCCTGTCCTCTGCCCCCTGTCCTCTGCCCCCTGTCCTCTGCCCCCTCTGTGTCCTCTGCCCCCTGTCCTCTGCGTCCTCTTCCCCCTGTCCTCTGCCCCCTCTGTGTCCTCTGCCCCCTGTCCTCTGCGTCCTCTGCCCCCTCTCCTCTGCGTCCTCTGCCCCCTCTGTGTCCTCTGCGTCCTCTGCCCCCTCTGTGTCCTCTGCCCCCTCTGTGTCCTCTGCCTCCTCTGCCCCCTCTGTGTCCTCTGCCCCCTGTCCTCTGCGTCCTCTGCCCCCTGTCCTCTGCGTCCTCTGCCCCCTGTCCTCTGCGTCCTCTGCCCCCTGTCCTCTGCGTCCTCTGCCCCCTCTGTGTCCTCTGCCCCCTCTGTGTCTTCTGCCCCCTCTGTGTCCTCTGCCCCCTCTGTGTCCTCTGCCCCCTCTGTGTCCTCTGCCCCCTCTGTGTCCTCTGCCTCCTCTGCCCCCTCTGTGTCCTCTGCCCCCTGTCCTCTGCGTCCTCTGCCCCCTCTCCTCTGCGTCCTCTGCCCCCTCTCCTCTGCGTCCTCTGCCCCCTCTCCTCTGCGTCCTCTGCCCCCTCTCCTCTGCGTCCTCTGCCCCCTGTCCTCTGCGTCCTCTGCCCCCTGTCCTCTGCGTCATCTGCCCCCTGTCCTCTGCGTCCTCTGCCCCCTGTCCTCTGCCCCCTGTCCTCTGCGTCCTCTGCCCCCTGTCCTCTGCGTCCTCTGCCCCCTGTCCTCTGCCCCCTGTCCTCTGTGTCCTCTGCCCCCTGTCCTCTGCGTCCTCTGCCCCCTGTCCTCTGCGTCCTCTGCCCCCTGTCCTCTGCGTCCTCTGCCCCCTGTCCTCTGCGTCCTCTGCCCCTTGTCCTCTGCCCCCTGTCCTCTGCCCCCTGTCCTCTGCCCAGCCGCCTCTTCCCCCTGTCCTCTGCCCAGCCGCCTCTGCCCCCTGTCCTCTGCCCAGCCGCCTCTGTCCTCTGCCCACGCCGCTGCGCTGACCACTCTGCCCACGCCGCTGCGCTGACCAATCTCACTGCTAACCACTGAGCCACCGCACTCACTGCTAACCACTGAGCCACCGCACTCACTGCTAACCATTGAGCCACCGCACTCACTGCTAACCACTGAGCCACCGCACTCACTGCTAACCACTGAGCCACCGCACTCACTGCTAACCACTGAGCCACCGCACTCACTGCTAACCACTGAGCCACCGCACTCACTGCTAACCACTGAGCCACCGTATACTGTGCTACCCACAGAGCCGCCTGTATACACACAATTCATTTCACCGCACTCCCGTAACTATTAGTAAATAAACTATATATGGATTCTAGACTACCCGATTCTTTAGAATCGGGCCGCCATCTAGTCGTGAGATAATCTTACAGCTTTTTTTCTTGTGACTATGCGCTAAAGGATGATTTATGGGAAAAGAGTAGTATTTTAGAGCATTCTTCTGATAAGAGTGCTCTCCCTAAATCTCTTTCCCTTTTGAGAAATATAATGGAGGACGTTCTTTTGACATCATGTGTCTCTGGTACATTTCATAGAGCAGGGACACTTTGATGGCTGCAGGATCCCTCACCTGACATAGCTCCTCAAAGGGGGTCACGGGTTGATGAATGTCGATGGACTGGGATTTTATATAGATCTTCAAATGATCATAAAAACTAGTGTATGAAGCCAAATCTATTATCCAGGCTGTTACTGCCGGGAGAAATCCGGGAGCCGCAACCGGAAGTACCCAGTGCGGAACCGCGTCATGAGGGCAGTGATGCATCGCAGAACTGCGCATGCGCGGAAAGAATAGTAAGATGACTGCGGTGCCAGCATGGTGGAGGTCGCATTCAGGGCAATATAGAGACATGTTGTGATGACTAAAGTGCACAAGGGGTCAGATATATAAACAGACATGAAATAGAAGCATGTGAGTTTTGAATATTCATGTAGGGATATATAAGATATAATAAAAAGGAGGGGAAGAATTTATAGATTTTAATTACAGGAACTGGAGTATCTCAATTGAAGGGCTGACGACAGAAGAGAATCCAGCCCCTGTGAAAAATGCAGAAACAATAACATCCCTCCTATTAAAAATAGGTTGCTGATGAGACGGAATAGGGAGAAAGGCTTAGGGGAACCAACAGATGCGATATGTCTAGTGAAACGAAGCTATGCAGGCAAATATGGTAATGGCAGAGAAATCTGAGGATAGACTTATACAAAGGATAGCACGGTCATTTATACTATCTGAATGACAGAATTAACAACCGGAAATTAAATGTTGGATAATTGTAAAAGAATTGAAAAACGTTTGTACCAGTACAATTTGAAGACAAAATGCGGCAGATTGGCCACCTATTGTCTTCCAGGATCCTGGGTTATAGAGTGAAAAGTAGAAATATATAAAAATAAAAAAAAATTTATAAAAAAGTATATAATAAAAAAAAAACATAAAACCTGTTCTGAAGAAAGTTAAATGGTTAAAATCTGCCAGAGTTTATATCAGGAATGCTTGTGGAATCGCAGGCCAGAGTGGATGTAGAAAAAAAGTGGATGAAAATAGGTAAAGAGTATAGTAGTAGAGAAGATATTAAAAAAAAATATATAGATAGATAGATAGAGGTGTACCAAATATGAAATGAAAACTTAGAAAAGAGAAAAGAATCAGAGTTACGCCTTGAAAACTGAATAGATAATGCCTGCAATATAGTTTCTTGAAAAAACTAAAGCCATATACAAACCGAGAAAGGTGCTCCATAGTACATTTTCCCCCATGTTCACATCGGCTACTCAACAGACCTATAAACGGTGATCATCCAGATGTTATTTTCACGGCCCTGAAAGAATAAATCTGACCCAAAGTGAGGATTGGAGGAGTGGGAATGAATTGTTTCTCAAAATGCATTGGAAGATGTGTTAGGAAACAGACCCCAAATTCAAGGGTACAATTGAGTCATCGCGACCAATCCAGTCAGTTTAAAAAAAACTGAGTACGACGTGAAAGGTACAGTGAGCCATCGTCTTGATGATGATGCGTCACGACAAGTCCAGTCAGTACAGACGGGTCAACCATCAGAACGTCCTTACAAACAACAATGTCGTTAGTATGCACTAGTCCAACAGGGTTTAAAGGGTGCATAGATCTTGAAAGGGCAAGTCAAAGACCACACGCGATGCAACCTTAGAGAGTAATCTGATCTCCCCTGATCCGCAACCCCAATAGACCGGAGGTAACCGAGAGTGCCCAGGAGACCCAGTGAACGTCGGGTCTATTATGGAGGAACCTGTGGGAGGCCGCTTACTGTAGGAGGAAGCCCCCATATCCCAGCAGCCGCGAGAGACCGGAGGTAATGGAGGGGGGTGGGCAGGAGGCCGAAACCCAGGGCACCATATCCAGGCTGAAAAGGAGACTGTGAAAGAGACCGGAGGAGGCAGTGAGGTATTGAAGTCGGCGATGGCTCATAAACATTATATAGGCAGCCCAACACAATCCCAGCCTCCCCAGCCCATGAGCATGCGATCACAGATGTGGCCACCCATAACAGAGGCGCTTCACACCAGCCACAGTGTTATGTTAATAAATACAGTGCCTGTACCTCATGATCCGGATACCCCACATGAGGGACTGAGAGAGTCAAAGGGAAGCTATGCTGCAGCTCTCCAGCACGACACCACAGACACCAGTACATCATCTCTAGTCAGGGCACAAGGCCACCAAATTCCAGGAGAGGAAGTATGGGATAATTTTAGGTCCTGTATACCTAATATTCCTATAAAAGAAGAACTGGAGGACTTTGTCACTAAACTAGAGACCTCTTTTAAAACTGAAGTCGCAGCTATCAGGGGTGAAGTCACTGTTTTATCAGACAAGGTTTCACATACTGATTCCACGGTAGATAAGCTAACCAGAAGGGTCCAGGCCCTAGAGAACCAACTTGCGTCCCAGGCAACCAACTATGACATCTTCATGGATTCCATGGAAGACCTGGAAAACCATGAAAGGCACCAGAATATTACAATGAGGAGCCTCCCTGAGTCGGTCTCACCTGGAGAACTGAAAGTCACTCTTCAGGGTCTATTCAATTCTATCAGAAGAGTGCCTGTAGATACTACTATAGAGTTTGACAGGGCCCATAGGTCACTCGGGCTGCCCCCCCCAGACAGAGCAAGACCAAGAGACGTTATCTGTTCCCTCCATTGATAACAGGTTAAGGAGGAGATTCTAACCAGCTCTAGAAAGAACGATGATATAAGTTTTCAGGGATACCAAATACAACTGTTGGCGGATCTCTCTTGAAGAACCCTTCAAAAGAGACGTGTCCTGAGACTGCTATTGGATCTCCTCCTACAGCATCAAATAACCTACTCATAGGGCTACCCCTTTTGCCTGCAAGTGCGACGTGGGAATCAGCTTGTATTTCTCACCCACCCCAGAGAGCTGCAAGGTTTCCTCTCCACCCTAGACCTCCCTGATCCTGGACTCTCGTTTCCGGACGGGCTGGACCCCCCAGAACACCATTTTTCCTTCAATGTCACCACGTGAGCAAAGAAACCCAAGGGGGAGGGGCGGTGGCAGGTCAAGAAGGAGGAGAGACTGTAGAGAAGACCGCGCAGAAGAGGGCTGATTTTGAGACTCTCTTGATCTTTGGTTTGATTTGAACTAATGGGGATAAGGCTTTGCCCTAAATTCTCAGACATTTGGATAATTAATAGTACTATTAGGAGGTCCAGGGACACGGCTCTGGCAGCCATATTGAAGACCATTTCCCTACTTTTGTCGACGTCCCCCCTCCATTCCCTCCACCCCAACCTGTTGCCCCTTCCCCCCTCCCCCCCCGAACTCCCTGCCACACACATAATGCAGATGTTTGGGTTGCAAACTTCTCAATCTCCAACTAATATTAACGTGGGGTGACCATATGTGTTGCAACAGAGAGGTAATATTGTCGGGGGGGCTGTTGGTCCATCTCCTCTGAACATGGTTCTCCACATCAGTAGAATCGGTGTCAACACAGTCATCTTGAAAAGATGTCACCCCGATTTTGTTAATGTTATATTTTCTCTCTCCAGTACGGGAAGTTATATATAATTACTCCCCAATGTTTCAGTTGGGTTACTGGGTTATCTAAAGTCTCTATTTTCACCAAAATGCTGTATTTTTTCATTTTTGTGGTTACAACTGTAGTTATGTATAATTAGCCAATGATAAGGTTTTCGGCCGGGGAGCATAACTTCCTTGAGCTTTTTCAAACAGGTGGTATCCGATTTATACGGTAAAAAATGTGTTAAAGTTTACAGGTGTCAGATCCCTCCTCCAGAGGAAAGGACGCAGCCCATAGGGGTCACCATACTCTAAATTAGAGTGTGGATAATCTACAAAAGAGTATACCCCAAATTTCCTGTATATAGTTATCTCGGTCGTCCAGGGGAATTTCCCCCTTCTTATACTTATTCTTTCTCTATTTCTATTACTTAGTACGCCTGCGCGGAGTTCACCCTAAATATATATAAACTTTGATCTAGCTAGTACTTTATAGACATGGGTTACTTGAAGCTGGGATCCCTCAATGTGAGGGTATTCAATACACCCCAGAAGAGAGGGCAGGTTCTAATAGACATGCACAAGCAAGGAGTACACATTTTGTTTCTCCAAGAAACTAATTTTAAAATGGGATACGTGCCGTCCATTGGAAGCAAGCTCTTCAAAGTGTGGTCCCATAGTACGAACCCTGAAGCAAGATCAGAGGGGGTGTCAATTGCAATACACAGGGGCCTGAACCACACAATCATAGATTTGGTGGTTGATGATCATCTTTCTAAAAGTAAGTAAGGCCCCTTTCACATCAGCGTTTTTCGCTGATCGCGGCAGTTGCGGTGAAAAAAACGCAACTGCCGCGATTACTGCATAACGGACGCACTTGCGGCAAGCCACATACGATGTCTATGAGGCTTGCGGCTTCGGCTCTTGCGGCAGGTGCGCCCGCGAAAAAAACGCTGCATACTGCGTTTTTTTCGTGGCCGCATCTGCCACAAGTGGCGAAACCGCACCTGCCGAAACGGCTCCTGCCGCACATTTACCACAAGCGCCATAGACATCGTATGGTGCTTGGCGCAAGTGAACTGCAAGTGCGGCCGTTATGCGGTAATCTCGGCAGTTGTGGTTTTTTTTCACCGCAACTGCCGCGATCAGCGAAAAACGCTGATGTGAAAGCAGCCTAAGACTTCATATAAATAAATAATCATATTAAACATTTGACCAATATACATGGACATCCTAAACTCAATAAATTAAACAAAAGTTTCCAAAACTATGCCCTATTCAATGGGCAGCTTTTCCCACGAGCAAAGCCTCTCGAAAGAATCCAAGAGATCCTGAACAACTTCCAAACAGGGAGGGTGGGTGACTTCTGCTCTTCACAGCTGAGTGACACCTGTCACCTCAGTCGCACATATTTATAGCTCCTGTTCCCGCTCAAAACTGTCAGCCAATCAGCTGGCTGATCTCACACAGCAGTCCAAGCGGCCACTCATAGCATGCCTAGACCCTGTAACCAGGCTGCTTGGGAAAAAACATGGCAACACCAGTCTGAGGATACCTCAGACATAAGCAATAATTTAAATGTAAAATAACTCCACTATACACATCATTATTAAGATTAAGCCCTCAATTTACATTTGATTCTTTATCAAAGAACAAAAGGGGGGGTCATGTTTCCATGTGGCCAGCACGCTAATTGCTCTGCTGGCCCCCTATAGGAACATAAGCCCCCACCCACGAATTCACTAAATTCTAAAATAATTACACAAGATACGTAAATGCGTAGAGATGGCCGTGAGGCTTTACTCAGACTTTATATAAATAACCATATAAAACATTTTAACAAAATACATTGATGGGAAAACCTCCATCCTAAACTTAATTAATTAAAAAATTCCATAACTACGTTCGGAGAGTCCCCCCCAAGCCAAACAACCATCTCTCAACCATTGATTGAAAACCAAGATTAAAGATATCTAGCCCTATCTCACCGAGATGCACCCCGTCCGGTCTATAAAAACCAGTAATGAACCCCTCTAGGGTCAATGTGACGATATGTAAATCCACCTACCACTGGCATGAACCTGGGGATTGTTCAATTCACTCGCCTTCTAATTACATCTTAAAAACGAGATTCTCCTGAAGACCACATAAGGCGGGGAACAATCTCGGAAAATACTAATCCCGCATTGGGATACATGCCTTTTATAACCAGCATGCCATATTTGATCTGCCAAAGTAATGCCCTAGTGTCCATCCTTCCGCCAATGAACAATGATCAAGTCAGGAGGAGTGGCAAGCAATGAAAACTCAGGTAATAAGAAACAAAGTGCTTCCCACCACATGCCCCTCCTACCAAACCAGTATATTGAAACTTGATCCCGATCAAACAATAGATTGTCGTATATTTTCGCAGAAACGTTCTATTCTTCGCCAAAAATATAAAAGAGAGTCCTATGAGCCAAATTCTTTTAAGACCTGGAAGACAAAAACCACAATTAAACGAGAGCATGTCATCGAGCATAAAGGCGCACTCTGTGCGAATTCCACCGCTTCCGATATGACAGACGCTGCTGCGACCGTCGCTGCACCGATGCGAAAAGAGTGAGTTGATATCCTAGTGCCTTCTAATCACAGTGCAGTGATGTGATGCATTTTCGCAGCACAGAGTTGAACTGAGAGATAATAACAGGGAACCCATCTGCATGTATAAACAATTGTTTTGAACCGCTCGACCATAATCTCACACAGTTGCAAATATTATAATACGAGCAAACTGACGAATCAGGGATCGAATAAGCAAACTCCTACCTAGTTGATCAGTTTTCGACCATTGGAGAAAAACCCATTGTATAATCGTAAATCGTTGAAAACCATAAAAAAATTATATCTACTACAACATACCAGCTCGCCAACACGAAAATCCCCAAATAATGCTAAAGTAAGACAAGGAAAAAATAAAACAGTTTCAAATTTATTTAAACAAACCAATGGCAAACGTATACCATAACTTCACTAACAATGACAATGCAATAGCACTCCTTCCATCGGGCAGAAGTGCCTTTTTCTCATTCCTTTAAAAAATTATTGTACAGGAAAAAAGGAAAATAACGACCAGCTACCCAATAAGAATGAAACACCAGATATGGTCCTATGAGACCTCGAAAAACTAAAACCCCTTGTCATGGGGGTTTGTACAAATTCCACAATCCGCTGTGGATCTGCCACTGGACAATCAGATCAACCGAATGGCAATAGTAACACCAATCAGTCCATGCAGCCACATAAGAGGCCCATGTGGATACAGAAATAGAATTCCGAATATGCTCAGCAACTAAGGATGGATAAACGTCCAGAGGCGTTCCGGGCACTGAGTATCCTCTTGCTCCATCTTTAAATGTACATTGATGCATCCGAGCTGGTTCTGACAGAAGCAAGCACAAGAGAAACCGCTTGAACCGTCACACAATTGTCCTTTTAGCCAGATATTAAACTTTAAGCACACAAACACAATCTGGTCCAACAGGTAATTAATCAGCTTGTTCTTAGAAGACAAAGTATTAAGAGCCATTATTAGTCCACTATCCAAGTACTGTATTTTAATCCTCCTATTGGCCAAAACATCACCCCAAAGTGACAAAGCTTGAGCACCGCAAATCCTTTGGCTGCTTTCACATAAGATTTTGTTAAATCCGATGCTGTCCGATAATGCTTTGCCACAACTCCTGCTAACCGAAACTGAACCCACAAGTCCTTCATCAGGCCAGGGCACAGAAACCCATTTGAACCCAAATCATAGCAACAAACAAAATTCATCAGTTTTGTCCACAAAAAGGCTCAAATCAGAGGACAGAACAAAATCCTCTTGAATAGAGCAACGCCCCATAAATTGGTTCAAACAATGCACATGTGCCATGGGGGAAAGTTAAACCTTTCATTCCATTATACAACCGTCAACAGAAAGCACTTCCCATGAACATTATTCGAAAAGCAAAATTAAGGCTTCCTAAGAGATGCAGCGAAAGTAAAATCTTTTTGTGAGATGGCACGCCCAAAACCTTTGCCTAATGTTGTTACATTTCTCCACTGGCAAGTTTAACTCCATAGACGCAGAATTAATCCAAATCCCTAAAAATGCTAAACAGTCAACACCCTGAGGACCCAAAAATAAAAAGTCACCGAGGTAGTGCAACATACCCACCCATAGGGAAAGATTGCTCTGTCGCCCACTGCAGAAAACAAGAAATGGTCTCAAAATAAAAACAAGAAAGGGAAAACCCCATAGGCAAGCAACGAACAAATAAAAAGGCATCCCAAAAATAAAAACCCAAGGGATTAAAGCCGAGGGGCGAAACCGGAAGTAAATAAAAAGTTGACTTGACGTCTGCTTTCGCCATTTAATTCCCCCTTACCAAAACATTATAAAATCGGCAACGGCAACATCAAAAGATGTAAAGGATACTGCTGTTAAACTACAAGAAACAGAGCCATTTAGGGAGGAACCTTTGAGAGTACGACAGATGATGTATAACCCTGCATCCTTTTTAGGGACTACACCAAGAGGAGAAACCCGAAAATTAAATAATGGTGGAAAAGAAAATGGCCCTGTAATGCGACCTAAACCCAATTCTTTCAATATATAACTCTCCACTGCATCGCTGTGATCAGCTACAGAAGGCAAATTTTTATAAACTGTACAGCCATGTCCCGTAAATTCTGGTACAGAAAAACCGAATGCAAAACGGTCAGTTATGAGACGCGCTTTCTCCCGAACTGGTTATGCTTCGAGGAACAGTCGCAACGCGGCTAGCCTCACTGGGGTCAGGCCCTTCAGCCCCCGATTCCTTAGCTCCTCCAGGTCCTGCAACAAACCCATGTTTCTTTTAGCATTTTGTGGCTGGGTGTCCTCCAGCACAAAATGAACACTTCTGCCGAAAGCGGTAAATATTTGGCCATTTGCAGTTAGCATCATTATATGAGAAACAAACACCACATTGGGGGAGCTGCGTCGAAGATGGTTTCAAAGCAGCATGCCTGTGTGGTAACATAAGGCTCACGCATAACCCATGACTTTCGTACCCCACTTAACATGAAAATGAACCGAAGCCTTTTGGTGAAAACACTCATTGTATAGGAGCCAGGCCTCAAGTATAATGTCCAGGGGTTGAAACAAAACCAGGAGAAAAGGCCTGTACTTATAAGATTTTTTCTTCTCTCCATCCGCATCCGTTTTCTCTTCCTTCCCTTCCCCTGAGTGCAAAGAACCCGGTCTGCCAGAAGGCAAGAGAAAGAATAAAACCAAGTATTCATGCTGCCAAATTTTTTCCTTAACCGCCATAGCCAGATGAAAGCCCAATGGTGAAACCTGGCAAGTTAAGGCCTCTTTCAATAAGGAATTCGAAGTGGCAGCATATTAATGACTCCCTACTGTATGAGGAGCAACTTGTGCAATAGCAAGGCGTCCTGACAGCCCTTCATGCACAGCTTGACAGATGATAAGGAAGGAGTTACAGGAGCACCCAACCTCAGCTGCTCATCGAGTGCTGCCATCTCCTGCGGTTCATGGAGCACAGAGCCATATATACTAACCACTGACAATGCGTGCGTGGGCCGCACACCCTCCTCATTTGAAAAGGAGGGTGCCGAGGCCTAAACACGGGTGACACCCGGGGCACAAGGAGATATGGTTACCGGGACGGTAGGCCAGATAGAAGGGGCCAACGCTGCAGTCGCACCACAAACCAGCAAACTCCGTGACAGGCCCACAAACCCTCCATGTCAATGTGGTCGCTCCTGCAACCCCTGCAACCCAAGTGGTCTTACTGGATCCCCGGGATGAAATGTCCTCTCGGGACCGGTAGCTGGGTGGGCCTCAATTTTTTCTTCTCACAAGATTTCCTCGCAGGGGGTCCTTGCGAGATCGCAGCACCATCGGTGGTGTAAGGCAAAGGCTCCACTGGTCCTCTCCGACGGCTGCTGCTGCCATGATGGCGTCTGACCGGGGACTGCTTTGGGGAGTACCTCCAACATGCCATCCTCTTCCTGCCGTCAACGGTGGCCACGGGCATCTTCCCAGCGGCGACGGGCTCCATGATGACAGGGTCCTCAGATGCGGTGGGAAACTGAGCAGGAGCAAGTAATCCAACAGAAGGGCCTGGAGTAGCTAAACAAGCATGAAGATCCTCCAACCCTCCATCAGCAGAAACCCACTGACGAAATTCTGCGAGGAGCGCATCCATAGTGATGTGACTTCTTCTGCTCTTCACAGCTGAGTGACACCTGTCACTTCAGCCGCACATATTTATAGCTCCTGTCCCCACTCAAAACTCTCAGCCAGTCAGCTGGCTGATCTCAGACAACAGTCCAGGCAACCACTGATAGCATGCCTGGACCCTGTAACCAGGCTGTCTGGGCAAAACCATGGCAACACCAGTCTGAGGATCGCTCAGACATAAGCAACAATTTTAATGTAAAACAACTCCACTATACTCAATATTATTAAACTTAAGCCCCTAATTTACATTTGATCCTTTATCAAAGAACAAAGGGGGTCATGTTCCCATAATTTCTCTGCTGGCCCCCCAAAAGTTCAATTCTTAGAAAAGTCCTTCTTCGGCTTAGTCGCCATCAATTTTTCAATCCAGTGCTGTGTTCATCCAAGTAAATCCATCCTCATCAGATCGCTCGCCATGACACCTTGACCAGATACCATAGAGTGATAGATGTGCAAAATCTACAGAAATACAATAGAGTAAAATTAGCCACATATTCATCCATACCAAAATAATATTAGGGCAGATCAGCTAAATCCCCAGTGGATAAGAAAACCCCCTAAACCAACACATGTAAATAGCCCATAAAAGAACGTAAATAAGGGAAAGAACAAAAAGTGAGGGAAAAATATATTAAAAACCAGATTTAAAGGCACTAAATTAAAGTTTTCATTCAATCTTTCAGGAGGCACCGTTCCCAGCCTGTATATCCATCTACTTTCCAGCTGTGCCAGGGGTCTTCCCGCCACCACGAGGATCCGTTTTGTTTTGATAGCTTTTACTATCAATAGCATAGAATCACAATTGTTATGGCTCTTAAAGTGACGTGGAATAGTTTTCAATTTTTCCTTAGACTTCGCAGTTTTTGCATGTTTAGTATCTCTATTCTCTATTGAACATATAATATACATGTAGATGTCGATCATACCAATTTCTGCTTTTCTTAGCTTGTCGCCTGCTATACCTCCTTGCTCTTCTCCCGGCTGATCTTCAGTTCATTTGACTCTTCTAACACATCAGATTTTTCTTTCTCCAGATAACACAGAAAAGTGCTAGTTAGCAATATCTTCCAATTACTGGAATGGTACAGCTGGGGTTCCTAAACTTGAACAAGTAATTATTCCATGGGGCCACACTATGATAATACTCTCCAAATTGCAAGTATTCGATATCACAAATATCAGATAAAGTCCCTTATGTTACTAAGAGAATCTCCTGCGGACATGTTGACTGTGTTTGATCACGCAGTTAATGTGTGGTGTGAAGGAACATACATGATCCAAACATTCTAAGCTCTGTGATGTCATCAGCCGCGGCAGGAGAACCTGGTTATGAGCTCATTGTTCATTGCAACCAATGGGAATTCACAACATTGGAGAAATAGTGAGACCTCATATATATAGCTCTGTAGGAAACTATTATGGCACCTTTACACACCGCTACGGAAGGTTAGAAACAACCGAGTGTCGGAGACAAATGTATCTTGCACCGTCAAAACAACCCGAGGTAGCGGCGTGTAAACCAGGTTGTTGCCACCCGCCGCTGTCGACACCTGTTTCAGAGCAGTGCTCTAATCTAAAACAGGTTGGTTTCAACCCGATGGTAGCGGCGTCTAAATGAGGTACAGGAAGGTTTTTTCGTCACCTAGTTAACTCCCTGGGGCATGACAAAGCCTCCGGGAAACCGCCCCCCTTCAGCAATCATTGGTGGAAGCTCCTGCAATCATGATGCTATTGCGTTGTCCAATCATCATACGAGTGTCTCGTAATCCACAACTCTGGCACGCCTATGTGTTGTCCCTGCTGCTCCAGGTCCTCCCATATTACCTGTAGCGGCGTGTAAATAAGGGACGGTGCTCTACAGAAGGTAACTTGTGGCACCCAGCGGTGCCTCCAGAGATAGATTAAACCTTCTGTAGAGCACCTTGCAGCGGCGTGTAAAGGCGGTATCGGGTACCGTTTGCAACCGTTGGAACGTGCTCGTGCACGTGAGACACCCGGTTGTTTCCAACCTTCTGTAGCGGCGTGTAAAGATACCATCAATGATAATATTCATTGTAGAAGTTTAAGAAGCCAATGAAATTAAAAGATTCTTTTTTTATGATCCTATTTTAAAAATATATAAAAATCACAGATTGCATATTTTGGCAAATCAATATTTCATTTATTTATTGGCCTTCAGCTCAATCTGGATGGATAAGCTCTCTGTAGGAAGATCAATGTTGTGGTAAATCAGGTTTTATTGTATCAATTCAGAATAATACAACTTTATGATGGAAATAAACAGGTTCTTAGATATCAAAGTAAAGTGTTATTATATGTCTATAACATCAAAAAAGCAGTATGCCGATTAACAAACTTCTAATAAAGAAGAGAGAAAGCGAAAGGAGGTTGAGGGGAGGAGGAGAGGAAGAATCAGGAGGGGAAACACGAGGGCAGGAAAAAAGTATGGTCATTACCAGATATATCCAGAGGGAGGGTTGAAGAAGAAGTGTTAGGTGAGGTGAGAGGACACAAAGAGAGAATGAGGACGGGCGCTGGGAGGGGGAAAGGTGTGTCCAGGGGGTTCGCGGGATACATTAATGCCCAATTAAGAAGTCAGCCAGGAGATGAGAGAAGGGAATCTTTGAAGAGGAGCCAGGGCGTCCAAGTCTTGTCAAATCTATCAGTGCTAGACTCCGAGGGGTCGGATTGGTGAAGAAGGTCTTCCATTCTACAGATGTCGTGCAATTCAATAACCAATTCTTCCCGGGATGGACTTTGGGATTGCTTCCAGTATCTCGGAATGAGTCGTCCGGCAGCTGTTAAGAAATGGCGGAGCAGCCCCCGCTTGAAGCTGGTAGGCGTGCCATGTGATAAGTTAAGAAGAGCAAATTCCGGGGTGGGAACTTTCCGGTCATGCATCACCATTCCATAAAGGTCAAAAACCTGTTGCCAAAACTGCTGGATCTGGGGACATGACCACCACATGTGCAGGTATGACCTTGTAGCAGCCGAGCATCTCCAGCAGGAAGCGGAAACTGAAGAAAAGATTCTGTGAACATCCTCGGGACACCTGTACCACCTCGCCACCACCCTATAATTCCGTTCTTAGGAGACGGCATAGACTGAGGCCCTATGGGTATTATGTAAGAGTTTATCTACTTCAGTGGGCGTGAAGGTTTTATTGAGGTCCTTTTCCAATTGCCTACATAGGGTGGAATGATAACCGCTGGAGAAAGGACAGTCTCTTGGAAGAGCTTGTACAGCGTCGAAACGGTGTGCGATTATGGCTGTGGGTCCAGGCACAGTTGTTCGAAGGGGGATGGTGCTCGCAGAACACAAGGACATGGGAGGGAGGAAATATTAATTGGAACCAGGCGTGTGGGGGAACTGGGGAGGACGGGAACATATCTGACAGGAAACGGATCCCGGAAAAAGTTGTGTAGTGAATGAGAGTTGGGTATGAGTCCCTATGTTTGTGGAGGAACCTCGTTTGACTAGGGTCCTGCGGGAGATTACGGTTATTAAAGATCGGGGTCAACGGTCCTGGAATAGTCGTCAGGTTATAGATCAGTCTCGCCTGCTTCACAGATTGCATATTTAATGACATAGAAGCTACTGTCCCCCCTGATGAAACTTACATAAAATAAGTGAAAAGTACATCGGGCTTTTTCTGGGGGAGGGTATTTTTTATGTACACCATGATTACTTACAACCAGTATTGGTAGGTTCTGCTTAGGGCTCTGCTGGGGACAATCTTTAGTATATAAAATTGAATCTCCTTGCCTGCATTCTGCTTCTGCGCTTTATCTGGGCATTCGTATTGAGTGGTAATACTTCTGACCTTTGCTGCCATATACTTTGCACTAAGCACTTTTTAACCCACCAATTTGCATGCCCAAATCTTTGCAGTTTATTCATTTATTGTTTTTTTTTCAAACATTTTCTTTATTAACTAAAGAAGATAGAGTAATACTGTGTTGGTTAACCTTAGTATTCATCTTTTCTGCTTTTATTTCGTAATATCAAGAAAGATTTAAAAAAAAAATTAATTTTTCAAACTGCAAAGTACAACAACAACAACAAAACGACAAGTCTTCGCCAGACTGAGTTGGTTCCTCCTCTGTCTCCCTCCATGTCATTGGTGTTATCCGGGGGGTCACTCTCCGCTCCGCTCCAGGGCCGCTCCTGGGCATAATGGTTTTTCGACCACCGGGAAGTCAGATTCATCATAGTATTTGACTAGCCTCCGAAACTAGTCCACATCAGGTGTTCCCGGGGGGGTCACTCTCCGCTCCTCCCCTCCGCTCCGGGGCTGCTCCTGGACTTAAGGGTCTTTCGACTACCGGGAAGTCAGATTCATCATAGTATTTGACTAGGCTTGGAACACTGTCCACATCAGGTGTTTCCATGATATTTGGGGCCCGGGCTTCCGGTGACAGTCACGTGTTGTCAGTCTCGCTCTCCACTCGCAGTCGCTGTTAACTTGCACTTCTCCCGTCTCTCCCGTGACGTCACCAGTCGCAGGGGATTGATCTTTGCAGTTTATTTAGCTGGCAGATTTGATGTATAACTATACTACTTTGCTCACTTCTTCCTATATGTGACGCCTTATGATATTTAACCCCTACACTGTTATCTGACTTACACTGTGGTGTACCTGTGAAACAAAAAGTCTCTCTCCTTTTTCACTACTGCCACCTTTTGTTAGAGGTTTCTCGAAATAAACATTTTACTTGCATGGTACTCAGTTTTCTGTGTTGTCCTTATATATTGCATCAGTATGTCTTCCTCAGTGTCATTCTCATAGGGCTATTAGTCCTTTTGAGAGTGACGCACAGCTAGGCAAGTCACTGGGGGGGGGGGGTCCATGACAGGGAACTCAGACCATTCCTTATGCCATAGGCTGGGGACCATTCTGGAGTGTGCATACTGACCCTTTAAGAAGCAGAGAGTTGGGGTGTGTGCCCTAAGCATGCGACCAGGAGCCCTGTCCGATGTGCGCTGACTCTGGGATCTAGGGGCCAGGGCAGGGTCTAGGGGAACACATGGGCCGATGCAGTGGCAAGTATGTCAGTGCCCCTACCAGGTGGAAGAAGCTTGGCACAGCAGAGATGCCGACATTGCATACATATTGTGGGCACAAAGTTTGATTGCTTTACTTTCGTAGGTATCAAATTCTTCTCTCGGACTTTGGTCAAAGCGTTAAAAAAAACTGATATAAAGCCACAACAGTGTTCAAATATAAACATTTAATTATATAAATCTAAACATTTAAATATTGGTTTAATAAAACAGTACAAGAAAAAAGGTAGAATCTAGTTCACTGAACTTCTGACCCTAATTTTTTAATAAACTGAAGCCTGGATCTGTACCTATTCTGTCTAAATGATGTCAAATTTGTCATATCCATTGCCTCTGATAATAATGGCCAGCGGAGCACCCCAGGATGCTGTAATTGCCAGCAAAGCGCTCAAAGCTTCAGGAGGAGGGTGAGTTATAGGAAAGGGATATGGCCTATGCAAGCGATCTGTTCCTTCATTCTTTTGTAAGTAACATGCAGGGAACACTGTAACTCTGTCGGGAGGACGAGTGACGCACAGCGATCGCTGACCCCTCCTCACCGCCCACATACCATAAGCCAGCAGTGCATAAAGAGAGGCTCTGCTGCTGGGTTCTGCATCGCAGTCGTATGCGCCTCCACTGGAGCAGTGAGCTCAGCAAATATCTGAGCAAGCCAGTCCTTACCTTTCTGCTGTGCTCTTGACTGCATTGCATCCACTAGCTGTAGATCCATAGTTGTTGTTTTTTTAAATCAGATTGTATCCACTTTTATTAATAAAAACTAACATGTCAAGAATTATACATTCCATTCTACTAATAATCATCCCCAATCCCTTTCTCCCCCCACCCCCCCTTCCCAGACAGCATATCCCATAACTTCTTTCAAGATATCATATCCTGCACGGCAAGTGAATACAAATTCCATCGTCCTGTCAATAGGACGTGTCCTTAATTGAGAAATATGTAACATCAGTAAATAGCGAGACAAGGGAGAGCTCAAACATCCAAATGTACAAAATCTCCTCTACATTCCACACCCATAACTATCCTCGTCCCCTGCCAGTTATCTCCCATATCTCAACCATCGGTTCCACAGCTTGTCATACAGTTTAGTATTATTCCTATTTTTATATATACCTTTCTCCTTCTGAATAATGTAATCCATCTGTCTGACATAATCCTCCCTAGATGGTGGGTCTTCTCTAGTCCAGTTTCTGGCAATTAACTTTCTTGCCACATATAGTGATCTAACAGTTGCAATTTTTAGAATATTGTCAACCCCAATTTCTTCAACATAACCCAGCAGACAGATCAATGGCTCCCTGGGAAGGACGCATCCATAAGCACCCTCTATCCTGTTAATAAAAGAGAGACAAGGAGGGGCGCTCCTGGTGTAATACTCGGTGGTCTAGTGGAGGCACTGGGGGAGATGCACTAACCTTGGTTGGTTATGCTCCGGCATAACCGCGGTGCAGAGCCTCCGGTGCGTCTCGTGCACCCGCCGCCGCTGTCAGGCCAGACAGCCGGTCATGTGTTAGATCATGGGGTTTCTGACGTCACTGCAGATCCTCGATCCTCCGGTTATTCTCCCCACAGATCTCGCAGAAGCTTTTCTCTAGCAGCACCAGAATAAATAAAAGGTTTTAAAACATTTATTTTAATAATTGTGGGTTACACTAAAATTAGATTTAGAAATTAAATATTGAAACTAAATAAAATAATTAAATAATAAATCTCTTTAATCAACTCTTATGAAATTACTAAATTAATGAAACAGTCTCTTCTCTTCAGGCTGTGTATTGTGGTTATATGAATTGTTTGGAAATCTGTAGAGTTTCCAGACACGAAGGGGTTAAAAATGACCTGTGATGTCATACTGATTACCTATATAAACCACCTTGTTACTATTACTGGTCATCACATGATGAAGGCGGTATCAGCTGCCGAAACATGTTGTGAGGAGTGACCAGTCCACATTTGAGCAAGTAAAGAGAAGGTACTAAAAAGCTGTCTCTGTGGTTTATCTCCAAGCACTCGCTCAAAACCGCTAAAGCTTCTTTAATTTACACATCTATCCTGTTAATAACAGTAATCCAAAATAATGACAATCTGGAACAGGTCTCATCATATGGAAAATTCCTGCATCTAGTCCCCCACATCTTGGGCATTCAGACCTATCCCTCAGCCCCATTTTAAACATTTGAAGAGGGGATCGATACACCTGGTGAATCACATATATATGGGACAACCTAGCCGGTTCACTCATAGAAAGCAGGGGAATATATTCTAGAATACTTTCCCAAACCTCATCTGTTATAGTCCCAATCTCCTCTTCCCATTTAAATGTGGCTGTAATTGGGTACCCCATTAAAAAGGTATGCAATATATCCTTATATGTGCTAGAGATCACCCCTTTAGTGGCCCCATCCCCGCTACATACATACTTAGTCTGTCAGGATGTTTAAACTTTGTTTGTCTTTTGGGATTCAGATTCTGCTAATTGGAACTCACTCTGCAGTTGCGCTAACGTTTTTAGGTCACCTCTACCTATAATTTGATACATGTATTTTATACCCCTCCGTCTCCATTCCTGCATACTTTCCAGTTTCTGAATCTCCTGAAGGGTAGTGTTCTCCCATATGGGTGTAAATTTAGTCAACCCAATTACTCCTCTTACCTTTTTTAACCTGCCCCATATTTTGTGTATGAGATCTAGTGTAGGAGCCGTCATTCCCAAGAGCGCCACCGATCCATCCTCCAGACCAACAATCAATGGTCTCCTGTTTACAATATGTTCCAGTATCTCTTTGGCGACACCACCCTTCTCCCGACTAGACCACCCTCCGAGATGTTGACATTGAGCAGCCACTTAGTAGAGCTCTGGGTTTGGAAGCGCCAGGCCACCCTCATCTTTTAGTCTAGGCTTCTTATTTCCCCATACCAGGTCTCTGAAAATTGAATTTACTACCTTAAATTTCTTCTATGATATCCAGATTGGGGAGTTATGTAATATATACAGAATTTTAGGCATTAAAACAATTTTTAGCAGATTATTCCTTCCCACTACTGATAAATGCAATTTATTCCAAGCCACCACTTTGGCTCTCATTATTTTAAGTAGTGGTGTTGGGTTGATGTTAAGATAATCTGTTACCTGCAGAGAGATTTGAATACCCAGATATTTAAACTCTTCTACGTTATGTAATTTATTAGCTCCTATATCATTCTGTGTCCATGTCACTTCTTTATCTACTTCAAACAGGTTTGACTTAGCCCAATTTATAGTTAATCCCGATATTTTCCCAAATATCTCAATGACCCGCATGACATGATCCAACGATTCTGAAGGATTTCCCAGGAATAGCAGAAGGTCTTCCGCGTTTAAAGCGATTTTTTTCCTCCAAATCTCCATATTTAAACCCTTGTATCTCCTTAGTGTTCCGAATAACTGCAGCTGAAGGTTCTATAGTAATAGCAAACAGGAGTGGTGACAACGGACACCCCTGCCTTGTCCCCCTATGTAGCCGTATCCCTGGGGACAGCGTACCATTAATTCTGAGCTTGGCCGTTGGATGGGTATACAGCAGTTGAACCCAAGCAATAAAATGTTGGCCAAACCCCATATGTTGCATAACTCTCCATAGATATGACCACTCCGCACTATCAAATGCTTTATGGACGTCTAGCAAAGCAACCACCCTCCGGGGGGGTTGTCAGTCGGCAACTGCATATTCAGGTATAATCTCCTTATCTCCGTTGATCTATTGGGCATAAATCCTGATTGATCTGCATGGACCAGACTGGAGATAACGCCAGCTAGCCGGTTTGACAATAACTTAGCCAAGGGCTTCACGTCTGATGTCAATAGAGATATTGGTCTATGTGAGCCCGGATGTTTAGGATCCTTGCCTTCTTTTGGGGATTACAACTATTACTGCTTCCCTCATAGATACAGGTAGTACACCCATCTTTTTAGCGTCCTCAAAGACTGTTAATAGTTTGGGTAGCAGGGTTTCCTCTAATTGCTTGTATATTTCAGCAGGTAAACCATCTGATCCCGGAGCCCTATCGTTGGTCATGCCATGCAGGGCTTCCTCCAATTCTTCAACCGTAATAGGGGATTCCAATCTATCCCTGTCTTCCACAGATAACACAGGAAGTGTCCCTTTTGTAAGGAATGATTCCACCTCTGAGCCATGCCACCCGATGTATATAACGTTTTATAGAAATCCATAAAGATCTCCAATATATTACCCGTCTCTGTGACCTGTGTCCTCATTGCAGTATCCATACCATGTATAAATGAGCTTCCCCTCTGGGCTGAAGCAATGACCGATAACAGGTGCCCAATTTTCTCCCCTTCATAAAAACGTATTTTCTGAAACATTTGGTGTCTTAGCGCTTTACCCAATAGCATGTTATTAACCTTTTCATGTGCCCGTCTAAGCACCTGTTTTGCTTCTGGTGTATTAAGGAAAATTGCCTCACTTTCCGCCCTATCTATGGCCTCAAGACATTTTGTTTCTTCCTGTTTGGTCTGTGTCTTGCATTTGCAGATGTCTCTAAATAGAAGCCCTCTGAGATAGGCCTTCATTGCATCCCAGACCACCAGAGGATCAGTGCTACCCTTTTTATGAATAAAAAACTCCTCCACGTCTTGCGCTATGTCATGCATTTTGATATATCTTAGCCAAGCAGGATGAAATTTCCACTCTCTCCTCGTCTCTCCTCTCAAAAGCTCCCACCTGATGGATACAAGAACCGGACTGTGGTCAGAAATGTCTTTTGTCAAATATTGCGCTTCTCCTATGATTGCATCCATCAATGCATCCATCAATGCGGTAGCCAGGGCCATGTCAATATGAGATAAGGTGTCGTGCGATGCTGAATAGCAAGAAAAGCACTGTCTCTCAACATTCCTCACTCTCCAAGCATCCACCATCCTGATCTCCTGAATGAAATTCCCAAACGGGGTTATGATACCATTCTGCACCCCCTGCGGTCTTTTATGCCTATCCCAATAGGAGTCTTATCACGTTATTGAAATCTCCCACCATTAAGAGAGAAAAAGCTTCAAAACCATAACATGCCACAGCAATTTAATCAGTTTCATGGTTACACATCCACTATGAGGGCACGTTTTGAAGGACTGTATAGGAAACACTCCATCAATCTACAAAATAAGTGCAAGCACTAGGGAGTTTATGTTTCATAAATTAACACTTTATTGAACATATAAAGCAACAGACAATACACCGTTAAAAAATGAAGTGTTTGTTATGGATGAATCCAGATATGAACCACATAGAGTTGTTTGCACTATCAGGGTAACACAGTATTGCACTTTATAATACCTTATGGTTAGTTTTGTTCATTGTTATGGGGGAATCAGTGGTGACTCAATCATTCAATCACTGGTTTTACTCACCCATACTGTTTGTGCTGTTCCCTGGTCCAGTCAGTGCCCTCAGTGTTCCATCCTTTTCAGAGAACTCCCGTATCACTCTTATTTTTCGAATACAGAGGTGCAATATAAATCGCTGCAATGCACATAGGTTGACCAAATATCTTACATTTAATGGCTACACATTGCCCTTCCGAGTCAACATAGACATCCATCTCCTAGAACTGAACAGACCTGTGAATTAACATCGATACTCCTCTAGCATAATTAGAAAAGGTGGAGTGATATGCCCTTTGCACCCAGCGCCTATTCAGAACACTCGTTGTTTCTTTAGTAAGATGGGTTTCTAGCATGCACAGCACCGATGGGTTCTGATCCTGTTTTAGAACAGCCGCCCTCTTGGCCCTATCCGCTAGGCCCCTGACATTCCAACCAAGAACTCTAATCCTCTCTGCCATGATGCAGATAGATAGGACTCTCAGCCTGTGCAGTATCATTCCATGCTGTCTTAACCCTAACCCCTTTCCATCCCTCCCACCCCCTCCCCCCTTTCTGACTCGCATACTCTCAGTGAGAGTCGGGTTATCCAATCCTGGACTGCAATCCCGTATCACCTTACCAACCCACATTGTCTCGTACTTAACCAAATGCGTAACTATAGTACAACACATATACAATACATATACCTCCTCCCCTTCCCACTGTATGTAATAGTATTTGCACCCCAGCATATTGGTGTTACTAAAGAAAGACATTAAACATGAAAACTGGGAGCATAAATTATAGTCACCACCGCCGCGCCCGATGTCAGGCAAGCAACACTTTCTGCAATCTCGCGTCGCCCTCTTCGCGGTTCCCATGTTAACAGCAATTGTCCTGAAAAAGAATAATCGGGATTGTAGGGCAAAAAAGAAAAGGACCGAAGAACAAATGTGGTAATTCAAAAAAAAAAAACAGTTCTCGAAGAGAGCCAACATGAAGAGTCCTCCAAAATTAAAGGAAATAAGCGAGCGAGTCTCTGAGCGGATGTATAGGTCCTCAGCCGACCTCCAGTTATAATCTTCTCCCAATTAGGACATTCAGCTCAATCCTTTACCTGAAGTCTTTTTGCATTAACATCTAACCACTGCGTGGCCTCCTTCGGCTCCACAAAAGAAGTGCACTTTATCCATGGCCACAACGTGTAATTTTGCAGGGAAGATCATGAAATACTGCACTCCCAACTCTCTAAGGCGTCTTTTTACTCCCACAAATTTGATACGCTGTTTCTGGACTGTGATAGAGTAGTCAGGGTATATAGCTATACTTTTTCCATGAATCATAAGGTTGTCAATCTCCCTCGCCTTTCGCAGTATGATATCTCTATCTCTGTAGTGGAGAAGCTTTGCCAGTATAGTACGTGGACCCTTGCCAGGGGGTTGTGGCTGCATTGGGAACCTGCATTGGGAGCATGTTCCACAGCAAAGAATTTGGTCAGAGTGTCTGCTTCAAATTTATCTTTAATCCATTCTTCTATAAATTCTTTTAACAATCCCTTCACCCACAGTCAGAATTCTTCAGATGGACACCTTTCTTGCATCCAAGCCCAAAAATGGAAAACTCAAGGTTTCAACTGTAGTTGCTTTGAAAAATTAATGTGATTTTTGCTGTTGGATAGATGCTGCTAACTTGTCTACCCTTGGCTCATACTTTGTAAGTTTGAGAGCGACACATGCAGCACTGAGGTCATCTGTTAGTCTGTTTCTGGAGTCAGATTTGACGTAATTTAAAGCTGAAAACAGCTGCTCACAAGAATACGATGACCCAAAAAGAGTAAGCAAAGCAATCCCAAATGCTTTCATGGACTTAAAAGTATTTGGCAGACAATTCCACACTTTAAGGATTTCAGTGTCAGAACTAAGTGTGCTGTCCGTTGTCATCCCTTCTATGTGCTCTAGTGTTTGACGCAGGTCATAGAATTTATTTTTCCAAATAGAGCTTTCTTGAAATTCCAATAGCTCCATTTCTAGATTTTCTAAATCTAACCACTCTAAGCAGGAAAGATCAAGTTCTTCAAATTTGGCTCTCTCTGGAGAAGTCAGAAAACACAGGGTTGCCTCCATTTTGCAAAACTGAAAAAATCTGTTGCTAAAATTCAACTTTGCAGCTCGGACAACACTACAAAATTCCTTGTAGATTTCTTCTTTACTTGTAGGACTATCTGCAAATGTTGTAGAATTTTCTAAGTGCATTTTTAGATTTGGAAAATATTTCAGCTGTCCACTTTCAAGGTCTCTTTCAAAAACCTGAAGTTTTCTCTCAAATGTTTTGATATCACAAAACATCCTCTCTGCTGTTTTAGCTGCACCTTGTAACTGTTTGTTCAGTACATTGAAGTGTACTGTAAAATCTGTAAAAAACATGAGGTTCGTAAGCCAGGCCATATCAGTGAGCTGTGGATATTCCTGCCCTTTTTCATCCATAAACAGCCTAATTTCATCCAAGCAAGCTACAAATCTCTCCAGGACTCGTCCTCTGCTCAGCCACCGGACGTTATTGTACATAAGTAAACAATTATACTGTGCCTGAACCTCTTCAAGAAGTAATTGAAATTGTCGAAAATTCAGAGCACGAGCTATGATATAATTAACCATTTTTGTGACATCTTTGAGGACATCTTCAAATTTTTTGGTGCTTTCTTTGGCACAGAGAGCTTCTTGATGTATTATACAATGAAACTGAATGGACTGGATGCCATAGAAGATGCCCCATCACTAGTGATTGAAACCACTTTTTCAGGTCTTATGTCTTGTGACAAAAAAGCCTCCATCACAGCATTGTAGATATCTATCCCTTGTGTTCTTTCAGGTAAAGACGACAGTTTCAACAGTTCTTCTCTCATGATGTCACCAACAGCATATCGCAAAATTACTGCTAGTCTGGCGTGATTATTTACATCTGTGCTTTCATCTAAGCACATGGAGTAACTTTCTGTAGGTCAGTGGTGAGTTGCTGACTAACATCATTTGCCATACGCTGGACTCGATCTTTAACAGTATTCCTGCTAATTGGCAACTCAGAGATGCGTTGAATAATTTTATCCTTTTTTGGCATATCATGAAATAGAGAATTACTCCCAGACAACATGGCTGCTTTGATAATATCCCCGTCAGAGAGGGGCTTACCATGTTTTGCTATGCACAGTGAAATTTGGAAACTGGCAGCTGTCAGATGATTTGCTTTAGAAAGATAGTTGGAAAAATTAACATATTGTGATTTGTATTTTCTCAATTTTCCTTCTATAACCTCTTTTTTTTCAGTCTCACTTAGTTTGGCAACATTTTTGTGGTTGGTGTCAAAGTGGCGTTTGACACTTGATGTGCGACACACAACGCTTTCACTACACAGAATACATAACGCTTTCCCATTACGGTCAATCACTCCAAATGACTCTGTCCATTCCTCTTGGAATGATCTTCCACTATCTGTTTTTGATTTTTTTCGGTGCACTCATTTTTAGGTGTTCAAGACTGGGTCTACAAAAAATAACAAAATAAAAAGTATGAAGCGACCAATACAAAGCTAGCCTTGAATCTACCAAAAATATACTTGAATCGGTGGAAACCACTACAGCGTTAATGTCCAAATAATTACACTTTATAAAGAATAAAAACACGTACAAATAACAAAAGTAAGATGAAATAAAGGTGAGGAGATCCCTAGGACTGTACCACGTTACATTAACAACATCGAACTGTGTGTAGCCTACCAATTATAAAATCATACTCAAGAAGGGCTATCTGCACTGAAAAGGAGTGTCCTCAGCTATACCAAGCAACTCATTCAAACAGATAGCCCTTCTTGAGTATGATTTTGTAATTGGTAGGCTACACAGAGTTCGATGTTGTTACTGTAACGTGGTGTTGTTATTTGTACATGTTTTTATTCTTAATAAAGTGTAATTCTTTGGACATTAACGCTGGAGTGGTTTCCACCGATTCAAGTCTATTTTTGGTAGAGGCAAGGCTAGCTTTGTATTGGTTACTTCATACTTTTTATTTTGTTATTTTCTTGTAGACCCGGTCTTGAACACCTCAATATGGCTGCCGGCTCTGCACCCAGTTCAGATGGCAAGACACGTGGTGACCCCTACATACATTTCACCAATGTGCTTGTTCACAGGGTGATATTCTTAATAAAGTGTAATTATTTGGACATTAATACTAGATTTGAATCAGTTGAAACCACTCCAGAGTTAGTGTCCCATCATTGACCGTATGATCTCACCTGAACTGATTAAAATAGTCATGAAATTATCATGAAGCTCGTATTGATGTTTGGGGTGATTTTTTGTTGGAACATATGACTTAAGGCGGCATCACACGCATCAATATCGTGAGCGACATAGCCGAAAAGTGACGCATCAGCGATGTCGCTCGCGATATCGCAAGTACGTCGTGCTGTGTAACAGCGCGGCACAACTGCGATCTATCGCTGGTCGCAGGTTGACAGGTTTACCAGCATGAAGGTAAACCTGTCAATCTGCAACCAGCGATAAGGCTGGATCGCGCCGTCTAACACCGCAATAGCGATGTTGGCCGCGATCCAGCCTATGCCGCAGTATTGCTGCGGATCGCTCGCTGGGATGATCCCAGCCCAGCGAGCGATGGCTCCGCCCGCAACACTGCGGTGTCACCGGCAACATCCTGCCATGTGACAGCAAGGCTGCGATGTCGGAAGCGAGTGTGCACCCGCGCATCGCTTCCAACATCGTAGCTTTGGTTGCTGCGTGTGACGCCAGCTTAAGGGCCACGTCACACACAGATAATTGTGCAGATATTGGTCACAGATCTCTGGTTGCAGTGAAATCATGGACACATTGTTACATTTGTACACGGCCACAAAATGGAACAATGTGTCCATGATTTCACTGCAACCAAAGACCTGTGAACAATATCTGCACAATTATCTGTGTGTAACGGTACCCTAACTATACCAAAAATAGGTAAGATATTTTTACAGATAAGCCTCCAGTGCACAACAAGGCAGGGCCAACCCCTCAATGCCTCTGCTGTATCCTGAGCACAAATGTGATAACACTTACCGTCTCTGGCTGCTGCTGACTTCTGAGTCCTGTCTGGCTTGGGAAGCTGGATGGCTTGGAAAGCTGGCTTTCTTAGGAAGATGGCCGTCTTGGAGATGGGCAGCTCGGAGATGGCTGGCTTGTGAAGCTGGCTGGCTGGCTTACGGCTAGCAGCTTGCAGGAAGGCAGGCAAGACGTCTTCACTGTGAAGTGAAAAAGTATTAATTTGCTGCATCATGTACTCAGTCAACAACAGCCCCTCCTGTTACTCATGCTACATCAGCCATCTCCTGTAAGGCTACATTCACACGCTGCATATTTTCTGCTTCTTTTCTAAAGGCCCAGTCTCACCCAGTCTCACATAACGACGCATCAGCAATCCCGATAACGATGTGCATAGATCGCTGGTGCGTTGTTTACACATCGCTGGTAAAATGGCAAGCAGGCATCTCACCAGCGATGTGAAAAACGACGCACCAGCGATCCAGAATTATACCGAGGTCGTTGTGAATTTTCTCTCCATAGCGTAGCATTGAGATCGTTGCTCATTATCTTTGTCAAACACAACAATGTAGCGTTCCCAGCGGGAGCACAACGATGCAGGAATGACCCAGAGCAGTGTGTAACGATCAACGATCTCACAGCAGGGGCCAGATCGTTGGTGCGTGTCACACAGAACGAAATTGCTGTTGCATCACGGATTTCATGACGCAACAGCGATCCCAATAGCGATCTCGTTAGCGATCTTTTTATGTGACAGGGCCTTAACATCAGCCCCCTCTTATTGCACATTGACCCCTGTAATGGCACATCGGCCCCCTCTTATTGCACATCAGCCCCCTGTAACCCCCTCTTTGTGCACATGGGGACCCCCTTTTTGTGCACATGGGGACCCCCTTTTTGTGCACATGGGGACCCCCTCTTTGTGCACATGGGGTCCCCTCTTATTGCACATGGGGCACCCCTCTTCTTGCACACGGGGCACCCCTCTTCTTGCACATGGGGACCCCCTCTTTCACACGGGGCACCCCTCTTCTTGCACCCGGGGCACTCCTCTTTGTGTACATGGGGACCCCCTCTTTCACACGGGGCACCCCTCTTCTTTCACACGGGGCACCCCTCTTCTTTCACACGGGGCACCCCTCTTCTTTCACACGGGGCACCCCTCTTCTTTCACACGGGGCACCCCTCTTTGTGCACACGGGGCACCCCTCTTTGTGCACATGGGGACCCCCTCTTTGTGCACATGGGGTCCCCTCTTATTGCACACGGGGTACCCCTCTTTGTGCACACGGGGAACCCCTCTTTGTGCACAAGGGGCACCCCTCTGTGCACATGGGGACCCCCTCTGTGCACATGGGGACCCCCTCTTTGTGCACAAGGGGACCCCCTCTTTGTGCACAAGGGGCACCCCTCTTTGTGCACATGGGGACCCTCTCTTTGTGCACATGGGGACCCCCTCTTTCACACGGGGCACCCCTCTTCTTGCACACGGGGCACCCCTCTTCTTGCACACGGGGCACCCCTCTTTGTGCACAAGGGGCACCCCTCTTTGTGCACATGGGGACCCCCTCTTTGTGCACAAGGGGACCCCCTCTTTGTGCACAAGGGGCACCCCTCTTTGTGCACATGGGGACCCCCTCTTTGTGCACAAGGGGACCCCCTCTTTGTGCACATGGGGACCCCCTCTTTGTGCACATGGGGCCCCCTCATATGGCACATCGGCCCCCTGTTGTTAGATTACACTACATTACACTTATTCATACATACACTTTTACTTTCACTTTTCAGCGCTGCTCTTCTCTGAGGCCGGTCACATGACACAGATGTCATGCGGTGATGCCTGCCTATGAGAGGCGGGGGGCCGGCCTAGAGAGGGTGAGTGGCGGGGGGCCGGCCTAGAGAGGGTGAGTGGCGGGGGGCCGGCCTAGAGAAGGAGGAAGTCTCCGTCTCCTTCTCTCACAGCTTTGAACTGCGGCGCGGCGGCGATGCCGGCAGTTCAAAGCACAGCACAAAGGCGACGGCCACGTGCCAGCAGAGAGGGCTTGGCGTGCCCGGGCTGGCACGCGTGCCATAGGTTCGCCATCGCTGCTCTAGATCATCATTTTTGGCCGCAATTTCTGAAATCTGCTGTGAAAATTTCTTTTCTGCCTTTTGGAGCTTGGTAATATGATCTTCTGCTAATCCCACTCTTTCCTCCACCACTCCAGTTCTGATATCTGCTTTTTCATATCCTTCTTAATGCTTGTTACTTCTGAATGGATCCCCAGAACTTGCTGGGTTAATGTAGTCAAAGCTTGTTTACAGAAGGAAACTACTGCAAAGACATCTTTCAGTGTTGGATTTTCTTGTACTTCCACATCATCCTGGAGCTCTCCAGCCTCCTCCTCTGCATCCCCATGTTCCTGCTCTGCCTCCTCAGCCCCCATTGTTCCTTGCAGGTCCTCCTCATCCCTCTCCTCCTCCTCACCTTTACTCTTGTGCTGCAGCGGATCCTCCGTATATCCTCTCTAATTTAGCCGTCGCCAGCATGCAACACTGGCAGGCAGCATTTGCTATCTCCGCCTCTTCCCTCATCTCGGCGCCATCTTGGGAGCCGGGGCCGTCTCCTCCACCCGCATTCCCTCTATCTCCGGCGGGTCATGGTGCTGTTTCGGGGCTTCACGAGGTACCTGAGGACAGACATCGCTGAATGCAGCTGTTCGGTCGGCTGAGGACCGCGGTAGCAGCGGCGGAGCAGCAGATTATTAACTGCACCAGCGGGAGAGGTCAGATCAGCATCCTCTCACATTGCATGCCAGGCCACGCCCCCTGTAGATCCGTAGTTACGATCTACGTAAAACCGTGCCGCCGGATCCCAGGGAGAAAAGGATATCTATGATGTCCATAGATCCGATTGGCAGCCTGGCTTAAATTAATTGGGACATCCCCCCTCCACAAGCATCAAGACCAGGAGCACAACAGAATTTAGGATAACAGTCCAGAGGGGCAAGGTGAAGAACAGGGAAAGAGGGAGGAGAAAGGCACCAGACAGTCCGAGGCACTTTCTTTAGCCAATACACTGCCCACCAGTATCTGCACTGCTGTGTCTGATTTTTCCAGGTCCTCTTTGTACAGGGTTTACTGTGTCCTCTACTTTTGAGTATTAGTTCTTCACATATGATAGAAGACATTTATTTCTTCCTCTATTTCTTTCCTTCAAAATTCTGTGTATTGGTTTTTAGTAGAACAATAAGAAGTTTGAACAAACAAAACAAATGAATAAAATAAAATATTCAGACAGTTGTTATAATTGAGGACGTTAAATAGATATCTAAGGCCTAGGAGTTAGCGTTGTTGGTCATTATTTTCAAGCATGCAACAATGACCTCAACTGGGTTGCAACGTAATGTGCTAAATACATGGACATCAGAGGTGTATCGAATGAGAGATTTAATAAATACAGCATAGGAAGAGATAGATTAGAAGGGAAAAAGATTGGAAGGCTAAGGCCCCTTTCACATCAGCAATAAGCGTTGATTGCGGCAGTTGCGGTGAAAAAAAATGCAACTGCCGCGGTTACCGCATAACGGCCGCACTTGTGCTTCACCTGCGGCAAGCCCCATGTCTATGGGGCTTGCGGCAGGTGTGGTATATTTGCAGTTGCGGCAGATGCGTCTGCGAAAAAACTGCGGTCAGCGATGCTGCTTGTCCACCGGGCGACCAACGATAGAGTTGAGGTCCTGTCCTCAGATCAAACGATGAACGATCAGCCGACTGATCGTTCATAGTTTGTAGTGTCACACGCACAGAACACGTGACTTTTGAACGATATCGTCAAAAAATATCGTTATATGTGACGTGGCCTTAAGTCCTTCTCCCACTGGGTAATGTATGCTCTTTTTGGGAAAAGATTACTCGTTAGGAGAGCCTAATGTATCATGGAAAGAACTTTGGTAGGTTTAGACTCATTAGCACAGAGAGTCTCATATTGTCTGAGCTTACGGGACAAGTTGGAGCAGAAATTTATCTTACGAAGCATAGGCTTTAGGGAATTATAGTGAAGAAAATTAAAGGTTGAGAGACCTGGGAGTTTTTGAATTTCTTGTAGCGAGAGGAGTGCCCTGTTAGGTACCAACCGATCCTTAGAAATATTATTTAGCCGTCGGCTATGTTTTTCCCCTAGTTTAGAGACTGACACGGGCCTCATTAGAATGTCATAAAGTGTTAGTAGGGGGGTGGAGGGAGGAATCGGAGCGGTATGAGCTTTTGACCAAACCTTGTGCATCGTCCGTTTGAGTGGGTTATTTTGGACAGGATATGTATATGCTGCAGCGTAAGTCAGTAGGCACGACCTAAGCGGGTATGTTGAGGTCTCATTTTCTATTGTTTTGGGAGTGCACAATTATATAAACTGTCCGTGTCAGCACTGCTGCGTAATAATAGGACCTAGTATCTGGGGCACCCTTTCCCCTTTTTTTTTTTCGGTAGTGACAGTGTACGTGAATTTATGCGGGTTTGGTGTTTTCCATATATAGGTGAAAAATAGGGAGTTGACCTTTGCAAGAAAGGCATGAGGTATATGGATAGGAAGCATAGAAAATATGTAAGGACATCTAGGTAAAATCAAGATTTTATGTTTAATCTTTCTTTATTAGAATAAACAAATAAGTATACATACAATATAATTTTGACCATGTTTTAACCAAGTTAATAAGTTTTAACCATGTTAATAACTAAACACTAACTAACTTGAACAAGTGCTCCTCTCAGAGCTGGGGATAGAAAGCTATCCTTATAGGGGTGGTGAGTTTATGAACCACATCTTGTTTAACATTTACTCGTGAAATATAGGGTAAGGGTATTAAAATAAAGAACAGGGATGGGAGAGTGCGTAATAGAATAAAGAACAGGGATGAGAGAGGTAGATATGGAAGAGGAGAAGAGAATAATGCATAATTTAAGGAGTATATCTGAGAGGGTCCCTAGGAAACCATATTACAAGGTATTTTAAAGCTGTAGTCTGCCATTTAAACTTAAAATTATCTTTAATATAGGCTACTTTGCTGGTCGGGAGGGTTATGTTTAGTGCCTCGGATTTGCTGAGGTTCACCTTAAAGTTGCTAAGACAACCAAATCTCTCAAATTCTAACACCAGTTAGGAGATTGAGACTCTGGGATTAGTGACAAAGAGAAGGAAATCATCAGCAAATAGCACAGCCTTATGGGTGTTGTTAGGTCCTGGGACACCATGGATATTCGGATTTCTCCTAATGGCTTCTGCCAAATGTTCCATAGTAATGACATATAACAGAGGTGACAAAGGGCACCCCTGTCTAGTGCCGTTATAAATAGCAAATGACGGGGATAATAGATTATTAACCTTAACTTTTGCTGACGGGCAACCATATAGGAAGGCAATTTTCCCCAGGAACCTATTTCCCAAACCTATTTGGCGCAGAAAAGCCATCATAAACCTCCAATCCACCCAATCGAAGGCCTTCTCAGCATCCACTGAGAGAAGATACATCAGGACAGAGTTGGCCCTTGCTCGATCTAAGAGCATGAACAGTTTATTTGTATTATCCCTGGCTTCTCTGCCTCTTACAAAGCCAACCTGGTCTGTATGGATTAAACCCGGAAGCAAAGGACCAAGCCTGTGGGCCAGGGTCTTGGAATAAAGTTTTATGTCTACATTAATTAGGGATATTGGTCTAAAATTAGCAACAATGGTGTGTTCTTTGCCAGGCTTGGGGATGACACTTATATGGGCCTTTAACGATTGGGGGACCGAGGGGGATTGTGGCAAAATGGCATTAAATACTCTCGTTAAGAATGGTGTCAGTTTGGAAAAAAAACATTTTATAGAACTTAGGGGTGAAACCATCTGGGCCTGGGCTCTTACCCGACGGGGAGTCTTTAATTATGGCGGCAACCTCTTCCTCCAAAAAATCTTGATCTAAAAACGCAGATGTGGTCTGAAAGAGCAGGTAGAGCAGTATCCCTGATGTATCTATCAATATCCAAGAGTACCTTACTTTGGGGTTCTCCTTCCTCCGATCCCTTAATATCATAGAGATCTTTGTAGTACTCTTGGAAGGTCTCAGAGATCAGGGATGTGTTCTGTGTATGACCCCCTCCCGCCCGGGAAATTAAAGGGACATATGCAGGATCTCCTCTAGGGTGTAGGACTCTAGCTAATGGTCTGCCACATTTGTCAGAGTGCTCATACATGAATCTCTGCATTCTAGTTCAAAAGCGGAAGTATTTCTGAACAAGTAATGCCCTGAGCTCTTCTCTACTTTTACTCAAGTCAGTGAGAATGGCAGGGCATGTTAACTGTTTATGTAAGCTGTCCAAGTCGGATATTTTTAAGATAATTTCTCAACCCTTTCCATCCTTTCCTTTTTAAGTCTCGCCCCATGTTTGATCTGTATTCCCCGTAGTACGAATTTGAGAGTTCCCCATTGTGTGGGCAGGGCTGTGGAGTTAGTGGAATGGACCTGGAGAAATTCGTAAATAATGTCCCGTATCTCAGAAGTACAACCAATGTCCCTAAGGAGATTGTCGTTAAGGCGCCATGTGTAAGGTCTCTTGGAACTATCTGGGATATTAAATGATAGAAGGACTGGCGCATGATCAGACCACACAAAGTCCAATCGAGGCCCAGATCTGCCACGACAGAGTCCACTGGGAGATCAAGATCATATCTATACAGCTGTAGGTGGAGTGGGGGAAAAATAAGTGTAATTCCTCTTTGAGGATGTAGCGCTCGTCACGCGTCGCCCGGCGGTGTCCCTGGATGGCTCTCTTGAATGCTTTTAACTTCTTATAGGATAGGAAACTATGGCCTGAGGATGTGTCCATTCTTAGGTTAAGCGTGAAATTGAAGTCCCCTCCCACCATCCCCTCCGCAAATTCTGTTAGGGATGACAGAATGTTCGCAGAGTATCCCATGGGATCTCTGTTAGGGAGATACCAGTTGACAATAGTAAATTCATGGAAATTAATACTCAATTTCAGAAATATGTATCTTCCTTCCTCATCTATAACAGAGTCAAGAACTGTGAGGTTCAATGATTTGTGGATGGCTATTGAGACTCCCTTGGATTTTGATTCAGGGGTTGAACTATGTGTACAGGTGGTGTAGTATCTGTCTTTCAGTGTGGGGACATGGCCTGTTTTGAAATGTGTCTCCTGTACAAGAAGTATATGGATTCTTCTTTTATGCATGCTGTACAAGATCTGGGATCTCTTCTGGGGAGCATTAATAACCCTGACATTCAGGGACCCAACATTTAGCTGCTCCATCCCGACAGGGGAACACCTAGTAAGGGAAAGGCAAAAAGGAAGGGTGGTAAAGCTGAAGGAGCTAGATTGAGAGGGGAAAGGAGACAATAGACGAGTTTGTGAAGAATTTAAGTAAGGAAGAAGGAACTCTGTAATCGGTGGAGAGGTTAAAGGAGGGATTCAGAAAGGAATATGAGTTACAAGTCTAATGACATGAAGAAAAAACTACTCAATCCCCTACAAGGTGGGAAATACATTTCTTTAGCATCTCTATACGAGGCGGCTATCCCTTGAGGAGGAAGGCTATTTGGTGGTGATCATCTCACCCCTCCTTAGCACATCAATAATAAACCAAAGCTGTCATAGTAAGAATAGGCAAAAAAACCCTTCGTAGAAAATGAGGTCGGAACCATGTCACCTAAAGCGACCACGTTACCCATTAATAGGCCCCCCTGCCTATCCCCAAAGGTAATGGGGAGGAGAAAAAAAAGGGGTGGATCAGGATGAAAATGCATGCAAGAATATACATTGCAAAGGTAGGGGGCTCGCAGTTGTCTGGGGGCACAAGGCACTGGGTACTCAAGTCTCGGGCGGTCGGGTGCAGGGATGTCACGGGTGGTCCGTGCCCGAGCCTGTGCCCTTGGGTGACAATGAAAAGGGGTATATTTACATGGATTAAAGTTGTCAGTCGTGACGCCACCTGCAGCTCTCAAGACATCTAGGAGGGGTCTCAAAGCTCGCCTTTTCAGAAGTGTAAGTCATGAAAGGTCAGGCAAGATTTGTAGGTCTCTTGCATGGTACGATGCATTGGGCCTCCTGCCTAAGACCGCGCATGATAGCTTCTTTCTGTTGGTAATGATGGACCCTACAGATGGCATCACGTGGGCAGACTGGGTTGGCAGGTCTTGGTCCAAGAGCTTTATGGGCTCTGTGAAGTTCAATCTCCATGGTCTGGGGGAGTATTCAGGACTCTGGAAAAGATCTGATGTAGAGCAGACGGAAGATCCTTGCGCTCAGTTGTCTCAGGGAGCCCCCTCACCCTGAGGTTGTTACGATGCCCTCTCTTCTCTGAGTCATTCATTGCTTCTATTAGGTATTGGATCTGATGGGACTGAGAGTCAATTAGCTCCTGCTAGACCACAACCTTTTCCTCCTGGGTCTTTAATCAAAGAATTGAACCTGCTGCTCTACTTTAGAGACCTCAGCACGAGTAGATGCCAGCTCAGCCCTGCAGGCTTTTTCCAGCATATCTAAATAGGCCTCCATATCAGCTTTAGAAGGAATGGAAATCAAGCTTTTAAGCAGGTTTTTTCGTCCTGTCCAAGATAAGAAAGGGTCTCTCCAGGACCTCTCCTGAAGCCCACTTGGTTTATAGAAACAGTGTTTGGTTAGAACTCAGAGACACGTTTTGCAAGCATGTTAGCAAACAACTCTAAGTCCGTGTTTAATAGAGAGATTGGTCTGTAGCTGCTACATAATTCTTGATCTTTGCCTTCTTTGTAAATTAAAGATATTTTGGCCTCCAAAGTTTGGCAAGGAAAGTGGTTGTCACCGAGTACTGAATTGCACACATTTAACAGGCATGGCAGGAGGATCGAGGGGAAGGACTTGTAATATATAAGAGAGAAACCATCTGGGCCGGGTGATTTGGCAGAGGGACACTTCGACAGGGCAGACTGATCTCATGTGTTGTTCTTCTGCTCTTCATCCTTGTTTTTAATTACGTCGAACTTAACTTTGAAGGACGTTAATTACGAAGTTTTACTCTTTCCATTAAAAATCTTGACGATTCTCACGCATATTATAGGCGCTGCCTGTTGTGCCCGACACTTTGCATCGACGATCGTGACTGATTGTGACTGACATTATATTGAGACTTCCCACACTTTTACTGACCAATCAGCTACCAGTAGCCATATTGCACGCAGCATATGACCAGAACCAGTATAAACCTGCTCGCGTTTCCTGAGGATTTCATTAACCCTTTAGAATAAAAAAAACACCACACTGACACCAATACAACTTTAGGAAAAAGGAAATACCTGCTAAAGTTCTAATTAACTCAAGTGGACAAGGATATAGTCAAGATCAACCACTAGATGGTGCTCTGGAGAAAAAAGCTAGTTACTATATATATAAAAGTAAATTCGGGCACACAGATTTATTGAAAAGAATCCAACAAGAAAAGCTAATACACCATAATGATATATCATTGGTCAAACACTTGGTACCAGAATACATCCATATCCCATTTTTCTAGATGTGGTTATAGCTATAGAATTAGTACCAGGTCTCATATTCTCTACTGAGACTGAGGGGACTTGGAGGTTTTAAGTGATATGTCCAAAAAGATTCTCGTTCTTTGAGTTTTTGGGTTCAATTATCTCCCCTTCTCCATATGGGAATGTGTCTGATAACCTGGAATTTTAATTGACTGATAGAATGATTCTTTTTGAAGTAACGCGCTGGAATGGGTTGTAATGTGTTGCGACACCTGATGGTCAATTTATGCTTGCTTATATGCTGGGTAGCCTCAACCACATTCCCAAGACCCCACTGGCATTTAATCAGATAGACGACAAAACTTGAATCGCATGTGAAGCAGCCATTAATATTAAAGCGCTTTCAACATCTGAGATGAGTGAAAAAATCTCCCTTGTTCACATTAGCATATTGTGCACAGCCTTTGTAGGGAAAGATACTCCTTTGTGCCTTGGTCATTGTGGAGAGTTTAAGAATTGACCTCCCTGAACCAACTTCAGCCCGTGCCAAATGATCTTCTTAATTTTCTGCCCGTGTGTGACATACCAGAGGGTTAGATTTAAACTCCGTGATGGTTGGATATGCTTTCTAGACGAGTGGCCAATGTTCAAGTACTACTTTTTTCACCAATGGAGAAAAAGGGTGGTATGTGTTGATAAATGCAACCCTAGGCGGTTTTTTACTCTACCTGGTGGTGTTGGTGTTAGAAAGTTGGCAATTAGAAGGGAGTATTCCCTATCAAGGACTTTGTCCATCATTTCCTTATGTCTAACATGACGTGTCTCAGAATTTGAGACAATACGCCAAACTCTTTGGTGTTGTGATAATGGTAGAACATTCTTGACATGGTATAGATGGCTACTGCTGTAGTGTAGCAGACTGTTACGTCAGTGTGTTTTACAAAAAGATCTGTAGAAATAGAGCCTACACTGTCACAGTGAATGGTAGTGTCAAGGAAGTCAATTTGTTGTTAGTCATATTGTAATGTGAAGGTGCTCTGAGGAGTTGCTGAATTTATTTGATTGAAACAGTTTTAAGTGATATGGTTTCGCCCGATGCAAAAGATGTCGGCAATGTATCTAACCCATGTGATGGCATGCTGTAGGTACAATGAGTTGGTATATACATCAGTGGCTTCGAATTCTGCCATGTATATGTTGTCATGTTTGACCCCATTGCGTTTCCACTTTTTTGGAAGCAAAATTGGTCTTGGAAAAGGAAGTAATTGTTATGTAGGACAGTGTGAAGGGTATCTTTACATAGCTCTTTCTTGAGTTCATTAAAGTCTTCCTGTAGTTTGAGGAACCACATGACAGCCTCTATACTCAGTGTATGGTCGATGCTTGTATAGAGGCTATTCACATCCATCATTACCAAAATACTATTGTCAGAACTACGCATATGGTTTAGAAAACGAGGTGTTTTCTATGAAGGATGGAATTTATGGTATCAGATGTGTGAACAATTTTTCCAATGTTATAGACAAGTGGAATAATATGGAATCAGTGGAAGCCACAATTGACCTTCCGGGTGGGTTATCCAGATGTTTGTGTGTTTTGGTTAGTATATATATGACTGGTGTAATAGGGTCGAATTTAACCAGATATTCAGCCAGTCTCTTATCTATAGTGCCATTGCCCAAATATTCGTCAATTTTTGATTTTCATGGTAATGTGCATGGATGTATTAAATGAGATTGGGGTATAGGTGTCATTATCAGCTAGTTGATTATGAATTTCAGCAATTAGTATGTATTGTCCAATAACACTGTAGAGCCTCCTTTGTCAGCTGGATTTATAATGATGTCCTTGTTCTTTTTTAAATAGTTTAGATCTATTGTTTCCTCATTAGTGAGGTTGTGTCATATGAAAAGAGCCCTTTTTTATATCATTAACATATTTTGCAACATAATCTAAAACCAGTAATACATATGTCTCCTCTGGATGAGAATTTCTTGGCAGTTGAAAAGTACTAGGAATCTTAAGGTTAAGATTCCTGAAAAAAAATTCATCATCATTACCGTTGTCTTGAAGAGGTTCTGTCGTATGATGTAAGCCATCTCTCCTATCAAAGTGTACCTTAAGTCTCAGTGTACGGAAAATGCGGTTTAGTTCTTATTTAACCAAGAATTAGTCCAAAGCCAGAGTGAGACAGAAGGACAATCCCTTCTGAAGGACCCGGATCTCGGCTGGTGAAAGTATGCATTGAAAGGTTAAAGATAAGATTGGTCTTACCTTACCGAGTTATGATTCTGTTCTCATGGTAATCGTCTTGTCCTCCTCTGTCCTGTCTTGGTTGAACTCTTTGAGGTGGCATTTGGAGGGGCGGTGGTCTGTTCCCTAAAAAAGATGGTTTTGGTTTCCACGTCCTCGTCCGCTCTCCAAACCTGAAGATCCAGAAGATACAAAGCGACTTCTGTAGGGGGGTCCCTATAATGGCAGGGGGACCGGTGACAACTCTTCTGGGAGGTAGTAAGAAGATCGCGCTGGCTAGTTCAAATGATCAGCTGATGCATGATGCGAATCAAGAAACCAACCTTGCGATAGTTTATTGGTAGATACCCGATAGTAAATAAAGAAATTAGGAACTCCCAATCCTCCCATTTTTTTGTGTTTAAGGGATACTCTTGAAATCCTCTATTTTTTATGTTCCAGATAAAGTACCTTAATTGTGACTGAAATTTGCCAATCCATTTTTTGGAATAAATAGGGGAATAGCTCTAATCCCATAAAGACATTTTGGAAGCATGATCATTTTAGAAGCTTCTATCCTACTGAGCCATGATAATTCAAGTTTAGATAAATGTATAAGGTCCAAATGGAATAATTTAAACAGGGTTGTTAGATTCTCTTGGATAATAGAAGAGGAAGGTTTAGATATAATAATACCTAAATAGGAAATTTTCCTTTCCTGCCACGTGTAATCAAACTCATCTTTAAGGTAGGAAAGAAGTGTTTTGTCGATGTTAAAATCTAAAATTTGTGATTTTGATATATTTCTTTTATATAGTGACAGTTGGGAAAACTCAATAGACAATAGTTGGACATTGTAATTAAAATGTCGTCTGCAAAAAGGGCAATCTTATGTTGATGATGATCTGTACGAATACCCTTGATGTTGTTATTGTTTCTAACATTCACTGCAGAGGACTCAATAAAGACAGCAAAAAGAATAGGTGATAACGGGCATCCTTGCCTGGTGTCATTAGATAAACAATATTTTTTTGAGATAGAAACTTGTTACAGAAGACCCTATTTCAAAGAACCCTGGAGAATGGTCAGACCAGGTTCTAGGACCTATAGAAATTTTCTGCATTTTGGGAGGGAGAAAATACTGGTGATCACTAGGTCAATCCTAGCATATGATTGATGGGTGAATTCTACAGAATAGGATTTAAGCCATCGAAAAATATCATACAGGTCTGATTTTATTAACCATGGGTCTAAAGATTCAAATTATTGCCTAGATTTGGTAGAAGAATTTAAGGCTCCATTAGGAACGATGTTGAAGTCACCCATTAAAACTAATTCCCCTTTCTTGTGGAGATTAATTATCATTTATTTATCTAAAATGGAAATTTGTCCTTTATTGAGCGCGTAGATGTTAGCAAGGGTGAATAAGTAATCATTTAGTTTGCAAATAAGGATTATATACTGTATCTTCCGTTTGTGTCCTCAATCCGAGATATTTGTTCAAAGGATACAGAATTTCTGATTAGGAGAGCAACTCCCCAATTTTTTTTATTATTATTAGCACAAAAAATCTTTGGAATCATTGATTAATTTCCAAGCGTAAAAACGGAGTATTAAGGCCATTGATGTTGTTAGTCAAAAATTTAAGTGGCATGGCCTGAACAAAAATTGTCATGTAAATGGCAAAGTAAATAGTGACAATTAAGGATATTTAACCTTTTCAGGAGCATAGTTAAAGGGAGTTAAGAAAGATAAAGGGTTAGTTTAAGTGTACCTAAAGAAATTAGACTAAATCTATAAAGAATCTTATTCTTAACTAGACTAAAACCTAAGCTAAAACTAAAACAAATCACTATCCCTGTAAATATATCCCAGTCCGGAGGGATCTGAAGAAAAACAGACGATGAAGTAGCTCCTTTGGGGGCTAAAGTTCTGGTCATTTACTTCAACCTATTCCATGATATGACCTATTCAGGATATAATGATTCCCAAATCTTTAAAGGTACCCTTACACGCCGCAACTATCACTGGCAATCAGTAGAACCCGTACGGTTGCTAACGATCGGCAATGCCGCATGTACACGCCGTAATAGCGCCCTCCGTAATTGCGCCCTCAATCTAAGGGAACATGGTTCCGCGGAAGGTCCAACAGATCCTGCGGGAAACATCCGGTTGAATCCCGACGCCGCTTCACACACCGCAATCACTAGGGGAATGTGGGCGTACATGTTCTGTGGCACTAAAACATAGGCGTGACAGACTCATGTATTCCCTGACGCTAACACGCTGATTGGACAACGCAATAGCATCATGATTGGCCAGCCTGCGCAGGAATATTTTATTTATAAGGACTGGCATCACCTTAATGTGCAGGTGCAAGGAAAAAATATGTGTGTGCACTTAATATAAAGAAATTGCTGCAACACTGAACACATATGAAGGGGAACAAGCTAAATGGCTATAATATGAAATGCAGGATTTTCTGTGCAGCTAAGGAATGCATATGGGATAAGTGAACATAGTAAATACTACACTGGAATAAATGAATTGAGAGACTTAGCTTCATCACTGACGTCACTGCGAAGAGCCCGGTAACTGTGCCAAAGTGCTCTCAAACTTATCGGGTCCTATTCTAACACTATGTGCGGTCTACATTGCTGGGATGAGGATTATATGCCTGTGTAGTGCAAATAAAAAACCAGCTAGTAATGGTTAGTACCAGGACCAGGGCTACAGTAAGATGGAGGTGTGGGTGTAGTTACTGGGCGAAGAAAGGGAGCACAGTCAAAAAAAAGTCATATTTTATATATAAGGACTGGCGCAGGAAGGCTGGCTAATACATGACGCCATTGCAATTGTGTAGTGTGAATGGTCAGCTCTTTAAATATGGCGCCCTTTGAAGGGACAGCCAATCGTTACACAGTAGCCCCCACCAATCATCACTGATGGGGCGCAGTATCCATGACGCTGTGGCACGCACCTGGGAAATCATTAGGCGACGCAGATTCCATCCCTATCGCCTGTTTACACACCAATACCAGGGAAATTCACCATTTGGGTTGCCTCTGATTTTAGAACAAGGCTCAGAAACTGCAACCCGGAGCAACTGCGAAAAACCCGATCACTTTCCCAAATTACACATCGCAACTTCGTAGCAATTTCAAGGCAGCCGTGACAAATATCCCGATTGCCTGGCAGATGCTACACCGCGGTTGAGGCGTGTAAAGGTACCTTAAGAGTTTTTATACCATCTTCCACCTCTGATATTCCTAATGATTTCCCCTGGTGATTTCGCTGAGGTACAGTGCAGATCTATAACCTCCACTCGTCTGGTGTTTACTGTGCTCCTTGTGTCAGTCACAGTTTCCGATCCAGTCACTGTCCCGTCGCCGCTGTCCCCGCCGCTGCCATCGCGATCCCCGTCTTCTTCCAGCGTCTTCCGGTTTCCTGTGGTCGGCGCAGGCAATGACGTCATTGCCTGCGACCACAGGAAGCCGGAAGAAGACGGATGAAGCTAGGGATCGCGATGGCAGAGGCGGCGACGGGACAGTGATAAGTATAATCATTTTACTTTGCAGGTTTTGCGGAGCAAGGAGGGGGGCCCTGGATCCTGATGGGGGGGCCTGTATACTGATATGGGTGGCGGGCGGGCGGCTGTATACTACCACTGGGGCTGTATACTCGCGTATAAGCCGAGGGGGGACTTTTCTGCCCAATTTTTGGGCTGAAAAACTCGGCTTATACGCGAGTATATACGGTAATCTCTTTGGTTTTTCTGTGTTTGATTTTATTTATTTTAACCTTAACCTGGATTAGAGTACCTCTGATAACTGCCTTCTGGGTTTGCCATAATGAAGTGAATAAAATATTTTCAATGTCATTGTTCTTGAAATAGTTTTTTAAGTCTTCTTGAATTTTCAGGCTATGGGTCAGGTGAGCTCTCCAAGCTCTGCTTATGTGCTTGTTGGTGAAAATTTCAAATGTGATAGGGGAATAGTCTTACCACACTCTTGGATGAATAGTAACATTTTTGATTTTTTTGTAAGGTGTTGGGGTCAGAGAGGACTAAGTCGATTCTTGAAAAAGATCTATGGGAGTCAGAGTAGTGTGAGAATTCTACTGATGTTGAATTTATGCACCTAAAAGTGTCGTATAGTTCCTCATGATTTAGCCAGGGGTCCAAGGTGACGTTAAGTGATCTTCCCTTATTGGAGGAATCCTAATTAAGATTAGGAATGGCATTAAAGTCTCCAAAGAGTAAAAGGTATCCTGTTTTGTGAGTTCTAATTAATGCGAGTACCCTGTTTAAGAACGCTATTTGGCCCTTGTTCGGGGCATATATGTTAGCTAACGTAAATGTGGCTTTATTCAGTTTGCAAATGACTATTAAGTAGTCGGATATAGTTTTCAGCTCTTCGAACCTTACTGTGTCTTTTATTATTAGAGCCACACCAGATTTTTTATTTCTATTTGAAGAGAGTAGTAGTTTTGGAAATGTTTTATCTTCAAATTTATTTATTTATTTTTTTCTTGGGCGAATTTTGTCTCCTGTAAGGCAATTATTTCAGCCTTGTATTTTTGAATTGAGGATCTGCTGCAACACTAGACAATATGGGTATGGGGAATAGCATAATGGCTGAATGTGAATAGCTGGGCTCACTTTTTTTTTTTCTTGCTTGCACCTAGACATAAGGTGATGCCAGTCTTATATTATATATTTGTATTTTTGAATGTCTCTCCATATAAGACACCTTTTTTGTTTAACCCGATAGAAAGAAGGGTTGTAGTCATCTTGGTGAGTGGTAGCTTTCTTTTTGGCTTTTTCTCTCGATAGGTACTGGGCAGTTGATATTTATCCTGTTGGAATTATTTTTTGTCATGTTGTTAGAAAAGTCGATTAAACTTAACCCTCCGTCACATACAATAGGCCTGACAGGCACATCTCTTTTACTGGCGGGAGTTTTGAAATGTTTGTATTTCAGAGTTATTAGTTTTATGTTAAGTACCGTATATACTCGTGTATAAGCCGAGTTTTTCAGCCCAAAAATTGGGCTGAAAAGTCCCCCCCTCGGCTTATACACGGGTCATACGGTATGCTGTGGGGGGGGGGCTGTGACCGGGAGCTGGAGGAGGCAGGAGGGGGCCGCGGTGACCGCAGGCGGTCACGTGGGGCCGCCTCATTAGTGCAATGAATATGCACGGCATCCCCCCGCCCATCAGCGGCGGGGGGATGCTGTGCATATTGCAATACACAGCCCCCCCTCCTTAATATGGGTCCCCCAGTATTAATAAACAGCCCCCCCCCCTCCTTATCATGTGCCCCCCGGCTGCGGCAGCTGTCAAAATAACAAACAGTTTATACATCACCTTCCGTCGCAGCTCTCCGCTCCTCCGCTCCTCCGCTCGCCGGCTTCTTCTTTCTTCTTGTGCCGGTGTCATGTGACCGGGCGCAGGAGATGACGTCATTTCCTGCGCGCGGTCACAGAAGTCGGCACAAGAAGAAGAAGAAGCCGGCGAGCGGAGGAGCAGAGGACCGGAGGAGCGGAGAGCTGCGACGGAAGGTGATGTATAAACTGTTTGTTATTTTGACAGCTGCCGCAGCCGGGGGGGGCACATGATAAGGAGGGGGGGACGCTGTTTATTAATACTGGGGGACCCATATTAAGCAGGGGGGGCTGTTTACTACCACTGGGGCTGTATACTACCACTGGGGCTGTATATACCTCTGGGGGGCCTGTATACTACCACTGGGGGGCCTGTATACTACCACTGGGGCTGTATACTACCACTGGGGCTGTATACTACCACTGGGGCTGTATATACCTCTGAGGGGCCTGTATACTACCACTGGGGCTGTATATACCTCTGGGGGGCCTGTATACTACCACTGGGGGGCCTGTATACTACCACTGGGGCTGTATACTACCACTGGGGCTGTATATACCTCTGGGGGGCCTGTATACTACCACTGGGGCTGTATACTACCACTGGGGCTGTATATACCTCTGGGGGGCCTGTATACTACCACTGGGGCTGTATACTACCACTGGGGCTGCTGTATACTACCACTGGGGCTGCTGTATACTACCACTGGGGCTGCTATATACTACCACTGGGGCTGCTGTATACTACCACTGGGGCTGCTGGGGCTCCTATATACTACCACTGGGGCTGCTGTATACTACCACTGGGGCTGTATACTACCACTGGGGCTGTATATACCTCTGGGGGGCCTGTATACTACCACTGGGGGGCCTGTATACTACCACTGGGGCTGTATACTACCACTGGGGCTGTATACTACCACTGGGGCTGCTGTATACTACCACTGGGGCTGCTGGGGATGCTATATGCTACCACTGGGGCTGCTATATACTACCACTGGGGCTGCTGTATACTACCACTGGGGCTGCTGGGGCTCCTATATACTACCACTGGGGCTGCTGTATACTACCACTGGGGCTGCTGGGGATGCTATATGCTACCACTGGGGCTGCTGGGGCTGCTATATACTACCACTGGGGCTGCTGGGGATGCTATATACTACTACTGGGGCTGCTGGGGATGCTATATACTACCACTGGGGCTGCTGTATACTACCACTGGGGCTGCTGGGGATGCTATATACTACCACTGGGGCTGCTGTATACTACCACTGGGGCTGCTGGGGCTGCTATATACTACCGCTGGGGATGCTATATACTACCACTGGGGCTGCTGGGGATGCTATATACTACCACTGGGGATGCTATATAGTACCACTGGGGCTGCTGGGGATGCTATATACTACCACTGGGGCTGCTGGGGATGCTATATACTACCACTGGGGATGCTATATAGTACCACTGGGGCTGCTGGGGATGCTATATACTACCACTGGGGCTGCTGTATACTACCACTGGGGAGGCCTGTATACCACACTGCTGGGGGCTGTATACCTGTGCTGGGGTCCACCCTCGGCTTATACACGAGTCAATAGGTTTTTCCAGATTTTTGGGGCAAAAGTAGGGGGGTCGGCTTATACACGGGTCGGCTTATACACGAGTATATACGGTAAATGTTTTTTTTTTTGCACCTGATTATGTGTAGTCTCTTTTATTACATCCCTATGAAGGTCACTGATCACTTTTAGAGCACTGAAATTGCAAACATTAGATATTATAGGTATTTTTCTAGCCTGCGCCTGACAGTCACATTGTATGTGAACACGTTAGAACCGATATTGTATGTGACGGAGGGTTAAACTACGCTATTAATTCAGCCTATTAAAAGAGATGATTCTCTTTCACATACAGAATAAACATGCAGACTTACCAAATTGTACTGATCTCTGATGGTTGATATTTTATTTTGGGTTCCTGACCTCTGGTTCCTGATAACTGACAATTGTGTCATGTCTCAAACATCAGAATATAAACGATTTTTGTACACACTGAGCAGTCTGCATGTTTTTTCTGGAAGCCATAGAAAATCACATCTGGCTATCAGGTGATTGAAAAGCCTACTGGTATAAAGGAATGACTTTGAATCTGAAGATGGCAGGTTTGAAACCAGTATGTGTTTTTTTTTTGTGAGCCATGTTTCACTTTTTGTATTAAAACTTAAATGTGACTAAAAGTTGTATATGCAAGGAGAGGGAGCGCACATAGGGTCTTATCTTATTATTTTTTTTAATGAATAAGGCCCCTCAATGGTTGAACTCACCTTTTTCGGTTGTGTGAGTTACAACCAACTTAAAGGACCTTAGAAATGATGAGCGCTGCAGGTGCCTCTGTTTTGTAAACAGAGTGAGAGGAGAGAAGAGCCAGGCTCTGATCCGGCGCAGACCAATAGAACGTCAAACTAGTATTGTTTGTTTCTTTATGCAACCCGGTGCATTACACAGAACAACTGACAGGGAGACACCGGGGGCCTTGCTCATAGGGAACGGGGGAGAGGTGACCTCCTGCACTTACATGTGCCCTAATCTGTGCCCTAATCTCCCTACCGTCCCTATACGAGTTCTTTCAACTCGTCGCCGAGCAGGATGCCTAGTCCCCCGCTGGCCCTGATGTTAGCCCTCACTAAGGAATGGCCGGCGGGAACACTAGTCCACAACCACTGCACTATGGGAGACACGAGGGAAAGGGAAGACAGACAAGGAACAAGGCAGCAACTTCACGTCTGCTGTCACTTCACCAGCAGAGGAATCTCCTTCACCTCCAGACGCTTTGGCCAGTATGAATTCAGTCTCCAGCAAAGCATGCTGGGACCAAGGGATATATAAATTTGAAAGAGCACTTGCAGAAAGGCCGCACCTGAGCAAGACCCAATGAGCTTGCTGGCAGCAGACTGAGATTAACTCTTCCACTGTCTAAAGAAAAAAGGACCTTTAACATCAAGTCTCAACACAGACATGAGACTGGGGTCAACAGCAGTCACAAGTCTCCCTGGTAAGAGAGACCATCGTGACGCTCAGCAGTCAGGCCTGCCATACTTCACTGGTCACATGCTGACACAGTTACTATGAGATTTACAAGAGGGAAAGAGGAAAAAATCTATTTTTAATGTTAAAATGGGGGTCTGTCTTGTAGTCTTATAATTCTAGTGTGGCTTACCAGGGGGATTACACCCATCTCCACAAGTCAATATTGTTGGATACAGCTTTTGCAACTTGGTGCTTAATATTTGCAGCTGTTGTTGAGATATTGTTATTTTGCTTCTGTTTACAGCTCTTTGTCTTGGAGACTGACCACCGGTGTATACAGCAGAACACACAGTGCTTTCAAGCTCTTTTCTATTGAGCTTGTAAGTACTGTTCAGAATCACTGGAACACGTAGTTACCTCCTAGGCCCAGGAATATAAGAGCAATACTTCCAAGCCAGACAGCGGTGGTCGGTCTCCTAGGCAACAAATGACATAAAAGGGTTAATATGAGGGGGCGTGGCTTGCGCATGGAGAGCTAGGAAGCAGAGATCCGCCGCTCCGCCGTACTGAAGCCCTAACCTCACAAATTTACCCCCTCTACCACCTCTATTTGCGGATGGGGAAAACGAAGAAGCTGCCTGGAACACCTGGGTGCGACGACCGCGGCTCCCGCAGCAACCTGGACCGTTTTCTCCGCTCTGGAGCGGGACTGCCTGCAGAGCCGGGAGCTTCCAAGATGGCGCTGGCTCCTCATCAGCGTGGAGCTGCAGGGCGCGAAACTCCGGACCGCAGCAATCGCTATACAGAGCTCCAGGACTTGCACGAGGAGGAGGACGAGGTACCTCGGTCCCTCATAGAGGACATACCGAGTGGAGAAATTGGAGCCTATCTGAAAAATCTCCCAACAAAACTTGATATGGAGAGATTCGCATGTCGCCTGGAAGCTGCCTACAAATCTGAGGTACATGCACTTAAGACTGAATTTACAACCAGGATTGAGGAAGTTGAAAAATCCCAAGAGACTGTGCTGGATGAATTACAAGCTCAGCGTGCATTATTAGCTGAGCACTCCTCAATTCTAGAAGACCTATTGTATAACCAGGAAGACTCAGAGAATAGAAATAGGCGCAATAATGTACGAATCAGAGGGCTCCCAGAATCCATCACTCCTAATGAACTGCCCGAGGCGATCCAGACTCTCTTCAAGCAGGTACTCGGTAACACAGATGGCCCACATATAGAGCTAGACAGGGTCCACAGGGCTTTGGCTCCGAGACCATCCCTAGAAGCCAGACCAAGAGATGTCATTTGCCGGGTGCATTTCTACTCCGTAAAAGAGAACATCATGCAAGCTGCCAGACACCTAGACGACATCATATACCGCGAGGCGCATGTTACTTTTCTCCCAGACCTGGCTCGCCGTACACTACAGCAGCGCCGAGGCCTCCGACCACTGCTGGCCGTCCTGAGAGAGAAAGACATTACATATAGATGGGGATTCCCCTTTCAATTAATAGCTACTAAAGAAGGCCGGTCCGCCTCATTTCGCAAACTGGGAGACTTGCCGACCTTTTGCAAAAACCTGGACATCCCGGTTGTTGCTCTCCCTGACTGGCCGAGGATTCCTCACCTGCCACCTCCACCACCAAGATGGCAAAGTTCAGAGAGACGCACGCCGCCCCGAGGATCCCCGACCTGAGAAACATCAGAAACCAGAAGAAGATGTCTCCTGTGACGAACAAACTGTAACCCACCAGGTCCTTGAGGCCTGAGAACCTCGTTTTCATTATTACCTTTAGACTTCTCACCCCATAAGTTAAAATTACTTGGGAAGTCCCTGGTCATACCCCTTTCCCCGTTCCTTCCACCCCTTTCCTCTCCCTCCCCGGATAACCTTTAGACTACTCTACCTCTTCCTACCCTTTCCTTTCCTCTTCCCCTGATCATAAAAGTGTATTTGAATTTTGCCATACATGGGAAGTCTAATGACCCGGGCTCCAGTAATTGAATTAATTAGATGGTTCATTTTTGTTTATAAAAATTGTTCAAGTGGGGGGCGGGAGCGGTGCGGCGGAGAGGCTCTCCGTTTGGGCTTCCACGCATTACCCCTTGTGTTGGATGACTCCGGTCATCCAAAATTGTGCACACCTGATGCACTGTAAGTGCAAGACACTTAATACTTCCTGTTATATCCACTCTCTAAACCTATTATTTTCCCTCTCCTGCTTACACTATCCCTTTCTTCTCCTTTCCTATTCCTCCTTTGATGCCGAGTGGGATTGCCACCACAACTCTGATATGAGATGACACGCTCTACTATGTCCTCACTTGTTTGCTGCTCCTTCAATGCTAAAGGCCTAAATCAGCCTCAAAAAAGGCGACAGATTCTCTACTCCTTTCATAAAAATAAAACGCAAATTCTAATGTTACAAGAAACACATTTCCGCACCGACAAAATTCCAAAATGTGAAACCAAAGATTTTCCATTGTGGATACATAGCCCAAATCCGATATCAAAGTCAGGTGGAGTGTCTGTCGCCTTTCATAAAACTTGCACCCCAGAGATTCTGGAGGAGGAGGTGGACCCACAGGGTCGCTTTATATTTCTGAAGGTTTCTTGGCTCTCAGCCACATACGTTTTAGCTAATATTTATTATCCCAACAGGAGACAAAAGCGGTTTGGCACAAAGACAAGCAGAAAACTTCAGACATTCGCTGGCTCGACACCAATAATCCTGGGAGGCGATTTCAACTTCCCTTTGGATCCATCGGTGGATGTCTCGTCGGGTAAGTCACACCTATCTGGGCCACACCTCCACCACCTTGCTAAATGTTGGAGTGACACACATCTGATGGATGTGTGGCGCTTGTTACACCCTGACAGTAGAGACTACACCTTCTATTCCCCGGTGTACTCCCTGTACAGCAGGATAGACAGATTCCTTGTGTCCCATTCCCTGATGGATCGGGAGGTAGAGGCACGAATCGGACATATTATATGGTCGGACCATGCCCCAATATTTTTTACCATATACTTAAACCCAGACAGCAGAAAAGAATTCACATGGCGCCTAAACGAGAATTTACTAACAGACCCAACATGCCGGGCGGATTTGACCAAGACGATTAGAAATTATATAACTGACCACAAATCAGACCCGACCTCACCACCTATCAAATGGGAAGCGCTTAAAGCTGTGCTGAGGGGAATGCTCATCTCTCACGGCACACGACTAAAAAAACAACGTACACAAGATATCCGAACCCTCCTCTCCCAAATAACTAAACTAGAATCATCTCACAAACAAAATCCATCCCCGATTACTCATTTAGAATTATCCAACACTCGCCACAAATTACTACAACTTCTAGACCAAAAAGACAGGGCTTTTAGAGAAAAGATGCGCGCGCGCTATTATAAATTGGGTAATAGGAGTGGTAAACTTCTAGCAAAAACATTACACCCCAAACCTACACGAACCACAATCACTAACATCCGAAGCCATAATGGCCAAAAACTGTATAAAACCTCAGACATCTTAACGGAATTTCATAAATTCTACTCATCCCTATATCAGATACGAGGTCATTATGATCAGGCCTCCCCTACCCTTCTTACAGAGAAGTTCCAATCATACATAAAGGAAAGCGGCCTCCCAACACTTACAAAAGACATAAGTAACCAGCTATCAAGCCCCTTCTCATTAGAAGAACTTATGGAGGGTATTACACACTTAAAACCAGGTAAAAGCCCAGGCCCAGACGGCTTTACCGCCGGTCTCTACAAGCAATTCTCAGATATACTGGGTCCCATTTTCCTAGAAACTTGTAACGCAGTCTCTGCCTAAACCAGGGAAAGATGCATCCGTATGTGGTAATTATAGACCCATATCCCTGATGAACCTAGACATCAAGATCTATGCCAAGATGATAGCAGACAGGATGAAAATACATTTACCCAATCTGGTGGATGCCGATCAGGCAGGTTTTGTTCCCGGCCGAGAGGCCAGAGATAATACAATAAGATCAATTGCCCTTATTGATGCGGCTAAGAGGCGAGGGATCCCCATGTGCATCCTGTCGGTAGACGCAGAAAAGGCGTTTGACAGGGTGCACTGGGGGTTCATGTTTGCCACTCTAAAACATATAGGATTGGACGATATCATGATCCACCGCATAGAAACCCTCTATAGAAACCCTTCGGCAAGGCTCCGGATTAATGGATCACTCTCAGACACATTCCATATTAAAAACGGGACCCGCCAGGGATGCCCATTATCCCCGCTACTATATATTCTGTGCATGGAAGTACTGGCGAGAATGCTTCGTAATAACCCGTCAATCCGGGGTCTGACGGTAGGCACTAGAGAACATAAAATAGCTCTTTTCGCAGATGATCTACTTGTGTATATAACAAACCCCCTGATCAGTATCCCCAACATTCTGTCAGAGCTCTCAGTTTTTGGACATCTCAGTAACTTTAAAATCAACACCTCTAAATCGGAAATATTAAACATATCACTCCCTAGACTAATCTCTGAATTACTTGAACAGGACTTCCCGTTTAGATGGTGCAATAAACACCTGACATATCTTGGAATCCGACTATCAGGAGAGTTACACACATTATACGAGACAAACTATGCCGATGCGCTTTCCCGGGTGGAGGCAGACCTGACAAAATGGCATAAACTTACATTGTCGTGGCTGGGGAGAATTCATTCCATTCGTATGGACATACTACCCAGACTATTATACGTTTTTCAGACGGTGCCCATTCATCTACCAGCATCCTACTTCTCAAGGCTGAAATTAATAATCAGACGTTACATATGGTCACATGGCCACCCTAGGTTATCACTATCACTACTACACAAACAGATAAACTATGGGGGAGTTAGTCTTCCTGACCTAAAGCTCTATAATTATGCAGCCCTAGATAGATGTATTCTAGACCTATTTCATTCAGGAGAAAAAAAGAGGTGGGTGGAAGTCGAGGCAGGTGAAGAAGGGAAGAATCCGCTATCTTTGATTTGGTCTCCAATTAGTATTGACAATAAGAACCCCTCATATTTGACACGCCAAATACATCTAACATTCAAGACACAAACCCGGACCCTACGCTTGACCACTCACCCAGGCCCCTTGACTCCCATATACGGGAATCCCTCCTTCTCCGTGGATAATGACTCTCCATCTTTCTTACACCGACAAAAATCCTCCTATCCTACACTAAAAGACTATGTCACCCAAATGGGGGTTAAACCTCTCACAACACTATGCCCAACAAACCAGGAGACAAAGAAATCATGGCTTGACTACGCCGGACTCTGTAGTTATGTAAGAACTTTGCCACTAACTGACATCGTCAGACCACTAACAAGCTTTGAACAACTATGCGATAGACGCTCTAATGTCTCCCATGCTGTCTCCACTATATACCGCATTTTACAAAACCAGTTGCAGATGGTCGTGCCTCTGCCTCCCAGATTCAAGACAGCTTGGGAAAAAGACCTAGACACTCCCTTGTCTGACACTGAGTGGGAAAAAATCCTCCTTTTCACGTATAAATCCTCCCCAGCAGCCTTGTCACAGGAACGAAATTACAAGGTGGTGGCGAGGTGGTACAGATGCCCGGCGGACGTCCATGCGATCTTTCCAAATGTGTCGGATAGGTGTTGGCGCTGTTTGACGGAGGTGGGTACCTATCTGCACACATGGTGGAGTTGTCCCATGCTTGTCTCCTTTTGGCGAGATGTAGGTGACCTATACAATATGGTTACCTCCAATAACCTGGTTATGACTGCAGATCTAGCACTCCTAAACAAATCTTCCATGTCAATATCTAAATATAAGAAAGGATTGCTAAGACATATTTTGACAGCAGCAAGACGCTTGATTCCCAGGTGGTGGAAGAGAGCCAGACGCCCCTCCAAGGTGGAACTTGTCTCCGAGCTAAACGACATCTGTAGATTGGAAGAACTGACAGCTCAAGCTACACCAGACGTAGGAGCTATAGAGAGACATGGATCCCTATGGGCACCATGGATAATGTACAGGGAATCGAGTGAGCTAAGAGATTGGCTGGCTCAATGGGAGTAGAGACAGTGGGGCTGAGTGTGTTTTTCTCTTAAAACATCCCCATAAAGCAAAATATCAAGAGGTGGCTGTCCTACTCGGCATTCCTACTATCCCCATTCCTACCCACAGGTTAACTCCTATACCTACCCCTTCTCCCCCTATATACCTCTCTTTCCCTACTCCTCTACTTATTTCTTCTCCTTAAAAATGTTATTTTTACTATATTACATTTATAATTGTTCACCAGTTTTGAGACCTTATATTCGTTAATATAAAGTAACGAGAAACAACGCTACACATTGAAACAGTGATATGTGATAATGGGTTAAATTAGATGTTGACTGAACCTATAAGAGTAATAAAGAGTGTAAAGGTCGGTATCTACACTCAACAAGCAAAATAACGAAGATACCAGTTCAAAAGTACGTTATTACAATCCTGGACCGTAACCAACTATATGATGACCGTAACAATCTTTCACATATCTAAATACTTAAACGAACCAAGTTTCATTGTTTAAGATAATTTTGAAACAGTATTCAATGTTTATACTGAGTGTGTAACCTTTTCTACTCTAATTTGTTTATTTTATGTAACAATTTGATTGCATAAACACTGTTTGTTATGACGAAATAATAAACACTGATTTAACGAAAAGGGTTAATATCTCAAAAATAACTGCAAATTTTAGCAAGCAAAAAAATTGCAAAAGTGCAATATTTTACAAGCTCTATCCGACATTCTTCATCAATGAAGATGGGAACAACCCTATAACAAGCCTTTGCCTAGTGATGATTGGAAATAAGTGTTTCTCAACCCCCAAATGGAAATGAATGTGTTCACTCCTTACAGCACTAATGTGGGTAAGGCTGGAGACACACTGGGTGAGATGCATGTGAGATACTCGCACGGGTCTCGCATGCCTCACCTGGCACGGCCACCGACTCTCCGTACAGGAGTGCGTCAGCTGCATAGAAACACATGCGGAGAGTCGGCGGTGAGTATCGTGCATGCATCTCTCCGAGTGTGTCTCTGGTCTTATGGGGAGGAATTGGAACACAAGGAATAATGTTACCCCTTTAACTTATGGTATGTTTTCCCACAGACGAAAACATTAAAATGATGGCTGCGGTAAGTCTGAATGTAGAGGGAAGTGAGAATCGAACACCAATCTCCATAAAAACAGAAGTGAGAGTCCGTTCCGGCAGACCTTGCTGCCATTCGGGGTCCAGGGCAAGGAGCGCGACACAAGACTTCAAGATCATTCTGCAGGTAAAAACACAAGGAATAATGTTACTCCTTTAACTTATGGTATGTTTGGGGAGTGGCCTGGACATGGCGCTGGACGGCAGCTTGTGAGAGGAGCTCCTGTGCCTGATCTCCTTCACGGCCATCTCTAGCCATCATTAACATCTGCAGAGACCCCAGACTGCAGCCACTGACCCTGCTCCAGCCTGTGCACATTCCTAGCCGTCCAGATGCCTGAGAAGACAGGCATAACAAAGTACCTCACTGCCCCACAGGGCTCCAGCAGACGCTCCACACGCCCGACAATGGCAGCAGCCGGGGACGCAGGAGGGGGCCGGCGTTCCGGGGCCCCGACAGCCCGGACAGGGACCCAGCAGGGAGCAGCATCGTGCCATCACACTGGGGGCACCTCCGGATCCAGGTCACCGCTTGTGGAGGTAAAGGCTGGGGCAGGGAAGCAGACTCAGCAGAGTAAACAAAAAGGCGCGAACTCTGCCATTACAGCAGACAGGGCCGGCCATCCATCATCCTCCCCCTCCCCTGGGATCATGGAGAAGGAGCCTGAACTGCAGAGGGCTGCAGAGGAGATGGACACTCATAAGGGACAGTGTTCTCCTGGGGCACAGGAATCTGCTGGGGGACTGGAGCCACAGAGGGGTCCCCCTGTCTTATCAGCCTATGAGGGATACAGCCCCCTGACTGACCCTAGTGAATCACCAGTGCACACAAGCCCTGCTCTGGAGCCCCCCCACTGCCCATCTCAGGGAGCTGCATGTGCCTCTGTCTGATGAACTCCATGACATCAGGGCCAGGCTGGACTCCATTCCCACTAAAGATGACATGGAGAGATACATCCAGCGTTTGGAGGCAGTGTGCAGGTCTGAAGTCGGATCGCTCAGGGAGGACACCTCCAAACTTAAAACCACTGTGCAGTCTGTTGAAAAAGACATAGCCGAGCTCTCCTCTCAAGTTAAAACACAGCAGCAAACTATAGACCAGCATACTCAGAATTTCCAACTTGTGCTTGATATGATAGAAGACTCGGAAAACAGGAACCGGAGGAATAACATCCGGATCAGGGGCCTCCCAGAGTCTGTGGCCCCGCGCGACATCACCCCGGTCCTCCTGCGCATATTTAATTCCCTTCTGAACAGACCCCAAGATGAGCACATTGAACTGGATAGGGCACATAGGTCTCTGGGCCCAAAAAGCGACGATCCAGCCCGATCCAGGGACGTCATATGCAGAATCCATTTTTTTCAACTTAAAGATGATGTGATGCGGAAGGCAAGGGATTCCGAGGCTATTGACTTTAATGGGACTCCTATCCAGCTCCTAGCCGATCTTTCCCCAATAACCCTGGCCAAGCGGCGAGCTCTGCGTCCCTTACTGGAGATTCTCAGGGAGCGTAATATGCCATATTCTTGGGGCTACCCCTTTCAGCTCCAGGTCCGCAGGGACTCGGAGATGTTTATCCTGCGGTCGCCATCTGATGTCCCGGAATTCTGCGGGGCCCTGGACCTTCCCATAGTGACAATCACAGACTGGCCCCAGATATCTACTTTCTTTGCCAGAGGCCCTGGAGCAACTCGGCGGTTCCCTCAGGCTGCGGAGCAGAGGAGGAGACGTGCCCCTAAACGCCGCTCTGCTGCTACTACAGGGGATACCTGACTTTTTTGGGTTGGAATTGAACCCTTGGACCCTCTGCCTTAGTCATGCAACTCTTATATACTGAAGTTAAATACTGCCCCTTGGCTTTCGCCCGTGATACTTGGTCCTGCTGAGTCACCTTTGACCGCCAGGTTCACCAGGCGGTCCCTCTCCCTCCCGTGCTCCCTCCCTTCCCCCCCCTCGCTCTCTCCTCCCCCCTCCCTTGCTTCACCCCTTCCCTTTCCTCGCCCTCGTCTTCCCCCTCTCCTAACCCTCCCATTCACTCCCCCTCTGCCCATCCATCCGCTCCAATCCTTCCTCCCCCCACCCCTTCCCTCATTTTACCTCCCCATATCCCTCATCTTCCCTTTCTTTGCCTTGCTTCCTCTCATTCCCTCCCCATATTACCCTCCCTTCCTTTTTCCCCATCTCGTACCAATTACTTACTCAGAGTACAGAGGCAGACACTACTACAAGAGAGACTTCTGCCCGTCCCCCTGAGTGGGCGCGGATTGCACTATCCATCATGGGGCGCCCACCATGCCTGAGGGGCTGGCGGCCGTTGGGACTTCTTGGACCCCCCGTTTGGGGGTCAAGTGGGGACTCGGACTGTTCCTGGGACTCCGCCTAACCCGCCAGCAAACGTATTGGCAACTGTGATCCCCCCGACACATGGGGGCCATATTTTGGGTGCCCCTTTGCCACACTATTGTGTCTCCTCTATTGGTGATTATCGGGGCCTTCGGGGAGATGCGGGGTCACGTTTTGTGGTGACGACGACGTGCCGCCTTCTCCCCCGCGTATCCGTGGGTCTGCTCTACATGATACTCTGCCACTGTTTTTCTCCATGTTATTATTTGGCTACTTGTTATTTTGCTATGTACTACAGATACTTGTTAATGGGTTTCTCTTATTACTTGCACACGGCTGTGACTGGAGGTCGGGCATGCCTACCCGCGCACTGTTTGTCACCCCACATTTTAGGGAGTATCCTAGATACGAACTACAGAGTTATCTCTGTTTGACTACTTGGTCACTAGGCCAACTGACCTCTTGACCGCAAGGCGGGATTTAGAATCACCGTCTTCTCTCTTTCCTTTTCCACTACTCTCTTTCTTCTCCTCTTTTTCCCACTTATTTCTTTCCTTCCTTCAGTACACTCTTGCCCTTTCTTTTACGCCAATCTCGTCTCTCCTCTCCCCTGCTTTTTCTGCTACATCCTTACCTTTTCTTCCCCCACCCGATACCATGTCCAGACTCAACATTTGCTCACTTAACGTCAGGGGTTTTAATAAACCGGAAAAGCGTTCACAGGTCCTCACGCACATGCATAAACAACGAGTGCATATACTCCTCCTGCAGGAGACACATTTTAGATCTGATAAAGTCCCGTCCATGAAGCACAAATACTTCACCAAATGGTTTCATAGCCCTAACCCCGAGGCTAAGTCCAAAGGGGTGAGTGTGGCTCTGCATAGATCTCTGATGGCACAGGTGCTTGACTCAAAGATAGACCCGGGAGGCAGGTTCGTATTCCTGAAGCTGCAGATCATGAGTGACATTGTGACGATTGCTAACTTCTACCTACCCAACCAGGACCCGGCCCG